>JBBPDC010000084.1:1947791-1972724 GCA_037974485.1 Hemigrammopetersius urotaenia | reverse complement strand
GGTGTGCTGAAGGTTGGATTCGAACCCATGACCTCTTGGTCTGGAGGCAAGTATCCTACCCACTGAGCTACCTCCACACTGCGTTGTGTTCATGTGTGACTATGAGGGGTCTGTTTAACGTTGCTAACAAACTCAAGTTGCCTAAAACTCTTCCGTAATAACCTACTTCAATACAGTGGTGCAGAGTTGTTAATGTGGTTCAGCACACAGTGGGACTTACTGTGAGCAGCAAAAACAAATATAGGTTCACAGACACAGGTAGCCAGTTCAGAGAAACAGTGGGCTGGTATTCACAAAGCAGGAGTAAATCTGAAGACAAAACTTTTCATTTTAAGTATTTGTTCCTTTATCATTAGCTAAAACCCATCCTAAGAACCCTTTTTGACCCCCCCCCCCCTTTTTGACCCCCCCTTTTTATGTGCATTTTATCAGGCATCCAACAGTTTGTGTATGAGACCTACATTGTGCAGATTTGGATGATGCCATAGACAAACTGCTTCTGGTTGTTTACAGAGCCTTTTAATGTGTAATTCAGCCTTTAAGCCTTAAAGCCTTAAACTGGTGAAGAACAGGTTTACTATATACAATTGTGTTGTTTCCAGATCACATGAACTGCAGGTCCGATACGAGTGCAGCCAAAAAGAACGTAGAGAGGGTCAGTGTATCGCTAAAGAGCCTTCAACGAATTCTTTATTTGCATATAAAGTCCTATTTAAACAGTTACAAATTGTCTCATGAAATATTTTAAACTATGAAATTAAACTCACACACCCACTGGCCTGGTCTCGTAGTCCCTGTATGTCAGCTGGTGCCCCAGTGCGGAGAAATTATGCGTCCAATAAAGTAAAGAGGGTGGAAATGCTGCCAGGGAGTTGGACGAGGGGGGGCCCGGAGGTAGCAGCCGCATTCAGTTCAGTGTAGGATAATAGCTGCAAACGTGTAAGAAGCTATAACCGTGTAAAGTGACCTGCAGTTTAGTTGTTGTGTATGGATATATATATAATTGAATTATTATTTTATTCAGTAGTGTATTTTACACTGTACATTGCATTACAATAAGCGATTTTTTTTAAATACCAGCTACATTAAGATATCTTCAGTATTTCAGATCAGGAAAATGCATGTTAATTATCTGTTTATAGTCAAATTCTCTCTGAGATTTGATTAGAAGGTTTCAGGTATGAGGCATTCTGGATATTAATTAGTACAACTTTCATTAAAGGTCCATCTACAGCTCCGTTCATAGTTTTTATCTAAGTTATAAAGTAGTACCGTCATAATAGAATATATGTATTTAACTAAAGCCATAAACTATAAAAATGTACCAGATGTCTTGTGAGCTGATGAGAAGAACACAGTTTCGTTCTGGACCGTCCTCAAGGACAGCAGCCATCACTTCATTCAGTTTATTCGATTCCAGTGCTACTGATACAACTTAATGAAGCATTGATAAGCCAAACCAGGTCTTGGATGATAACTTGGATGATATATATATATATATATGTGTGTGCATGGACATACAGATGTACACTATAGATACAAACAGTTTTTTTTCTAGAGATTAAAAATGCTGTATTTAAATGACTGATTTCATATAAAATATTTATTTCACATCACTGCTTACCTCAACACTTTTGGTCTGCAATAGTACGCATTTAGTAAGTATTTTTCTGTTTTGTGTCTCTCTGAGTCAAATTGCATGTTTTATTGGTTTTCGAAATAAAATAAGTACATTCTTAAATATGGCCCTATTCTGCCCATTTTAGTGCACACTTGCTATTTATTCTTCAAAACATGCAACCAGGGGCTCGCAAACATTTGACTTTAGGTCCTCAGCAAGAGACGAATATGTTGTTTTTTTTTTGTAATATAAAGGATGCTATTTTATTAATCCTTTACTCATTTTATCCTGACGGTTATGAGCAACACATACTTTCAGTGGAGTAGACCCTGGCTCTGACCCCTCCCCTTTAACGGCAGGAATGCCTCAAAATAAAAATGTCATCCCCGCTCAGTGAGATTTCAATTGTTTTCCAGGCAAAACACACCCCGAGGTCTTTGGTTTGAACTTCTTGTGTCTTTTATAGGCTGCTGGTCTTTGCTCCTCCACTCCTTCAAGCCCCCCTCGTTCCTTTCCTTCACATACAGTGGACTACAATGCGTGGCTCACCATGGGGTCCTGCACCCCAACCATTTCATAATTCACATGGTGGACCCATTGTTGTGGTGTTCTTCTGAAAACTACGCTCCAACAGACAAATTACATCTTATTTTTCAGTGAGAGAAAGAAGAACGAGTGGTATTGTGCTAAAGAAAAAGCATCCAAATATCATGACCTCCAAAACATAATTACTGGTCTCTGGTGGGCCTAGTGTGTCAAACCTTGTTCTACACAAAAAACTCACGTCAAGTTTTACGTACAGTTTGCGAGGACCAGCTTGAGGGTCACAATAGAATTTCTTTAGAGCAGTCATTGCTTCTTAACAATAGCTCTTTAGCGACAGACTCTCGGAACATCTGCACGGCTCCAATGGCCCCTTTCTCCTCGCTGACTGATTGTATTAATCGGGTCCCATTTGACGACCAGTGGACACCACCCCCCCCACCACACACACACACACACACACACACACACACACACCACACACACAGACTCACACAAAAACAAGCCACTCTGAACCACTCCAAGCAATTTTCCAAGCGTCTTCTGTATTTGAAAGATGTCGATTCTTGTTTTTAGATGTTACAAAAGGCTTAAAAGTTTCGTACAGTTTTATGAAGTGTCCTAGTTCCCAGGTGGAATGCCTTTTATTTAATCGCACCGTAAAATGCATTTGCCAAAACATTATTCTGCAAAACAACATCAGTCATCCATCAGTTATTGATTGGTTATTGAATGTAAATGTCATTAATTACTGAAGTGATTATATAATTTTGCAGATATACATAAATTATACCATGAAACAACAATAACTCTAGACAGGTTGAAGCAGTCATTTATTAACAATGGATACTATTTCAGTTTGGATGCTTTGCTAATGTATTTTATTACTGAAAAACACAAAACCTGCTACTTTTCCAAGAAATGTCCTGGCTAGCTTGACCAACTGGTACAGAATTCATTCCTGGCTTTAGCAGACTTTAGCATAACTGGCGTATCTATAAATAAGCAGAGCCTCTCTTTCACATACCAAACACCACATTTTGGACAGTACTAGAATATTAGGAAGAAAAAAAACTACTCAGACTTTTGCAATTGTATTGACCAGCAGCCCAAGTGGAATCTGATGTTCCGACAGATGGCATTTAGCTTTCGAGCCATGCTGGGCTCAGCAGGGCCTGAAGCTTAAGAGGTTAGAGCTGTCAAAAAGACTCTGTGCATCGAGTGAGTAACAAAGTGTGGATTGCCAGGCTATTCCATTTCTTAAACTTAGTCCAGCCGCCCTGCCCGCCCCACCCACACTTTTGTCCACCAAGTGCCCATTTGCTTTACTCAAGCGCTCCCAAACATTTCAGTCCGCTACTTAACAAACCTGATCTACATTATGTTACAGCAAGAAAAAAGCACAAACAATTGAAAGCAGTTTGGTTTAAGACTAAACCAAAGGTTGCAGGCCTCAGAAACAGTCTGAACAAACTGTAGGCTTTGATGGATACACACATGAAAGTACAAGTTCCTGATCTGTACATCTAGGAAAAATCTTTTATTTGTATAGAACAGGTGTGTGGAACCCCAGTCCTGGAGGGAGGTGGTCCAGCACGTTTTGGTTCCCTGCTCAGAAACACCTGGCCCACTTTGCCAGTTAATTGTCAGATTTAGTGAATGTGTGAACCTCAGCAGTTCATGGGTTCGAATCCCAGGACATCCACTGGCACCAATGAGGCATGCTTGAGCAAGATACCGTCCCCACACACTGCTCCACACTGATTCACTTGGTGAATGGGTTTAATGTAGAGAAAGAAATTCACACTGTGTGCTGTTGTGTGTTCATGTTTGACTATAAGAGGCCTCATTACCATCATTTGCATCATTTAGAGAAGCAAAAACAGTTCATAGAGCTCTTCCTGCTTAATGCATCAGTGCATCCAGGTATTATAGGGCAGGTTTCTGAGGAAATGTGGATCTACTTTGCTGCCTTCAGTAGTCTCACAAGCAGCCACGTGAGGGAGCCATTGTTTAGGACTCCATGCTAAAACTTCAACCTCTGCTTCACAGTTCTTTGATTCTGTTATTGAAAGAGGTCTGTGCAAACACAAAACCATGTTTTTTGAGCGATGTAAATGCATAATCCACCCATCTTTTCACCGCTTAACCTTTTACGTTTTTCCCTTTCAGTTCCCCCTCGCAGATGAATTGACCAGGTCAGAAGGTCAGAGCCCCTGGGAAACGACAGCATAACCTTTTTGCTCCTGTTCAGCTTGTGGTCAACATTAAAGGACACGCTCCAACAAAGAGGCACGTGTGTGCGGCTCAATATCTCCATGGTAACCTGAGGAGCCCATCAGCATATCATTTGCATGGGTAATATCCTTTTTGTTCTGGTAGTAGAAGTAGATGACATCTATTTGTCATGAACTGACATTTACGATGAAGGAAGGTACTCCCAGTGAGTGCTCAGCAGGGCTTTTGTTATTTTTGAGCGTTTGTAGGTGTCTTGCGGTTCAGGAGTGGGGTGGAGGGTCAGGGTTAGGACGTGATCTGGAATTCATTGCATTAAACAGTTAATGGCCACACTTAAAAAAACAAACTAAGTGGCAGAAGTTCAGATTAGATCAAGGATTGGGATCTAAGGTTTGTATTTGGGGTGGAATTTAAGATTGAGGTTAACATCCATTACTCAAATTAATGTCAAGGGCCATCATGAAGTTGTAAATGACTCATTTGGTCATGAAAAGAGACAACCTAGCCAAACAGTGAAGTCAGAGACAGACTGGGTAATCTCTGCAGGCAACTGTGATAGTAATGTCATAACTCACATTCGCCTGGAGAGATTGTGCGGTCAGTCTGCTTGATCTGCCCCCTTAGGTTGGCTTGGTTTCTCTCTAGCTAAAGAACCCCGGTCACCAGGTGACGAAGGGCCTGGGCCGCTCCAGCCAGCCTCTCAGATGGAACACTCTGTCACTGTCTTAATTATTCATGTAGAGGAAGGAAGCATTGGCCATGGTTCAATGGTTCAACTGCCATTGAATTTGAAGAATGAGTCAACAAACCTTTCTACAATGTAATTTACAGCTATTGGAAAACCAGTGAGGAAAAACATACACAGTGTGTTGTTTACACCCTTAAACGATGGGATCCTCAAGGATTCTTTAGTAAAGGGGATGGCTGTGAATTCTTGAAATGTTCTGTTCAAAGGTGTCTCCAAAATGGAGAACATGTACAGTCTTAAAGTGGCCAGGTAACGTTCCTTACAAAGAACTCTTTTACTTCCATCAAATGGATGGTTCTTACAAAAGCAGAATAAGAAAAAACTGTTTTAAAGATTTTATAACCTTTATATTATCAAGAACCGTTACTAAAGGTTCTATACATTTAAAAAAAAGTAAACATTGTTCTATAGGAAACTAAAATGGTTATTTATTGGTTATTAAGAGTGTAGATGGTTCTTGAGAGGTTTATGTGCTGCTAGTTCATCCTTTCAGTCTGTTTTTTTAAATTATTTTCTAATGAAACTCTCAATGGAGTCACACAGCATTCTCTTGGGATGAGATGTTTGAAGGCCATGTTTACTTCAGCTCTTCTCTGGCTGTGGTCCATATTTAAGGGCAGTTCTGTGCGCTAGTCAAATCTCAGCTGGCAACTGTGAGTCCTTCTTTTAGTTTCTCTCACAATGGCCACTGGGATTATGCTAAGCACAGTGATTTGTCAGCGGAATCAACCAGCTCAGGCTCTTTGCGCAACCGAGCTCGCCGTTTGTGCTGGTAAATGAAGATGTCGCTGCGATTACAAAAGCATGTCGTTACAAGAGTCTCTCTGCATGAGAGGGCTTGTGATGGCCCTTTTCTTTGGATCTGTTCTTTATTCTAACTGTTGTTGGGTCCGGGACTGATCACTAGGGAACCCTACCAGACCTTTCAGATGTCGATGATACTGCATCAGGAACTGATTGGATGATGCTAAGGGGCCATCAGTTCTTGATGCATTGCCTTCAGCATCGAAAGAGCCGCCACCCAAAGGTTAAAGGCACATTTGGTCCTTCTAAATGCATCCATCTGTGACTGGTCAGATGTATTTCGCTTGCTGAAAGCAGTGAATAAAACAATGTGTTGAAAAACCTTGTGACCTCTTCAACATCTGTTCCACCACCATCTTACACTTGAAATGACAGCTTGCTAGTTGGTGGCTTTCATTCACTGTTTGTCACATGACAACATTTTGATTAAGTTATTTCTTTAAAGCTCCCCATTGCGAAAGTTTGTAAAGCCTGATGCATCCCCAAGAGTGTCACAGCATCTCATAACTCATATCATGTGACCCTGACTACTGATCCCAGAGCAGCAATGATGGGTGAAACCCACCATTGTCAGGGGAGCTTCAATCCATCGCTGTGAAGTTAGAATGAATGTGTTGAACACAGTATGTGGACCTCGACATCTCAGTCATCTGTATATGTTTATGTTTACATTGACAGCATTTAGCAGACGCTCTTATCCAGAGCGACGCGCTTAAAGTAGTCCACAACTGTTCTTAAACCTGTAAAACTATACTTAAATCAACAGCAGCTATTTAACCAAGTTACTGCTGGCTAAGTTACACACCATAACAAACCCTGTCAAAGAGAAAAAGCAAGTCAGAGATTAAAACACAAGTAAGTAAAAACAGTAAAACAGTTAAAAGGGTAAGTGGCTGAGGGATTTATAAATATATAGGAAAAGATGTATAAGAGATGCGCTGATGGGAACATGAATTAGAATACACTAAGGTTTGGTTCTTTGGTCAGTAAAACTCAAATTAGACACTTCTAAATGGTTTGTTTGCTTTGCATGAAAGAAATGATGGGCAAAAAATCAAAACTGCACATTTTTTCCACTTGTAATGGAAATTCACATTTTGCTTCTTTAAGAATTGGAGCTACAAAGCAAACACTAGAGCTCAATAGTCACATGAATCATTTCTGTACAGACACCCCCTAAACATGTCTCAACCTGCACAAACCACATCCAGCTCTTAATTAAGGCTGCGCAGACTTGTGGATGTGGTTTAGGGCTATAATTTATGCTTTGTAAACACTCGTCGTGGTGGTGTCTGAAGTGGCTGCCTGTAGCTCACAGTCATACTGTCCCCTAAACCACATCCAGTAACTCAACATGATGTATCAGCAATGTCACATTTTATTTATAAAGGACTGGTGTGTACAGGCGTTCTAAGCAGTGATTGGAGGGTACAGTAAATAAAGTGGAGCTTGAGATCATAGAAGAGAACAGTTAAACATGCAGGAGCCCATAATGATGAGGGCCTTGGGCCAGTATTTTCAAAAAAGTAAAAAAGAGTGAACAAAGGTGCTACAGACATCAAGGGGCAAAACGGCAGGTGCAAAAGAGCCACACCCTCTCCGAGCATGTGTGCACATTTTCTACAAAAGCACAGTGAACATGAAGACTTCAGTTCACAGCTGAGGTAAGGTTAAATAACCAGGGCACTATGAAGAGACTAATGTACACTATAGGGACAAAAGTATTGGGATACACCTGATTTTCAAAGTTTGGGCCAGGAGCCTTACTTCCAGTGAAGGGCAATCTTAATGCTACAGCACATCAAGACATTTTGTTCGATGCCATGCTCCCAACTTTGTGGAAAGGAAGCTGTTACAGCTGCAATGGGGTGACCAACTCCATATTAAAGTCAATGTACTTGAATGCAATCTCATTAAAGTCCCTGTCGGTGTAATGGCCCGGCATCCATACTTTTCTCCATAGCTTATAGTGTATGTCAGTTCCAGTCTAATAACTCATAGATATTCTATAATGGAAAGTGAAAGTGATCTTTCGGTCATACGTGAACACACCACTGCACACAGTGTGAACAGCACGAAATTCACCCTCTGCATTTAACCCATTCACCAAGTGAACCAGGGGGCAGCCATGAACACAGGGCCCGGGGAGCAGTGCATGGGGACGGTCCCTTGCTCAGGGTACCTCAGCGGTGCCTAGTGGTCGTGGGAATTGAACCTGGACTTTCTGATTGCAGGGCGAATGCCCTAACCACTAGGCTACCAGCTTCTGGAATGCTGAACAATACCAAATGCATCAATAAGCTAAGGTGGATAGCCTTTTGCCTTCCGAAAAACTGCAGTCCTGGTTTAAATAAGATCCACAAGGAAAGAAGAGTCCAAAAAAATAAGTGCTGAACGGAAGATGATTCACCAGACCATTCTGTTGGATCACAAAACCATCCGTTTTGGGCTCAGTCATCTACATACTGCTTTTCTGGGCACTGGCTTGGGTTCCACCCGGGTTCCAAATGGCAGCTCCATCAAAACATTTGCAAAAAAAACTAACGATGCACAATTATGGTTGAGGCTGACTCAACATGTACTGTAAGTGAAACTGTGGGGTAACTTTTTGAACTCTTTCCTAAATGCTACCTAAGCATTCTCTTCTTGAAAGTGGATTTTGACTTGCCAAGCACTCCTATGGCCAAGCACTTTTCTATTGACCTTGTATAATCACATCACATGTCTTAGCAATTCGTTGTGTCTCTGTAAATCTTTTATTGAAGTAAAAGGGGCATCGGGCTGATGCTCTTATCCAAAATGACTTCTAATCATTAGTTACAGGGACAGTGCCTCTGGAGCAACCAAAGGTTAAGTGTCTTGTTCTTGGATACAATGGTAGAAAGTGGGGGTTCGAATCTGTGACTTTGTGGTCATTGGTTTCACAGGGTTTTACCCACTTTTACCCTCTTTTTGTAAAGAGAGCCACATTTGATAAAGTGAATATGCCCGGGGGCCATTAGGGACATTTTTTAACCACAGACAGAACAACTCTAAAAACACAATTCTGCCTTTCATTCATATCTGGAGAGTCAGATAACATTGGACAAACTGTATAGAACAGCTTAAATTTCCATGAGTTTGATAAATATCTCATGAACGTTTTAGACAGGATTTATAAGCAATGCAGAGTGATGTGTTATCATTCAAGTTTAAAACAATTGTCTTTTACAAAGATCATTCAGAAAGCAATTGCTTGTGTCACATCTACAGGTACATAACATCAACAGCTATAATCAAATCTTATTCTAGAGTTGAATAAAAGTAGTCCCATAGGTCCTAATTCATGTGCTTTAGGTTTTCACTGTTAGTAGTGACAGATGTTACCATTCAAAACACTCAATTTCAGATTGAGCAAGGAACGATAACTTGCTGACACTAATTCTCTAATTCATTGCCATCGCCATGGCAGAAATGAGTGGAGGGTTTGCGGCACAGATGTGGCGCAGTTTGGATAAAGTAGGAATTACATTTTTAAAGTTTTATGATTTATATATCTTGACTATATTTTGAGATAGCGAGCCATAAATAATACATTATAAGACCGAAGCCGTGGGCTGGACTTTGGACATGCCTGCAATAGACTATTACCACCCCAAAGTGTATTGACCCACATCTCAACACCATCAACTTCAGCAAGGGATGGGGAAAACGATATGAACCCCAGTCTATGCATCCATTCCTTGAATGTCAGTTCTTTGAGTTTTTGGAACGGTTGTAAAAGAACTACCAGTTTAAATGACAGCTGGTATTTGATTTTGATTTACACAGATTTTAAAACGGGATTTCTCGATCTTGAGTTTACCGACGTGGCTACATCGGTTCTTTCGGGGCACATCCCTTCAGGGGCATAAAGAAAATTGTTTTGCTGGCATTCAGTGACAAAAATGTGAACAGCAAAACTAATAAAATACTGTAAAATTCAAAAAGAAACTTACCCATACCCCATTAGATTTTACTCATACAGCTTTCGCTTGAAAGATGCTGATCTCTTGAGTGGTAATTCACTAATGTTCATGAAGCGTTCTCCTTTAGAGAACACTGTACACTGTAACTTCACCTCCATCTGCTGTGAAGAGGAAAAAGATGAGAAGTCCGTGGACTAATGTGCCAAGCATGTTCTTACCCACATATGACCGTAAGCTGCTGGCACCTGCAAAAGGAGGCTGCTGTTGCCAAGTACAGCAGATGTTCATAAACTAAAACCATCTTGTAAACACTATGGAGTTTATTAGGGCCCCCAGGCATCCTCAGTAGATGGGGTGGATTTTGGCCACCTGCATTACACTGCAGAAACTGTGATAGCCAGTTGTGCTAACGAGAATTCAATACATGTGCATGCAGTTATATGCAAAAGTCTGGGCTTTCAAGTCGGCTCATGGTTTGGGAGCCAGAGGCTTATTTAAGCAGTTGACTGAGGATCTGAAACTAGAGATAATTGAGTCTTCTAAAGCAAGAGAGGACAATGTAAGCACTTCTTGCTTGTAAAGTTTAATGTCCACAATGTCATTAAGAAATCGAGAAGTGCTGAAGTCAAGACAATAACCGGAAGTTCTGGAATCTGGAAAAGTCTCAGAAAACAAGCTTTTAGACTGTTTATATGTACAATGAAAATCCACCATGTCATTACAAAGGTCCTAATGGTGATGACTCATTATTGCATTATTGCTGTGATCTCATAAAAGCCAGTGTCTGAAGTATGTAATGCAACAAAATCTTTAGCTACGCCATCAAATGAATGTTCAGAGAGAAGCATTTCAGTAAAGGAACACCTTTCCAGCTGTTAAGCATGAAGATGGATCTGGATCTTGCACTAGTGGCATTGCACATGTTTGGGGATAAAGGGAAGAAGGGACTCTAGTAGGGACACTAAAGAAGAAGAAAAGAAACTGGATATTACAACAAGACAATGATCCAAACCCACTTCTTTTCACGTAAAAATCCAAAATATTTCTAATTTGTAGATATTGTGTGAAAATTAGATTTTCGTCAAGAAATAACTATAATGTTAATGTTAACAGGAAGGATGTTCAGATCCATCAAAATGTACTGGGGCACTCTTAAATTGACACAAATGTGTTAGTTTTTAACACACTTGAAATGAACAGAACTTTGAATTCTACTTTTGTGATACTGAGATCAAGTCCATTAAAAACATTCATTGTTTAATAAGCTATAATTAGGTCTGGTTAATAACCTGTAGATGGAGCCACACTCTAACATATAATAACCCCCCCCCCCACACACACACACACACATACCCACACATACCCACACACACATGGCTGTGATAAAAATGGGCTGATAGCCTACAGTCCAACCTGTCCACAGCACCTCCCCCCGGCATGGTGCCGATCACTGTAACTCTACAGTAACTCACACACTTAAAACATACACACATACACACACTCCTCCACACATCTCTGCTGTGAGTCACCCAGCCTGTGCTGCGTTGAGCACATCGCACTGCGAAACTCCTTCAGCAACGTAAGGCGGCCAGGTAATGCCAGGTAAGGGAACACCAGCTTAGAAAATGCCACTAGAGTAATGCCAGCTAAGCCTACATTTCATTTCAGGCTGCTTCTGATGATAGAGGGTCTTTTTCTGAGCACACATAACCATGTTAAAGGGAAAGCCAACAATTTTCCCAAAATATCCAACAATTTAATTGTTGAGGTGTAACCTAAATGTGTCAAAGTGTGTGAAACAACTGGGATTTCCTCACTGTGGGGAGTACAAATACAATACATTTTATTGACTGTCAAAGATGACCTGTGAACCTACATGTGTCTTCTGGGGTTTTACTATGCAATGTAAGTGATGGTAAATGTCATGGTGGTTATGCGAGGGAGCTTTTGAGGACCATTCAGTTCTTCAAACACCTGGTACCCATCATTACCACTGTGTCTGTAGAATAACTCTGGATCTTTGTTCTTAAGATCTAGGCCCTACTTGCAAGTACTTGGGAATTATTAGTTAAATGTAATGATCTAGAATTTGCCCAAACGTGTAAATGTCTAGAATTAGAATATATCTAAGTTAAATGGGAACTGAGAAAAGGGTAGCCTCCATTATTCTTCACACAAATACTGTTTTGTATACTGTGTATATACTTTCCCTCAAAAACTAACATGCCCAAATAAAAGTAGTAATTGTGTATGATTTTATTCTGGAACTCAGCTGCATGTTGCTGCACTTTAACCTAGTTACAATATGTGGACAAAAGTATTGGGAAGCCTGACCATTCCACCAACAGGGACTTTTATGGCACTACATTCAAGTACATAGACTTTAATATGGAGTTGGTCCCCCTTTGCAGCTATAGCAGCTTCCGCTCTTCTTGAAAGGCTTCCTACAAGATTTTATGGATTCTGTGGGAATTTGTGCCCATTCATTCTGTAGAGCATTTATGAAATCAGAGATTGAAGTCTGACGAGAAAACATAGCTCGCAGTCTCCGTTCCAGTTAATTCCAAAGATGTCGGATGGAGTTGAGGTCAGGGCTCTGTGTGGGCCAGTCAAGCTTTCTTTGTGCACTGGGACACAGTCATGCTGGAATAAAAAAGGTTTTTCCCCAAACTGTGTCCATCAAGTTGAAGCTTTTTTCAAAAGCTGAAATACAGACGTGTCCCAATACTTTTGTCCATTTAGTGTGGCCGGACAGGGTTTGCTCTAGGCTTCTGGCTGTGGGCCAAATCACTGCACCGTACTGGTAGTTCAGCCTGGGGAAACAGTCGTAGAGAGAGAAAAACAAGGGCCGGGGCGGGGATGAGGGCACACACATACACAGAGAGAGAGCAGCTGAAACAGGGGAGATCAAGTTGGAGCTGTGCCCGTGAAAACAGCCCTTCTCTACGGAGACGTGTTCACACTCGCTCAGCAGAGGATCAGACAGCGTGCCTGTCTTTCTCCACCCGTATCCCGGCTAACCCCGCCCACTGCACTATGATTGGCCAATACAGTGATTAAAACAGTATAATTTTGGCTTATTATTTAAAACTAAGTAAAGTGGCCCCTTAAAGTCACACGTAAACACACCACAGCACACATTGTGAGCAATGTGAAATTCTCTGGTGTTGTGAAAACAGTGATGTGGACTAAAATAATTTTGTTTTATTTTGATGTGTGTTGTTTGGCGTCTTTCAGAACCCATTTATTGTTTCCTATATTCCATTTTATTTGTTTACACAAATAAATTAATAAGTAGTCAGCAGAAAGGATATGCTGACTTTCAGAAATTGACACTGATGTAAGTAATACGTTTCTAGGCAGTGAATTAAAAAACAAAAAATAAAATAAAAAAAAATCAAGAAAAAAATCTGTAATATAACTAGTTATATAATATAACTCCCCGGATGCATGCATCAACACAAATAGATGTTTTATTTTGGGTACTCATGCAGTTTTTATTATTGTTGTTGAATATTGTTTTAAGTAATGTATTTAATTCGATTAGGGCACATCTAAAGAATAATAATAACAAAAACCACAACAAAAGCAATTACAACAAAATAATAATAATCAACCGCCTTTTTCCCTGTAAAGTGGGTCTGGTTGGTCTCCTACGCTGCGATTGGCTTGTAGGATCTCGCTGGGTAATCCTAGCCAATCATAGAGCAGTGGCGGAATACGGGTGTGGAAACAAACAAACAAAAAAAGCCCTCACCACGATGTTAATAACGGGTATTAAAACCCCGTAGACATTCACGATAAAAGCGTGAGCATGTCTGGTTTTCCCCTCAAGCCTCCTTTGTTTTTTAGAGCTGCAATGCTGGGACTCTACGTGATAACAGCACTTCTGTGCCGTGCCGTCGCCCAAGAGCCGGAGGAACCTGTCTCCTACACGGCAAGTGCCTTTTTTATACCTCTCTCTATCCAAAGAAATACTGTTTTTTTCTTTTCACTTCAAGAAAGTACCCCTGTTTGCTTAACCACGGAGTAACAGCATGTGTGTTAGGGCTGTGAATGAATGTGTTATTTTGCCCCAGAGTGTAGTTTTATTTGTTTGACAGAAGTTGCAGAAGTTAATCGTCAGTGTGTTCTCTCACTCACAGTGCACGGATGGGTATGAGTATGACCCGGTCAGACAAGTTTGCAAAGGTATGAACCAGTCAACATCATCAGTTTTTGGATTAACAACCTTTTCTCCTGTGTTCAACCTATACTGTAACCGGTATCACTAATATCACTAATAACCTGTATGTCTTATGCTCAAGCACAACCTGTTCTATAACATACATATCTAATGTTGATCATAATCTGTACTATAACTTGTATTATCTTATGTTCAAACATAAACATATTTGGGGCAACTAGTGTCCTGGTGGTTAGGGAGTTGCCCCTATGACCAGAAGGTCATGGGTTCAAATCCCAGGACTGCTAGTGGCTCTGCTGGCTACCCTTGAGCAAGGTACCATCCCCTTACACTGCCTCCTGGGTGTACCCCATTGCTTCACTTGGTGAATGGGTTAAATGTAGAGAAAGAATTTCAAATTGTTCACACATGACTATACGGGCCACTTTCCTATAACCTGCATATCTTTTAGCATAACCTGTGTATCTAATGTTTAAACATAATATGTACCATAACTGGCATATGTTTAAGCACAATCTGTTCAATAACCTAGATATCTAATGCTTAAGCATAACCTGTATAGCTAATATTTTAGCATGATCTGTACTATAACCCGGATGTTTAATGTTCAATCATAACTTGTGCTATAACCTGCATGTACTATAACTATTTAAATGTAATGTTTAATCGTAATATCTACCATAGCCTGTATATTTGATGTTAAAGGATAACCTGTACTTTATCCTGCATATCTAATGTTTAAGCATAAACATATTTGGGGCAGCTAGTGGTGGGGAGTTTTCCCTGTGATCGGAAGGTTGCGGGTTCTAATCCCAGGACTGCTAGTTGTCCACTGAGCTACCCTTGAGCAAGGTACCATCCCCACACATTGCTCCCCGGCTGCCCACCATTGATGACAGCCCATTGCTTCACTTGGTGAATGTATTAATTGCAGAGAAATAATTTCATATTGTTCACATGTGACTATAAGGGGCCATATATGTGTTACTATCCGTGTTACTATAACACATATATCTAATGTTTATCCATAGCCTGCACTATAACCTGTATAACTAATGTTTAAGCATAACCTGTACCTTAGCCTGTATATCACCTGTATAAGCACAACTACTGCCCTCTGCTCTTCAGACATTGATGAATGTGTCATCGTTGCGGACGCCTGCAAAGGAGGCATGAAGTGTGTGAACCACTTTGGCGGTTACCTCTGCTTGCCCCAGAATGCACAGATCTTCGTGAGCAGGGGGGATGAGGACTCGCAACCTGTTGAGCCCAGTGTGCCCCAGAACGTGCCCCCCAATCCACCAGTGATAAGCCAGGGTGCTGCTGGCCGTGTCCAGCCCAGTCGTCGGCTACTACCGTCCTCTAGGACCCTCCGCTGCTCATCCGGCTTCACCCTGGATGAGCAGAACTTCTGTAGAGGTAAGTCCCTGTGCTGCCACATACTGTACGTGTACCACATACAGAAGCAGATTATTACAGAAGCAGCACTGTCACAGTCAGTGCTGACCCTGGTCAGTATCTGAATAGGAAGGAAAGGGCACAATATGTGAATGCATAGTTTATATATGTTGTAATGCTGTGTGCCTTTAATACACAGTCAGCGTTGTGGTCTGTCTTCATTATGGTATTCAGTAGCTGGTATAGTGTTTGCAGTCTACAGTCAGTGCAGTTGCTGAATTTTGAGAACTGTAACCGTTTTACAGGACAAACTTACAGTCATAATTTCTTAAACCTGCTATCGGTCCCATGACCTGAAAATGGTTTATGGTTGAAAGAGTTGCTTTTAGTTTAGCTACAAGCTACAACACTCATTAAAGTACTGACTTATTGCAGTTACAGTAACTGTAACCTGTATTCAGTACTCTTAACTTATTATCAGTATTGAAACCTGTTTCTAGTACTTTCACTGTAACTGACATTCACCACTGTAACTTCTAGTCAGTGGTGTAACTGTAGTCAGTACTTATATTTAGGGATGCACCGATCAATCGGCCAGTGATCGGAAACGGACGATTTTTGGCCTGATCGGCCGATCACCGATCACGTATTGCCAATTTCAAACCGATCTTTTTTTTTGGGGGGGGGGTTATTTATTTAAATTTGTAAAGAAAATTTGTTATGAAAAAAAAAAGCTTTATATTAAAGAAAATTTGATTTTTGTTTGTATTTGCTATAGAGCTGCCACTATCATCTGTCACTATTATAAAAGTAACCAGTAAACAGGGAAAGTAACTACCACGTTACATAAAAAAAAAGCTGAAACCCATTTTTTTGTGTTGTTGTCGTCGACTACATGCAGCAGCTCTAATTTTCTGCTATCGGAATCGTCCAATCACACTTACAAAAAAATCGGTAATCAGAATCGGCCAAGAAAACTGCAATCGGTGCATCCCTACTTATATTTATTGTCAGAACTGTATCCTGTGTTCAGTGCTTTATCTGTAACTTACATTCAGCACTGTGACTTATATTCAGCATTGTAACTGTAATTAGTGCACTAATTTATTGTCAATACTGTAATCTGTGTTCAGTACTATAACTGTAATTTGCAGTCAGCAGAGCAACTTTCATCAGTACTTTGTCTGTACTGGAACTTGGTTTCAGTACTATAACCATAACTTAATTAGGTCTGTACCTTGTAGTCAGTGGTGTAACTGCAATCACTTCTGTAATTTATTGTCAGTTCTGTAATCAGTGTTCAGTACTATAGCTGACTTCTGATCAACTATACCTTTATATTCAGTACTGTAACCCAGCAAATATGAATGTGTGTGGGAATTCTTGTAGACCGATACATTGTTTTTGTTTATATGTAGTATTGAGGTGTTTGTCTTGAGGTCTGAGACTTGGCTTTTGATGCTGTAGGAATTAGACTGCCCTGTAAAAAACACAGGGCTTTAAATGGAAGCTAAAGGTTGTCTTTAGTAGAGCCTAGATACTTTTGCTAGGCAGTGTGGCAAAGAGGAGTGTAAGTAAGACACACATAATGCTCAGATAACCTGAGAAGAGCACAGAAGCTCAAAGACTTCATTCAGCTGTTTGAAAGAGACAATAACGGATAGAGAGGCAAGTGAACAACAAGAGGAACCAGCCACATCCCCCAGTGACCCTGTCAGTAGGTGAGTTGTTTATCTGCCAGCCTGTTAAGTAGCGTGGGATGACTCTGCCAAGCACATCCCTGACCAGCAGTCAGGACATACTTAACTCATATTTCACACCAAGTTTTACTGCAGTTGGCTCCTTCTGGTCCGATATTTTTGGCTTGAGTTCAGCGTCCTTGGAAAACACGCACATTACATTTTGTTTTGAATGTTCAAGGGGACATAACAAAAAAGTCAGATTGTGACTTTACTCCTAATATGGAATTTAATGGACTTTTTTCTTTTTTCTTTGCTATTTTAGTGATTCTCTGGTCCCCATTTTGTAGGTACCTTGACCCTACAGCCAATATTCTGACTTAAATCTCTTTGGAAGTATATAAAGGAACTTAAGTGCTGCAAAAAAGGTTTTTTGAATTCAAGTATGAGGGGAACACCTGTATTTTACATTCTAGCACTGCGTGAGACAACAGTGGGTATTGTATTAATGAAATTAAAGTGTTTTGGGAACATATGTGGGGGGATATTTAGGGTTTACGCTATAAAATAAGACATTTTTAGGCCTTTTTTGTACCACATCACAAATTTGCGTTTTTTCACAATGGAATGCAACCCCCGTGAGTTTCAGAGGTCAGCAATATGTGCCTATTGTAGGTGCATACCAATACCATGTTAGTGTCTCTTCTGGTTCTTTTCCATGAAAAAGTGCTGCTAATTGAATGATATGCTCCGAAAAGCCACACATGGGCTTCAGGTTCCTATGCCCATTGTTACATACTGGTTGCAAGGGTATAAAGCCCTCAGTACTGGACCATGGAGACATTCCTTGGAGTGACTTAATACCTTTGGGATGAGTTGAAGTGGCATTTGTGATCCAAAACGAATCAACTAGGATCAGCAATGTTCCAACATTCAGTGTAAAGCCTTCCCTGTAGAGTTGAGTAGAGTGTATTGCTGCTCCAAAAGGGTGACAAACTGCCTGTTAATATCCTTAATTTCATAAGATACACTGAACAAGAAAAGGGTCTACAGAGATGCATACAAAATGTGTATAAGTAAAGTGCAGATGTACCAAATAATGTGGCAACTTATTAACTCATTACTGTACATTTGAAATGCTTGAAACATGTCATTGCTGTCTGAGAACAGGGTATTCAAAGTCTTCAATGCATGTTCAACATCCCACATGTCTCCTTGGAAAAACTGAAGGCATCAGACGTCTTGTGGATGCTGAATCATGCAACACATGATTTGTTCTGAACAATTACTCCGCGACCAGAGCAAATTACAAAGTAGATGTCAATGCAGCCCCAACCAGAGTGATGATGGATGGTGGAACTGGCGTACTGCTCTGCTGCTGTGGTCTGTGGTCACCCGTTTGTGCTTGAATGGTTTATTTTAGTCATAAGTCAGCACCTCGCCGGGCACTGGGGCGCTCTTTAATTACATGCAGATGAAGAAGCTTTACAGGGTAATGGCTTGACAGCACTGCTCACGGTAACATGGTTAGAATGCGCAGCGGCTGTGTGTGATTGCGCTTTCGAAAGTGTTTGGAAGGGTCTGGCATCACAGTTGGTACTCAAACGGATCTCTGTAAGCCAGAAGTTGGCCTGATGTCATGACTGAAGGAGTCCGTAAGGTCCCATTGGGCTGCAGACTTTATTATGCCTCATTTTACCGCATTAAAGGGCCAGTGTAAACTCTGCTTCCTTCTCCCACCTCATTACTCAATGTTATGGTGGGGAAACCACCAAAAAATGAAGAGGACTATTTTCTGGCCAAAATGTTTAGAAGTTTAGAAATGCACTCTACAAGCACCGGTAAGAAAACACAAGGCTCAGTTTAAAACTCGGAAGCCTACAGTTAGTATTGTCACTATTCTGTTCTATTCTATTAGTAATTGCATAAGTAATTACAAGGTCAGCTATGGAATTCCTTATGTTTACATTTTCAGGAACTACCTTGCAGGAACCAAGGGGGGTGGCGGCGTAGTGGGTAGGATAATTGCCTCTAGACAAGAGGTCATGGGTTCAAAACCTACCTTCAGCACATCACCAATGGGTTCCTGAGCAGGAGTTGCTCCTGTAGTTAGAGAATGGAAGTCGCTTTGGATAAAATTTCTGCTAAATGCCATGAATGCAAAAAAGAACTCCACGGTAGACATCTTAGACTCCACTAATCTACTCCTACAATTAGGAAGCTGTATTTTATCTGCACACTATTTACTGCAACACAAAGGGTTGCACTCCAGTAGCAGTCTTGTTAGGTGTGCAAAACTGCAGAAATGTAGATGTATAGGTAGACAGCAATAGCAATAGTTTTACAAATAATAGCATCAACAGGACAGTTGTTGGTAGTAGAAGGAAAAAGTTGGCTTGATGGGTGTGTGTGTATTATTTATGTTTCAGTTGAGGAGTCTGGTGACCTGAGGGAAGGAACTGTTTCCCATTTACGGCATTTATCAGACACTTTTATCCAAAGCGACTTCCATTCCCTAACTATGGGGGGCAGTCTGTCCCTGGAGCAACTTAGGGTTAAGGGTCTTACTCAGGAACCCAGTGGTGGTGCTTGAGGTAGGATTCGAACCCATGACCTCTAGGTCAAGTATCCTACCCACTAGGCCAACACCACCCCTCCATTTAGGCAGGGCGGGCATAACCGCATGCAATAGAACCGTTTTACTACATGTGGGGAATGAAAAGAGGGTGTGTGAGGGCCATGTGGGGTCATCCATAGTGCTGTTGGCTTTGCAGATGCAGCAAGTGGTGTGAATATCTGCAACAGAGGTGAGAGACCTTTATGACCTCCTCAGCTGTCCTCACTATCCTCTGTAGAGTCTTGTGATCCGTACCAAGCCAATTCCCGTACCAAGCCATGCTGCAGTTACAGAGAATACTATCTATAGTCTCTACATGTTCGGGGGGTTTGTACTGTCCTTGGTAGAGACACTACTAGGCCTTCTTGGTGATAGAGCTGGTGTTGGGGGTCTAAACAACCATCTATTGGAAGGTTCTTTAGGGACCCTGCTTCAAGAGCTGTTTGCATGGATGTGTTCAATGATTGTTATGATGCTACTCCTCTGCAACTTATTAGGCTTTAACTAATTTGTAGGTCCCTGTAAAAATGAAGGCAGTTTAGTGAAGAGTTAGAATACTGGAGTATTTGGTAATTAATTTGTAATATTAGAATTTGTGCTTTGGTCTAAACTAGAGCAGATTTCAGCAGCAAAGGACAGTGAGATCAAGTGTCACGAGCTGTTCTTCTTTTTGTGTAGCCATTGAATCTAAAAGAGATCCCTGAAATCACACACATGAGAGTGCTTTAAATGATTATTACATCAAAAAAACAAATTCCTAATGTGATCTGTTTACTTGTAATTTGTAATGCAGTGTCATGGTGCTCATATATTAAACATTTTTGCACATTTTTGCACATTTCCTCACAAGATAATTCCTCTTTAACCGTTCTTTGCATTACTTTTTAACCATTTCACCTGTTGTTCAGGTAAGTAAAATGCCATTTTAATTAACAGCGCATTTTATTTTGTTGCTAGTTTGGCCTCATGTGTAAACTCGTTCTGCTGGAGTTAACTGGTGCAGGAGAAAGCTTCATGGATGCTTTACCTGAAACATTAAACTATTCTTGAGGTAAAGCTTCTCTCCTGAGACGCAGCCAAATTTGTAAGAGTTATGAACAGAGGGGTATATATTCATGAAGGGAAAAAACAGCGACCTGTGTAAATTACTGGCAAGCCTCAAGTGTTTATCCTTGAACGTTAAGCAAGGCTCATTTTTCCCATTTGCGTTTATTGGGGTTATAAAACAGGCATAGATCTTAGGTATACAAACTACATGGGACTTAATTATCAGGAGAAAATGAATAGATGATTATGCGCTTTTTGGCAAGTTGTGTGTGTCTCTTTGGAAATTTGAACACCAAACACCAAAGAAGCAGCTAAGAAGTGGTCACTCTTAAGAATAAGGGTCTCCGCGTTCTTTGCGTGATGCCATAGAAGAACCAGTTTTGGTTCCCTAAATAACTTTTCAATGTATTCAATTCTAAAAGCTCTTGGAAGGACCATTAAACTGGCAAAGAGCCTTTATTTTATGTATGGCACTTTACGGCAGTGGTACTAATAGTTAGGAAAGTGGGCCTGTAAAGAGTAAAAGTATATATTCTTGTAAAAATGTGCTTCACACAGACATTACATTACCTCTAGATACACCGATAAGCTTAGGGGGAGGCACTCATGCATGTACTTGCATGAGGTTAAAGTGAACCTGAAATTAAAATGAACTTTTAAAAAAACTTGTCAGTTCATGTTTCTGGTCTTACACACTTGATCATTGTACTTCATTTTGATTTCTGTAATCTTCTGTTTCGATTATGTTACTGTACATCAGCAAGCGTGTGCTTTTTCTTCCCTCTTTTACCACGCAGCTCAGCAGCCTTCCATAAATACTTATTTCACTCGAACATATGTCATAGTGCAGAAGAAATAAATGTTTTGATTTCTGACTCTCTTTGGCTTTAATATTAATGTCAGCTACCAACTTGCACCATAGGTTGTACCTAAATTTGCTCCAAATGTGAGTAATAGACAGTGTTAACAAAGCCAATGAGTCCTGGAGACTCAAGACTAGAACTGGCACCTCAAATTCAAGACTCCACTAGAACTTGCACCCCTGAGACTCAAGACTGACACCCTAGAGACTCGAGGCTCCATTAGGACTGGCACCCCAGATTCAAAACTCCACTTAGACTCACATATTGGAGACGCAAAACTACATTAGGACTCACATCACAGCTTTTCAAGACTCAACTAGGACTTTCACCTTAGTCCAGAGACTGAAGACTTGACTTAGACTTGGATCTCAGACACTCAAGATTCAACAAGGGCTCTAGAGACTCGAGACCTGACGTTGACTCACACTCCAAAGACACCCCTGAGGCTCAAAAAGGACAGAGGCTCAGAACTCAAGTCAGAACCAAGAGCTAGGAACTCGACACAGACTCAAAACTCAGTGTTGGATTATGCTGGCTAGACTTGCCTTGCTAACAGCAAACAACAGTATGCTTGCTACATCAGACTAGACCACTCTGCTATACATACACACCTTCTACCCAATGACACTGCAACTATTTTAGTCAAGGATATAATGACTTGAGATATCAGGACTTACTTGAAAGCTGCTGTGTAATGAGACGTATCCCTGAAGGTATAATCTTTAATTATATTGTTTGACTCTTTTTCAAGCAGTTACATGTGCAGCATACAATAGTGTATTGCTGAAATGGATTGTGCCTTGGTGAGTCACCACTGAGCCTCGTCTTTTACTTCTCAGGGAATTTATCTTAATCTGGGTTGTGTTGCCTTTGGAGGGACTTTCTCGACTGCTGTTAGCACTCAACAGGCCTTATATTGTGCTGAGTGCGCCCCAGCTTCAGACACCCACTCTGGTTGTGTTCATAAATTCATTAATAAAGAAACCTCAGAATATCAAATAGTGCTTATGTCGTGCCTACTCGTCATTCTTGGGCGGGAAACCCAGCCACTGTGAAACCAAGAGTGAACAGGTCTGGTTTATATTACTGCGCACCTACAGAGTTAACCTGTGTCCTTAACATGAGAAGAAGGTGTATCTAGGATTAAATGGCCATATATATCTCACACATATGTGTGTATGTCACACAGGAAGTTTATCTATATCTTCCTGCAAATGATGGAAGCAATAATTTCCTTAAATTTGTCTGGATATAAACTTTTTCAGATACTTAGGGTCTATTCTTTACCAGTTAGGCATTTTTCCTGGTACCATAGGTCGAAGCCAACAACCATTTTAGAATCTTTAGAATGCAATGCATGTGGTTGTCTCTGCATGGGAACTACAGCAAGCTCACTTGCTCTTTCCATGACCTTCTGACAAAAGGCCTTTGGAGATGCATATAAATGGCCTCCTTTAACACATGAGGTCATTCTCCTTTTTCTTCCAGGGTGAGGTCGGTCTCCTCTAGAAAAGTGACTGTTATTCTTCAAAACATGAATCACTCCATACCACTAATGAAGGACGGAACTTCATGATATTTATTTACATGTAGCCCCAAGACTGATATTACCTTATACAAATCTGTTTATACTATGAGATGCACTGGTTCCAACTACAATGTGTTCTTTATGGATAGGGCAGCCTGTGTGAGTCTGATTCTATGTTTTTGAATGGAACACAGCCTGTCTGCTTCAGGGGACTTGGCCTATAGTAACAGTACAGTAAACCCTCAGTCTGATGCTCTGAATAAGAGCGTCAGCTAAATGCCGTAAATGTAAACGTAAATGTAACCCGCACTTTAACACGGATCAGCAATTGCAGTTTCATTCCAACACGTGTTTTTTGTTTTTTTTTTCGTTTTTTTTTTTCCGAGAACCAAACTAATAATTGTTAGCTGAAACCATCACACTAACGCAGAAACTGCAGATATCCTCTGATTTTTTTTTTTCCGGGGCGTGGTGGATGTCACAGCTTTTTTCATGGCAATGTTCACACATTTAAGTGCTAAATTAAGAAAAATATAATTTACTAATTTTATAACATAAATAGTAACGTAATATCAGCTACATTTCCATATGAAAATAGCTATACTTTCTTTGGTACTGTAGATAGAAACAAAAAAGGCTCGTCTTGGGATGTCTCAGTGCACTAAATGTAGACGGGAGGTTTGAAAGTAGCCAATTCTTGCTGCTGATTGACTGCTGCTCTTTGACACAGCGGTAAATTAAATGAATTTATTGTTGTATTTACCTTGCTTATAAAGAAAGAAAATGACAGCGAATAACAAAGAAAATGCCCGTGCATGAATTACAGTCCAGTCTATACTGGTTTATTACATTCTAGCACTGTGACACTGTACAGTACGAATACCTTTACCTTTATTTTCTTTCAGGGTAATGTATTAAGCTGAGTTGAAATTGAAGTGTTTTGGGAGCATATTTGGGGGCATAATTAGGGTTTACACCTTTTTTTTTTTTACCACATTATAACGACACATTTTTTTCATTCAATCTTGTACTACGTTGCTCTTGGAACGTTGTACAATATTCATCCATTGCATCACCTCATTTAGAGCCTCTTCCCAATGACAATAATGCAACAATGAAATTATTATTTAGATTTTTGTCATTATTTTATCCATTTTTGTCGAATCACCCACAGAAAAAATTCCCTTTGAAACAGTGTTTTGCAATAATTTTGACATAGGATATTACTGTAATTAAGAGAGACCATGCAGCTCCATGTTCACTGCCAGAGCACACACTCTGCATAGATACATAGCTATGCAGCTGTTTTAAACAGTGCATTCTATTAAAACGCTAATTAGTGTTCTAAAATGGGCTTGAGCCATGAGATTTTAATCAAGGTTAAATGAGCATTTTAGCAGACATACTGTAAGGTAAGTACACTGGGGCAAAGTTCATTATTCAATTGCCCAGATAGCTGGACTTCTATCTATAATAGCATGTTACAGGACTATATTACAAACTTTCTCCAGACACAAGCACATATGAGTGAACAATCAGCTGTTAAGCTGAAAGAGAATGCTGAATGGAACTGATAAAGCAAGTCGTTAGGTCTACTTTGGAGGGGTCTGAAGCCCCCCAAAATGATCCCAAGCCATCCTAAATATATAGTCATTATTCTACTATTTTTAAATGATATATCCAAACATTTCATACAAGATATCACTGAGCGCAG
>JBBPDC010000084.1:1933827-1947691 GCA_037974485.1 Hemigrammopetersius urotaenia | reverse complement strand
TGAAAGGAAAGGTTTGGTGAAAAGTTTTCAGCCCTCTATACACGCTAATTCCTTCCTACAACCCTGGGGGCTAAGCCGCCCTTGTCTTTCTGTCGTCCCTGGCAAGTAGCACTGTTGAATCAGTGCTTATGAAGAAAAATTACAACATGTTTTTCTAAGCTGAATCATGCTACCAACTGAACTGTGGTTCAGAAACCAACCCATGAGGAATTGAGAGTAATGAGTGGCATAATGGACTAAGCACTGACCCTTATCATTGGTAGGTTGTGACTTCAGACCTGGGTCATAAACCTGGGTTTACGTCTGTATCTCTTACAATAGTGATGTTTCAGAAGTTCCATACTAGCACTCTCATGACTGTGTTTGTCTTTTGTTGGAAGCTTTGGGGGCAGATGCCCCCCCTTGCCTGGTTGAAAGTCTATTACGTAAGTCAGCTTTCTTGCTTGTGCTTCCAGAAAAATGTGCCGTGCAGCTAAATGATGCTAAGTTGACAGTTCTAATATCACTTTGAGACTTGTCATCAGCTTGTTCCTTGGCATTCATCATCTGTGTTTTCTTGTCCCAAA
Source organism: Hemigrammopetersius urotaenia (assembly GCA_037974485.1). NCBI lineage: Eukaryota > Metazoa > Chordata > Actinopteri > Characiformes > Alestidae > Hemigrammopetersius > Hemigrammopetersius urotaenia. Next base: position 1,947,125 of record JBBPDC010000084.1, on the reverse strand, counting down.
ACTATCCTAACCGTCCAAGGCTGAGGTTTCTTTGCTTGCAGTTTTGGCACCCTCTTCACAGAATAATTTTTTAGTGACGTTCGACTTTTCTCATCTGAGGCCCAGAGGATCTTCAGCGAAGAGCTTTCTAAAGGCTATTAAGCTCACTGTTGTGTTTTTGCCATGACAAACAAAAATTAGCACTGAGCACAAAACTACCACACTGTGTTCTCAGCAGAGATGCATCATGAACGACTGTTTCTGGAATGTGGAAGGATGATTTTTTTTTTCCATTTGCACATTGTTGTGGGAGAAATGACTCATCTCGAAGATCAGATCAGATCAATTCATAATCTCGAAGAATGCTGCGGTCATGACCAGAAACAGATTGCAACTGCAAGCAATATCTTGGGTAAATGTCAGGGGTCTCATGGCTGTAATAAGAAACAGCTTATTGGACATTTTGGAGTATCTTTAACAATTTAGGTAGATTACCATTCAAAAGTTTGGAATCACTGTTTATTTCATAACAGAAAACTAATTTTGTTGTAGGTAGCACAACTTGCTGGAAAAGTTAATGCTGGCTATAATAGAAAGGTGTCAAAACTAGGAGTAGAAGTAGCTCAGTTTGGTAGGATACTTGCCTCCAGACCAAAAGGTCATGGGTTCGAGTCCTACCTTCAGCACACCACCACTGGGTTCCTGAACAAGACCCTTAACCCCAAGTTGCTCCAGGGAGACTGTCCCCTGTATTTAGGGAATGGAAGTCGCTTTGGATAAAAGCATCTGATAATTACTGCAAATGCAACTGGACCATGGATTTATGGAGAAAGATGGCCTGGTCTGATGAATCATATTTATTTACAATTTTTCTGATTCTGGTTATCTGGACAGCTGGGTGCATGGTGCGCTTACCTGAGGAAGATATGGCAACAGGATGCACTATGGGAAGAAGGCAAGCAGGTGGAGGATGCTTAATACTCTGGGCAGTGTATTGCTGGGAAATCTGGGGTCCAGGCATTCATGTGGATGTTACTTTGACGCATACCACCTACCTGAACATTGTTCCATTCATGGCAGTGGTATTCCCTAATCCTTTCGACAGGGTAACGTACCCTCCCGTACTCCAAAAATTATTTAGGAACATTTGAATCGTTGACTTAACTACCAAATTCCCAGATCTCAATCCAGTCGACCATCTATGCTGGACATACTAGTCTAATCCACAGAGGGTAAAGATTATTATCATGTGGAGGCTCCTTAAACTTTATGAAGCTTCTCCACACTTGCACATTCAATTCATGAAATGTTATTTTTGAATATCTATCCATTGAAAAGTTTCATTTATTGCAAAAAGTGCAAAACCATTGCAAATGTGCTTGGAATGGTTAGAGAGGACCACTGCATTTCAAGTTCCCGTAGTTGACGGGGGATTGAGAGGGTGATGTACTGAAAATGTGAGCTAATGGTTTGAGGAAATGCCTTCAGATTAGATGTCATCAGTGTTTATTTCTCAGAAATGCTCGTTTTGAAAGCATTGTTTATCAGAGAGATGACGCTGATGGGAGAAAGCTGGTAACACATTTCCTTGCATAGCAGAATGCCTTATCATGCAAAAATGACCACATGCAGCTTCAACTGAATCGAAGCATTTCTAGCTCAGGAGATACTGTGGAATTCAAAAGACAGATTGATACCATTGTAGAATAAGTGGGATGTCAACCTCCTTTTTAATCCACGCACCATTTATCCTGGCCCTAGCTTGGGTGGAAAGAAAAAGACTCAGGAGTTGAATGAGGCTTTGCGTTTAAGTGCATGATCTTGTTGTTATTATTGGGCTGTGTTTGCTTGACTCCAGCTGCTTCCTGCCCCTGTATGTGGGGAATTGTTGATCTTTCTGTTCTCCGTGCAATTCCTGAATCATCTGGCCAACCAAACCAACAGATCTGGCGCCATGTCAAAAGAACCGTCCGGCATGCCCTCTTCTTTCAGGAGGTGCATGGCTTTGAGATGGAAGGCTCATAACATTCATAGCAACTGTATTGCACAAAGCTGGAGCACAAGCTTGTGTTTGATTCTAAAAGCTTATTTGATCTTTTTAAAGTCTGAAATAATACATACCCTTTTTTTTAAACCTTTTAGCTCAAGTCCTTACTCTTGTAAAGCACGATTTGTCATCATCATTAAAATGATATTCTTGTCTTCCTGTAATCTTTGACCAAATTGTAGAGAACTTTTCACATAGTACTCTTCCATTACTTTTTAAGGAGAATGGTAGACAGTGCGACAGGTGAGCACAGCCTCCGAGAAACAGTATACACCACCAGGATGAACACACCAGACCCATTCAGATTTTGAAAAATGTCTACACTGAGGTTGCAGTAATCAGCCAATGAAATTGCAGGTTTTGTTGAGGAAAAATTCTGATTTTCTATACAGCATAGCAGTCATCTTGGTTACCATGCTCAGGTACACTCAGATTACTGCATTTCACTCATAAATACACCAAGGTACATAAGCAAAATGTGTTTCCTATTTATGTTGGCTTTGAGGACATGATGTACCAGCATTTAGAATTCAGAAATAATTGTTATAACTTTGGGCAATTGAACAGAATCTTCAAGAGACAGATCAAAGGAAGGGATGCTGTCATTTAGGCTGAAGATGTTGATGTGCTGTTAAGACCTGTCTTTACATGAACTGTCAGAGTAGAAAGCTGAGGATAAGTCTCTGAAGTGTTCACACCCATCATACAAGGTCACAAGCCATTGCTGTGTAGTACCTTAATATCAATTTTTTTTCATAACATACAATGGTATTATGTCATTTAATAATATTAAGGTTTGCATTTATAAAGTTAGCCAAATTAGAAAAGAGTCCCAGTGGTTTCTGGCACTGCATAAAAGATCTTGTTAGATGTACTACGCACTTTTTATTCTTCAGTTTACTTGCTGCATAATATCTCATCAGGTGATACTGTGGTGAGATAACCAATGTTTCTTCACCTGTTGGTGTTGTTTTAATATTGGGACTGATCGGTATAAATCAGTCCGTACTCTAGTAGCTAACCTATATTACTCCATAAACAACCTTTCTTCTTTGATAACTCCGGGCCGTAGAGCTTCACGTTGCCCTCTAGTGGTAGAAATGCTCAACTCTTATACTTACGGCTAACAGTACGCAGCACAGCTATAGAACATTTAATGTGTCACAGTGACCGTGTCATATAGTCAGTGTAGTCATAAGGATTTAATGGAGTACAACTTTCAGCATTACTGAATTTTCATATATCCTATAACAAGTGCTTCTCCACCTAACTGTTGTATTAGAATATATTGAACATTACAATATAATTAACATGGCAAAGAAATAAGACGCCATGATACATAGCTCCACGGTTCTGCCCTGAACTGTGCTGGTGTCAGTAGATGCAGTGCAGCCGTTTCTTAACAGTGTTCCCACTGGTGACATTTCTCCATGGCCGAGTGTACGGGGCACATTACCCCTGCGCCAAACTTTATGATCCACAGGGAGCACTGAACCATTACAGGCACGCATTCGGACCATGATTCATTTCATTACCAGCTTATTGTAGATGTCCAAAACAAGTGTTCCTTTGTTTTCTAGCTCTTTTGGTAGATAATCAAAAATCTGTCAGTGTTCAGCATTTATTTCAGCTCGGATGAGTTTCTTTTGCTAACCTCACAACATGAGTTACTTCTCCGGAGGTCTTCCTTGCCTCTTCTCTGACACTGTTCTGACAGCTGCGGTATCTATTGCGTCAGAGGTAGCAGGTCCGGATTCCTCCTTCCCATTCCCAGTGTTCATGGAGAGGTTGTGTTATTACGAGCCTGCAGTGTGCCCTGAGTTGCTGCAAATTCCTGGGTGTGGTTCAGCAGATGCTGACCTCTTCAGTGGATCCATCCGTTTCATATTAGGGTTATGCAACGCCCTCTTTCCCTGGCTGGCATTTTTCTTAACCATGTTGTCCAACAAATATAAATGTTCTTCGAACACAAACAAGACTCTGGAACTCCAGACAATAATACGAGAGAAAACTCTGCCAAAAAAAAGCATCACCAATCAAGAAATGGAATTCATGAAACGAACACGAGATAATTGTTCTCATATGGATGTCCAGCATGATGCTTATCTGTCTTCGCTGAGACACAAATGAAAGTGATGGAAATTAAATGGAAGTGATTTGGTTGATGGTAAGCATAGAGCCGAAATCGCTCGCCTGAACCAGTGAAGCAACAAGGCAGCTCTGACTTTTCCTCTGACCAGAAGAAGGTCAACTAAGCATGGATCATTTGGAATGTTAATTCCTCTTGTCCATCCAAGATACTTTGGAGATGAAGTCATGAATTACAGAGAAAAGTTTCTACATTGACAGCAAAAAAGATTTCGACTCTCACTCTGAAACTGATAACTGTTTTCCCAGTGAAAATCCTGGTTTCATTCAGGCCTTCCCTTAGGAAGGGAATCGTTGACGTCCAAATAAATTTACTAAAATCTGAGAAAGTAAATCACACATGTAACTATTGTCAGGAGGAATTAACACACTTGAACAAAAATGGGCCAAAAGGTGTTATTTGTAGTAATACTATAGAACAGGGTCACCTTTCACTTTCCACCAGAGTTTAGTTCCAACTTGCTAACACACTGCTCCAACCTTTTCCATAGACTAATGCATTGATCCAGACAAATAAGGAACTGAAAGTCAATTAGCTAGAGGAAGAGCAGCTTTTGGTTGGAAATAGACTTTGCTAGAAAGTAGATTTCCAGGAAGAAGGTTGGTGAACACCTTGCCTTAAGCAGAGGTTCTCAACCTCTGGACCGTGGACCAGTAGCAGCAAGTAGTTTATAACTGCTTTAAGCCATTATTTTTTATTACCATTAATGCAATCTATATGTCATCATAATATTTCATATTTCAGGCCTAATTATCCTCATGATATTTGATGTCACTTTAAACGTGTCACCCTATATCATGTCTTTGCAGACCTCATCTGTATGTATTACATAAGTGAAGAAGTAAAGAGGAAATACACTGACAATATTAACAGAAGTGTTATCAGGGCTGCGAACAGGAAAAAATAAAACATTAAAAACTAGAACATAATCAGTACTAAGACAAAAAGCAATCTTTCAGTCAAGGATGGTAAATTTGGTCAAAAGGAGCCACACATTTAGGGGGGAAATCTTTAAGCCGTATTTACAGCCAATCACTAAACGTCTTCTCATTTTGGAAATCTGCTGGTTAGTCCTCCCAGAACATTTACATTTACGGCATTTGGCTGACGCTCTTATCCAGAGCAGCGTACATCAGTGCTTAAGAAGTCCGCGACTGTTTCTTACCTGAAAACAGCTTCAATCCGTGTCAACTATTTAACCAAGATACTGCAGTCAGAGCATCTATACAACAACTGTCAACACAGCAAAAGATGATGGTTGGTAGACCTTCATCAACTGACAACCCCTAGCCCTGCTCCCCTGCTGAATCATTAGAAAAACACAGTAGGCTGCAGAATGGCCCACGCGGTTAAAAAGGTTGGAAAACCCTGTCCTTAAGAACCTTTCAGTGGATGGTTTCTTGAAGAAGGTTTTTTATAAATGTAGATGTATGAAGTTATTTTCCCTAGAACCTTGCACTCAAGCCAAGAACTGTTTAGGAGCCTTAAAACCCAGGACTTGACCTGTTTCTGACGTTCCTACTTTTCCCTTATCATATCCGACTTCCCAGTAAGAGTCTTAAAACATCCCACTAATTCATGTTTTGATCGTCTGTGTCTGCTTTGTGTTGTCATGTGTGTGGGAAGTTTTAAAGAAGTTTAAGGCTCTTGTGAATGTATGCTCTGAAGGCCTGTAAATGACAGGGATATAAATCTGATGTAAAATGTAATGGATTGTTAACGTTGAATACATTGCCCCCGCTGCTTTTGTTTTTTCTTGCTTTCCAAGAAATGGAACCAAACAGCATTACTGTCCAATGCGGTGACTCAAGAGGTTGTTTGGATGGCATCCCAATTTCCATTACAATGGTTCAGTGAAAACACAAACCAAAAGCCCCCAAGTGGGGTGATTACAGCAAGTTCTATCATGTCAGCAGCAGATCGGTTGGAAAAAGAAGATTTCAAGTGAATTATAGCCAAACTCCATTTAGCTGTGAGGCTTGGTGTAAGGACACAGGGCAGCTGAATGTCAGCTTCAGTGTTATTCCATTACGCTGTGATTAAAACTGCAGGGCTGTTATGACGCATACCCTTGTTATTAAAAGCTTTACAGTTGCGCTGTACTGTGCAGAGTTGATAACTTATAACCTTTTGAAATATAAACATTTAGGCATTTACAACATTTCCAGATTTGTCTTTGTGTACAAGCATCTGCAGTGCTGTAACAATTAAGTTTCATAATTATTGGTTTATACGGGGTGTAAAATTGCATGTGTTTTCAGTTCAGAACGACCGGATGTGTCTTGACTTATGGTGATTATGTCCCACTATACAAAGCTGAGAACATACAGACATTAAAACTGCATTCTGCAGAACTTGACAGGAGCTTGATATCTGACATACTGGCTGGCTGCTGCTGGGGACGTCGGTTTTAGTGGAAGTTAGCTGAAGCTAGTTTTGAAACTTATCAGCCAATACAGTAATAGTTTTACGCAGATCAGGAGTCGCAGATTCAGTCACACACAGATTTTTTATGAGAACCAAACTGAGGTTTTTTTTTGTTTGTTTGTTTTTTTTGTGGCAATATGTTTGTTTTTTTTACTCATTTTACTTCTAAATCATTTACAATATATAATTTACTAATAACATAAATAGTAATGCAAACATAAATTCAGCTAAATTTCCAGTTATTGGCTGCTGCCCTCATGTTCTCCTGTTTTAGTTTCATTCTTCTAAAAGCCCTATGCTGCACAAACGCCCTGCGCCTTCTGGCAATTGACCCCCAAATACCACTACCCCACCCCCCCTTTACAACTCAATTTGTTTAGCTGTGTAAACTATTGCTATTTGTGGAAGTGGTAGTTTTGATGCTTCTTCTCAGTAGGAACTCAGGTATTCTGACATTACATTAATGTGGCAGACCCTTTTATCCAAAGCACCTTACAATTTGAGGGCACTATTCAGCAATATCAGCATTATAGAGACCAGTATCGCAATAACATTTAAGAGATAATATATTGTGCTGCACCGTTCTTTACTGTGCTCTGTGCCACTGTTGAGCTCTCCACCAATGCGGTATGATCCACCCTTTCTGCTGAGACTACCAATTAGAGCAAGTGGTCATTAGCATATACAATTGACACCCAGAAAATTAGATTAAGTGTAATTATTTGACTTAACCACTGGACCCCTCTCATGCTGTAGACTGCAATTAATATTCCTGCACATATTGGCTGTTATATCATGGATATAAAGAACATGTTGCTATATAAGGAATATGTTGTGTTGTGTTGTGTTGTGTTGCATTTAAAGGTTCGATCTTTAATGCATGGGATTTAAACATGAACTGATGAAATTAAAGAGGAAAAGTAAATGAAGCGTGCCAAAACGAGGCAGAAAGTGAATACTTTTCACTTTTTCCACAAACACTGGCGGGGGTTTGCTCATGCTAGCTTTAGTGGTGGCCGAGTGGGAGGTCAGCCCAGGTTTGGGATGTTTTAGGGAGGTGGAAGCGGAACTGGGACCAAGCTGGGTCTCCACACATTTGTTTACTCAGACTTAAGGCTCCAGGTAGGGCTAGTGGCCAAAATGACATCACTTTCTGTGTGTGTGTGTGTGTGTGTGTGTGTGTGAGTGTGAGTGTGAGTGTGAGTGAAATTAGTTTAAGAAAACCAAGACCTTTTTTAACAAAACCATGTGTCACAATTATTGGCACCCCTGCATTTAATGTGTTGTGTAATCTCCATTTACCAGCAGAACAGCAATGAGCCTCTGTGAGTCTCGATGAGTGCTGAGAGAAAATACAGAGCCTGAACAACTTAACAGCTTGTGTATTCGTTCCTTACGTTGGTACTAGAGCCCAACCGATATATCAGCAGGCCGATATTATCGGCTGATATTAGACATTTTCCAAACTATCGGTATCTGCATTTCAACCATGTCATGAGTGTTGGCGTTGTATAGTTTGTCCACCAGAGGGCGCTCTACACCTTCCCTGTTGGCAACACTCGTATAATGCGCCACACATCCTGCAACCTGCTGATCCAGCCAGAGTCAGGCAGAGAGAACCAGTTATCCGTGAGTGAGATCATCGGTGAAGTGTGTTCAATAACTAATGTTGGGGAAATCTGTTAATGTTGCGCGTTTCTGAAATAAAAAAAAACGATATATATATATATATATCTCGGCCGTTATATTGGAATATCGGATTTTAAAACCAACAAATATTTGTATCGGTATCGGCCTTCAAAATCCTTTATCGGTCGGGCTCCAGTTGGTACTTGTTTCCATATTTCATATTTTCACTCATCTGTAACCCTTTATACCACAACAGATTTCCCCAACACAGGAGGAAATGGCATTTACTCAAAGGACATGATGTTAGGACATTAAAAACATCCACATATCTGTTTGCAAAGAAAATTATATGGACATGTATTTGTTTAAGACCTGAGATACATTTCATCATCCATTATTTTATTCTAGAATATATTTAAATCCTGGAGTATGTTTAACAAAACACATTTTTGCCACATTTTTTTTCAAATGCATTTTGCTTTGAATATAAATTTCTTGCAAAGTGTAATGCAGGTAAAGTGAAATGGCCTAACCCCCCTTATGATTTCACAGTCCACCTCACTTCTCTGAAAAACTGAAGTTAAGTAAGTGAAAGATATTAAAATGGCAGTGTTTAAACACAGATAAAATGTCAAACTGAGGTTTTTGGTTTGGCTGTAAGGACTCGAGACCTGCCCTGGGAGATGGGCCCCAGCACCCACTGCGACCCTGGTTAGGATAAGAATCCCAGTAAATGGATGAATGGAGAGTTTTGTGTGTGTGTATATATAACTTGAACTTTTAAAAAGTGAAAGTGACCATTTGTCATACGTGAACAGCACGAAATTCTTCCTCTGCATTTAACCCATTCACCAAGTGAAGCAGGGGGCAGCTACGAACACAGCGCCCAGGGAGCAGTGTATGGGGATGGTACCTTGCTCAGGGTACCTCAACTGTGCCTAGCAGGAATCGAACCCGGACTTTCTTGTTGCAGGGCAAATGCCCTAACCACTAGGCTACCAGCTGCCCCATCGTAAATAAACATAAGTAAAACAAAATGTCAAAGAAATGGTTGAAGAAATGTGAAAAATGTATGACCAGTATAGCCAGTTTAAACAGTGTGACAGTCTAAAACGGTATGAGATATTCTTAAAGGTTTGTGCGTTCTTTAAGAGTTGTGCTACAGTATAGGCAATACGACCAGTATATAGACAATATAACAGTGTAGACAGTATAACAATATGACCAAGCATAAATAGCAGCATAAGTACGGATTCTATTTGTACATTCTAAGAATTGCGCAAACAGTACGAACAGTATGTCTTATTTGGAAGATGTCCTTATCCAGAGCGACTTACAATCATTAGGTACAGGCACAGTCCCCCTGGAGCAGCTGAGGCTTAAGCGTCTTGCTTAAGGACACAATGATAGAACACTCAAATTACTTTTTGAACTACTACGGTAATGTAATTTAAATTTTAATTGCCTTTCAGTTCCACTATAAATTGCACATTTGTTAATGCTCTTGACAACCTAAACAAAGGTGCAATTTGTTATAATTATAGTGGAAAATTGCTGGAGCAAGACTATGTTAGCAATGGAAAAACAACTCGGCTCTTCATTCAGTAAAACAGCAAAAAATATGTCTAATAGAACTGCTGTATAGATCAGTTACGGTCGTGTCTCCTTTACTGAACTTTTAACGCATCTTTATAAAACTGATATTTTTAAAAACACATTTAAATTGTGGCTAATTTTGAAGCACAAGCAGGAGAGCTTTTTCAGTATGATTATTCAAGTACATGTTCAGAAATACCAACAAATATTTAAGCCTATGAAATGCTACTTATGCCAGTCCTACACTCCTGATTCTCCAGGGTCCTGGCTTCTCTCTTTTGGACTCTCATTAGCTTATTGCAGGCTTTCAGTTAGGTTTAGGTCAGGACTTGTGATCAGTGAATGCTTTTTTTTGTTGTTGATTTGTATCATTTGTTACGCTAGAATTGTTCTGGGAGAAGCAACTAAATTTTCATTTACACCTCCTTTCTTGTTATGTAGTCTATTCATCTAACAACAAGAGCCATTCCCAGATCCTTCTAAGATTGCCTAGGGTCGTCTTTTCTATTTAATCATCCTTCTTTTTATGCCAAAGGTTATTTTCCTCATATTTTACTCTCATCTGACCACAGAACCCAATTCCAATTAAAGTTTCAAGAGCATCTAGTGAACTCCTAGTGTAGGCCACCACACTGTTGTCTCATTTCATTAGTGTATTCTCTAATCTTCGCTGTGTCGATAAACGAATACGGGAATTTGGCCTGTATGTCACCATATCTTTATAACATAGTGAAACAGGTTGTGAAGTTTCTGTATCCTGGGCTTAAAATATTCATCTGATTGTGCTTCTGTTATATATTGTTCTTAGAAACATGTAGGGGTGCCAATTATTGTGAAGTGTGAAGTTTTGGTTCACTTCTACTAAATATTAAAGCTTTTTTTGTTTTGATTTTTGTAACCGAGCTAAGTTACCACCAATTATTTTTTCTCCATTTTATCAAGGGTGCCAATAGTTATGGAAAGGACTGTATATAAATCTACATCCTGACAAAGTATAAAACGAGCGTGTTTGCGTGTGCATGTGTGTGTGAGACCATGCCTTACCAAGATACAGCATCACTTGTTCGAAGCACAGCAACAGAGAAAGTTCTAATGAGGTGTATCACTTCATAGCCTCTGTTTTTCAGTAAAACGTTGGGCCTGTTTCAGAAAAAAGACTGCTACTAGACCCATTTGTTGTCTATTTGCTATAGGGTGGGTAACCGCAGACCACCCAAGACTTCTTGTGCACTGATGTTGAGGAGATCAGTCATGTTTAGCACTCTGAAAATCCCTCTGTTGGAGACCCCACTGCAGTTCAAAGCAGCAGTCATCATAAAAATCTGACTGAGAGAGACAGCAAGAGAGGGAGGAGGCCTGTCAGAAGAGCATGTTTGTGGGAAGTGCTTGGTGGGAATGGCTCTTTATTCAAAACACTTCATTGATTTAACTCCTACACTTTTGCCTTTGAGTTTGCAATGTAGATATGTTTACTGTCAAAATTAGATTTGGGTCATGATTAATCATTATTAGACATAAATATACTTCTTTCTTACAGATTAATCTTCAAAATTATCTGTAAATTGTGCAATTTATAATGTTATATGTAGTAAAAATGACCTTGTAAACATCCCTGTTGTCAATAAGAGTGAAGTGTTAATGTTTTATGTTCATTTGATAGTTGATCAGATACAGCTGCTGGAAAACACAATTGATTAGAAGAAATCGCCTCCTTTTTTCTTGCATATAGCAAGGCCCTTCTCCAGCACCATGAGTCACTCAGAGGCATGTGCAGGCATTAGAACCACATGGGAAAGGAGTGAAGACTAACACAGATGGAATCAGACCCCTATCTCCAGTGTTGCTGAACAATACGCCGGCCAGTTTGTACACGGTCGCTTGACGGATTTGAGCAATAAGCATTCTCCTCCAAGCGTGTTGCAGCACTCAGTAATGTTTCATGCCTAGCAGTTGTGGTGCTGTGGAATGCTTCAAATGCGCTGGAGTATGCACCTGACCTTCGCCCCTCTCTACTGGTGGTATTGAAATAAAATAAGGGAGCAGCTGAAATGCTCTGGGGTATGGTGTGGACATTTGGAAGGAAAGATTCCCAATATATACCGCCAACAGGAGCGTTAACACTTGCAAGTCAAGTTTGCAAGGGTTTAAGTGATTTTATGTAGGAAAGACAATCATAACTAGATGCATTTCCATGAGAAAATGGGAAATGTGATTGGGTGGTGTCATAAAACCAGTTTTTGGAGACAGATTTATTTTATGGGCAAAAGAAAGGGTGTGTAAAAAAAAAAAATCCATTCACCATGAACCACTGCCTCATTAATAATAATGAGTTGATTCCTTATCGTTTTTGTTTGCAAAGCGGTTGAAACAGATTGAAAGGCCGTGAGACGGGCAAAGTCTCTGACCCTAACCCTAACAGTCACCAGTTAGCACTGATATTTGCGGTGTTATACACTGCGCATTAAAAAATACACAACGTAGTGAAGTACTATCCTAGCACGACCAAATTAAGCGTTGTCTTAGCGCGAAAAAAAATGTGATTGCAGCATGTTTTTGAAAAAAAAAATTGTCTTTGAATCAATTTGTATGTTTTTGATACTGATATATGTCTTTAAGACTGATATATTTAAAATATCTTAATTGCAGTTACTAGCCCTCACTTAAAAACCAGTTTCGACCGAAACACTCATTGAAACTTTATGGCTAAACAGCTAAAGTGAAAATGAAAGGTATATGTAGATACGTTGGTTTTTGTGACACACAACAGGCTGTTTTTGCAGTTTAATTTTATTAACTGTTTGGTCTGGGGAATGAATGGTCACTTTAACAAAATGATCGAATCTGAGATTGCGGAACACTTGAAATACCTTGGCCATCAGCGTCAGCTAAACAGAGGAGCTCATTGTTGACTTCAGGTTGTGGAAAGAGAGTCACTTGATGTTATGTGGGGGTGGCAACCATGGAAACGGTCTCTGATGACCTGTCCTGGCCAGGCAGCACCATAGTTGGTACTTGGGGAAAGGCTTAAGAGGATTAGTCCCCATTTCCCATGATGACCGGGGTGATGGACCAAGAGTGATCAGAAAGTTAAAGGCTTCATTTTTGCTGTACCAGCATGAAAAATTTTGATCTTTGATTTGGCCCTACGTTTTTTTAATAGAAGAAAGACCCAGAAAGCAGTACATTTTTAAGCTGTCTGGTGATGCTGCATTAGTGGTGAGGTGAAAAGAGAGAAACCATATGCTAGCCTTCACCCTCCCAGCACTGGTGGTGTGGGTTCATAGGTGGAATTCCACATGACAAAACTAAGTTCAGTTGTAATTCAGTTGTAAATATGAATGTGAATGTGTTCATGGCTGTGGCATCACAACCATGATGAACCGAATACACTACTAATTAGGGCTGCACAATATTAGGAAAACATGCGATATGCGATAATGTTGTTGAGTGTTGCGATGGCGATATCACATG
>JBBPDC010000084.1:1919486-1930723 GCA_037974485.1 Hemigrammopetersius urotaenia | reverse complement strand
GTGTGTGTGTGTGTGTGTGTGTGTGTGTGTGTGTGTGTGTGTGTGTGTGTGTGTGTGTGTGTGTGTGTGTGTTAGCCTAAGCCCTTAACATCTGCTGTGCACAGGATATGCTGTGTCAGCAAGCATGTTAAGTAAAAAACGTTGTGGAACGCTTTTTTGACAGCTTTGGGGAACACTGTCAAGAAATGCAACTGGCTACAAGGTCTTGTTGTTTGTGTATAAACCTCCCCACAGATAGAGACGAGTGTCTCCTGTCACACTACTGCATGCACAGATGCGTAAACACGCCCGGTTCGTACTACTGCGAGTGTAACAGCGGCTACCAGCTCGCCAGCAACAACCACAGCTGTGAGGGTGAGTGATTGGACCCAGCGGATGCTCTTCTGTACACAAAGTGTGTGAATGGTGGGCTAGCCTTTGTCAGCGTGAGCGTGTGTGTGTGTGAGAAAGAGGGTTAGCCCGAGAGTGTGAGCAGTGACACAAGACTGGTATCCAATAAACCCAAATGGACCCTACATTTTTTTTTCTTCTGGAAGACATAAGCATTCTCTTGGCCTCAGCTAAACTCCCAGCACCATTTTCTAATGGGCTTTGTTTACGCTTTCAGGACATCCGTTAGTAAGTCACAGCCAGATTTTTTTCTCATCTCCAGCCCATTCAAGTGAACGGAGGAAGAAAAACAGAGGTGTTAAAATGTGATTGCACTCGGCTCATGCGTAGACACTATTGTTCCTCAGAGCAGCGCCCATTGTTTTGAGCTCATGCTCATCTCCTGTCCGTTGGCACATTGCATACTGTTAATCAGGGAGAATGGCAGTCTAGAGAAACCGTTTGGGATTTAGCTGTTCATATCTGATCATTCAGTCCATTCACTTTTGTAAAAAAAAATGTCAAGGCTATAGTGAATAGTGTACAGGGTATAGTGAATATTTTAGTTACTTATGACATTTGAGCAAGTAATTAGTAGTTTCTTGTTGCAATAGACTAATATAGCGGAATAAAAGATTTTTCCTCCAGATTAACTAGGATGCTGCTGGCTCTGTGTGTGGCTTCTGTGAGCAATTAGGGATAAAAAGTGTGCAAACCCTTAATTGTTATAAGATTCTGAAGTCTTTACAATAAAATGGGAACTGCAGCATTCTCAGTATCATGCCAGGAAAAAATGCCCTTCACATTTAAGGCATTTAGCAGATACTTTTATCCAAAGCAACTTACATTCTCTAACTACAGGGGACAGTCTCCCTGGAGCAACTTGGGGTTAAGGGTGTTGCTCAGGAACCCAGTGGTGGTTTGCTGAGGGTAGGATTCGAACCCACTAGGCCGCCGCCACCACCACCCTTTTAAACACATTAAATATCAGAACCAGAAAATCTGAGGAAATTGCTTAATTGATCTCGGAGGAAATTGCTTAATTGATCTCGGAGGAAATTGCTTGCATAAACATGCATAAATGTTGCCATCTTCCTACATTATTTTAACCCTGATTTGTAAATTATGCTCATTTCCATGCTATAAATGTATTCCACCAACTTCGGAGGGCCCTCCGAAATAGGCATGGATTGGATTTTATGGCTTGAACAAAATGTGTACACACCAAAACACCAAAACTTAAAATAACTGAACATTTCTGTTTTTACCTCAAGACGGTACACTCATACAGACATTAGTATGCCAAGTTAATTCAGGTCTCCAAACTCTGTTAGCATTGCATTGGAGCTACAAGGGTAATGTAGCCCACAAGTAGTGGAATTAATAGTCATGGAAAGAAGGACCTTTAATCATCTAAAAACAGACAAATGTATACAAAATTTAGGTTTCAGGATCACAACCGCTTTTGTTTTTTGATAGGTAACATACTTTTGTCAGTTTTTCTAGATAAGCATATAGCATTATGAAACACAAGCTTTTTGTCATCAACGTCCAAAAAGGGATTTGAGGAACGATTTGGGTGTATTTTGGTGGGTGTACAAAAACGATGTATTCCATCTTGAAATCTACTTTGAGGCTGAGCAGAGAAAATTCTCATACTGGATGAGTAATGGACGCAAACTCAAGGAAGCTAATAAGATAAGTGAATAAGCTAAGCTAACTGAAGTCAAGAAGACTTTTTTCAGTAGCGGATGATGGAGCAACATTTTAGTAACTTTGAGGAGTGTTTTTTCACTGTTTCTCAAATGAGCTTGAACTAAAATCAGCTAGAATTACTTTTTTTTAGCCTAGTTATCAATAAAGCCCTGCTGTTGCTGCTGGCCTAGTCCTTAACAACACATCCTTGGAAATACACTCACACTAATGCAGTTATGCATAATTTCATTTATTAACCCTTATAGTCACACATGAACACACCACAGCACACAGGATGAACAATGTGGAATTCTTTCTCTGCATTTAACCCATTCACCAAGTGAAGCAGGGCGCTGCCATCAAAGTAGTGTGTGGGGGTGGTACTAGGGCTGTGCGATTTGGCCTAAAATCAAAATCTCGATTAATTGAACATTTTAACTCGATTACGATTAATTAACGATTACTTTTATTTTTTTATTTTTACATAGTTCACTGACGAGTTGCTAAGTTCTCCATATTCTCATGATAAAAGCAATATCTGAATAGTGATTTTTATTACATAGTATTACAATTCTGGCTTTTTTGTTTCTAGCATTATGTTGAACTAGAAATATTTACAACCTGATACAACCTGATTCTAAGGTCGTCCCACCTCAGCCTCACTAATATATTTTACGACAGTGGAATTGTGGAATGAGATCTGGTTTTGCCTTTTTGTTTTAAGCTAGCATGTAATCTTTTGTACGATTTAACATTTAAGCTGGATGAAGAATGCCTTTCAGCCAAACAAACCTTTAACCACTAAAGATTAAACTCTGGAATAGTTTGAAAAGGTTATTTGAGGAATCATACCAGTTTGCTTCAGTCATCTAAAGTGTTTTTCACGCATGATTACCTAAAGACTGATTTGGCTCCTGTTTTTTTTCAGATGTGAATGAGTGTCAGGTCAGTCAGCCGTGCGAGCATCAGTGCCACAACCTCATGGGTTCCTTCATCTGCCAGTGCAACCGGGGCTATGAGCTGGCGCCAGACTCAGTCTCCTGTATAGGTAGGTGCACCCACAGCATCTCTGAATCAAGCCTAACATGCTTAGCAAAGAATTCGAAATACTCCGCAGCCGAGTAACAGCCAAAACAAACCAGAGGATTTTTGTGAGGTGCTTAGTTTTTGGCACTGCACAGGAATGCATACTTGATTCCTAGCCATGTTTTCAACCTGGTGCTAGATTGTGTTATTGCCAGGCGTGGCAGCTGCTGTACTATTGTTTTTCAATCCCGTCTCTGTCCAAGCTCTCAACTCATTTGAACCCAGCCCCTAAGAACACTTGGGTACAGGTGTATCGGGAGATAGGTTAGAGCACAAATGTGGACCATCGAGTGGGCCCCGAGGACTAGGTTAGGAAATAAACCTCAGGACCACAGCTGCCAATGATAGCAGTTCAGCTTAACAGTACCAGGCTAGCAGTCAGCTATGCATTCCTGCACGGTGCCAAACACTAAATAGCTCACGATGCTAGCAGAATCCCTGAGGTTTGGTGCTGGCTGTTACTTGGCTGCGAAGGAGTGAAACGCATGCTAAGCATGTGCTGACGCTTATCATTTTTGTTTTGCATGACGTAGCAGCATGTTGTTGTGTAAGCAGTGCCCATTGTTGAATGAGCTCCTGTTCTGTTTTGGGTCCAGACATCGACGAGTGCGTCTACTCCCCTTACATGTGCCAGTACGTGTGTGTCAACACTCCGGGTGAATATTCCTGCACCTGCCCTGAAGGATACCAGCTTCAGGGAACAAGAATGTGTCAAGGTACTAGCTTCCTCCTCCTCCTCTCTGGGATGAAATACGACTCTCTGCCCTGCCTTAACCCCCCCTTCCCACCTCTCACAACACCACCTCTTTCAGATGTGTATCGAGCTGGATGCTTCAGCACCCAGGGAGATATATAACGGAATATGGACTCGGAATGCTCCACCACACTGTCATGGAAAGAATGCAAGGGCCAGGGCGTACGCAAACAAGGCAGCAGTGTTTAGCTCCGCGAAAGCCTCCATTTCTGGAGATTTATATTTGGGGTTTTTTTTTTTTTGGTTTTTTTTTTATCTGCGACTTTCAAACAGTGTTGTTTTTTCCTCTCCCTCATGTAATGTGAATGAATTGGAGAGAGAGGGAAGTAGTTCTCTGATGAATCTCTACTGCTGTGTCAGAAATAGCTCCCCCTCGGTTCCTAGGACCCTTTGAAGGTGCGGAACCCTTTGGTGTGTGTGTGTGGGGGGGTCTACATGCCTGAATACACTCCTTGCTTGCCTGGGCTGTAAGCATAGGGATATCCCCTGTTTGAAGCAGCAGGATTCTCCCTTCCATCCCTCTTTCGGTAACAGAGGGACAGGGGGCTTAGGAAGGTTTTAATTTTAATACTCTGTAGGTTGCTTTGCCAGACACAGCTTTAGCCTGAGCCTAGGCTTAAGAGATTTTCAGTGCTGAATCACCATTGCAATTGCAGTTTAGGCCAAGACAAAGCTGAATTCAAGCCTGGGAAACCAGGCCTATATAAAATGTGTACAATGCAGGGTTTATCGTGTATGCCCATTAAGGCTATAACTATGGTAAATATTTACTTCATCCAATATTATCATTTAATCACTTCATAGTTTTGACATTGTTAAAAATAAAGGTGCCAAAAAGGTTATTTGATGTGATGCCATAGAAGAACCACATTTGATTCCTAAATGGGGTTTCAGTGGGTTTTATTTACAGACTTACGTTAATGCATTTGGCAGACGTTCTTATCCAAAGTGCCTTATAAGTGAATCGCAGTAAAGAGGCAAATACAATGTTAGGACTCTGACTCTTACTGGTGGAGCATAGTGTGAATGGATTTATGCATGGATGGATTTAAGCAATGCTTCTTCTCCAGAATATCTTCAGTCTAATGTTCAGTGTTCTACACAGGAGTGTGGGTGGGGGCACAACAATACATATGTATAGAGAAAATAAATCACTTAAAATGAGCATATGTAATAATATGCAGCTGTTAAATAAACAAACTTGCTTTTAATAGTTACGAAGCAACCAATTACATAAACACATAAATTGTATGTTTGTAGACTTTAGAGATGGCAGAGTCTTTAGATCAGTGGTCACCAATGTGGACCACATAAGTAACCCGCGGACCTCTTCTGAAAATAGCACAATGGTGACTAACACAGGTGGAAGCTACGATAAATGCATATAAATATAAATATGTTTTTTTATGTTGCCTGTAGCCTCCCTTAGTCTCCTAAAACTTTTACTTTGTGTATATGATGACCATGATTGAAATATTCACTTCAGCAAAAATTAATTTAGTAGTGAATATTCATTTCTACAACTGAATTGGCCTCTATACGAGTTGGACAGGAGCGAGCTGAATGGTTCTGTCCTGAATGAAATCTTACGTGAAACGGGGGTAGCAGTACGGAAAAACTCGTCCTTCCCAGACCCCTATATACTGCACTGCAGAAATGGTTCTATGTAGTACCAAAATAGGGTTTATTGACTTAGTAGTGGAAGTAGTGGAACCATTTCTGTCCTGAGTAGACCCATTTAAAAAGGCTCTTTAAAGACCATAGAGAAGACCCATTTGACCTGAAAAAGAACCATTTATGCTTGATGTATTTGTAAATAATGTAGAAACTTTACAGTGTTGAATGTTGTGAAAGCGTTGAAAGCTCTTTCATACTCACAGACTTTTTCACAAGCATGGCGCTTTAAGGATCCAACCGTGGTCATTCTGTGGAATCGCTCAAAGAACTCTTTGTGGATTTTTTTAAGAGCGATACCCCGCAGAGTATGAACTGTGAGAAGATTGCATATATTTACCATTTTTCTTGCTTCTGGCAGACATTAATGAGTGTGAAACAGGCCACGAGTGCAGCGAGGAGGAGATGTGCTGGAACTATTATGGAGGCTACCGGTGCTACCCCCGAAACCCCTGCCAGGAGCCTTATGTGCGCACATCGGAAAAGTAAGTCCATCTGGCAGCATTCTCAAAACCAGATGCATCTGTAAAGGGCAAGTTTTTCATGTGCTATGACAACCTGCACCCAAGATGGAAATCAGCCCTGCTGATGCCTTGTATGTACTTTGTGCACTGTGGAGTCTGTCCATCGAGGTATAACATATTAAAGCATCATAACACAATTTATCCTTGCTCATTGCACTAATGTGTTCTTTAGTGGCTACTGTAGTGAGCTTAGTATCACAGATTTGCAGCTAAATGGTCAAAATGCCTAAATAGTTCCATTGAACAATTATGTGAATTAACAGAGAAGAGCAGAGCAGTTAGAGTTGTTGGTGATTTGATATGTGAACACTGTTCACATAAAGGAAGCATAGAGCTTCTTTTATATAGCCATAGGAACATGATGGGTCTCAAAAAGGATGGCTTTTACACACGGATATACTGATATATAACTGATATATAAAATAAAAACTCCAGTGACTCTAAATAAAAATTGTAGGAGTCTGATATTTTAGAAATCAGTATGTTTTTTGGCAAAAGGTGTTTTTCTATATTGACAAAAGTATTGGGACACACCTGTTTTCCAGGGTTTGGACTAGGGAAAGGAAGTCTTAATGCTTCAGCATTTTGGACAACGCCATGTATCCAACTTTGTGGTCCAGTTTGAGGAAGAACCTTTTTTATTCCAGCATGACTGTGCCACAGTGCACAAAGCAAGGTCTATAAAGACATGGCTGGATGAGTTTGGGGTGGAAGACGTTGACTGGCCCGCACAGAGCCCTGACCTCAACCCCATCCAACACCCTCGGGATGAACTAGAACGGAGATTGCAAGCCAGACCTTCTCATCCATGAATGGGCACAAATTCCC
The DNA here is from genome assembly GCA_037974485.1 of Hemigrammopetersius urotaenia. NCBI lineage: Eukaryota > Metazoa > Chordata > Actinopteri > Characiformes > Alestidae > Hemigrammopetersius > Hemigrammopetersius urotaenia. The sequence goes on along the minus strand of JBBPDC010000084.1, from coordinate 1,923,793 downwards.
ACAGATGCAATGTCATCTAAGTCCCTGTTGGTGTAATGGCCAGGTGTCCGTATACTTTTGTCTATATAGTGTATTCTGAGCTTCTCATAAGGCAGAGCATCACCAGCTCAATTATTTTATGTGTATTTAGGTCATATTTAGGTGCAGAGGTAGCTAGTACAGCCTGCCAGATGTGTAAAAAAAAGTGTCTTCTCTTTTTTTCTAGCCGGTGTGTCTGCTCATCCACATCTGCATGTCGTGGCATTCCACAGTCCATCGTTTACAAGTACATGAGCATTCACTCGGACCGCACTGTACCAGCAGACATCTTCCAGATCCAGGCCACCAACATCTACCCCAACACACAGAATACCTTCAGGATCAGAGCCGGCAACGAGGGGGGAGAATTTTTCCTTAGGGTGAGTCATGTGTTTTGAGTAGCATGAAGTATGTCATTTATTTTTAAGGCTCATTGTTTGATATGTGAAGTGTACTATAATTAATAACATTAACATTTGCATCAGCAATATCCTTCTATAATAACTGGCAACGTTATTGGTTAGCTAATTACGTGATTAAATTTCACCTTTATTTTGATGACATTACTCCATTACAGCGTTCCAGTAATGCCAGTGCGATGTTGGTGTTGACAAAGTCCCTAGAGGGTCCTCTGGAGTTGATTGTGGATCTTGAGATGATCACTCACCACACCGTCACAAACTATCGCACCAGCTCATTATTACGGCTCACCATTGTCGTAGGACCCTACGCGTTCTAATGGCTCTGATTGTTGCTGCTTCACACATTTTTACATATCCAGTATGCTACGTTCTAGCTTCCCACCGCAAACAACGGTGAGATATTACAAACTGCTTGATCAGGAAGGGGCCTACGACCATTCTAACGTATGTGATTTCACCTAATCTGATCCAGGACAGGATGCAGTGTAAGATATTAAGATAAAGTAAGTTATGAATATCATTGTCAAAGAATGTAAAGTAGTGGCTCGAATGGAGCTGCTACAGTTAAACGTGGGCGGCAGTCTAGTAAGGAAAGGTGTAATAGTGAAGTAATACTTGTTGAAATGAATGCAGTAACAATTCTGGTTACATTATACAGTTTGAAATGACTTTTAAAAAGGGAATTTCACTGTTTTCCAAAGTGCTACATAGTCACGCTGTAAAAAATAGAGGTTTGATGTGAAATGCTTAATTATAGACAAACCTATCAAGTCTGAATTGTTCACAGGGGTGGTGGTATGAACAATTGGACACCACTGTTGTGTAAGATAAGGTTTTGACCAAAAATGGCCAAATTGTCTATATTAGCTTTAGGGCTAAGCTGAAGAAGCAAAACATGGCTGATCAACTAACCTGAGGTTTGTTGGAACATTATTAAATTCTTTTGCCAAAATGTCCTTTGAGAATTAGTCAGTTTTCATTTACAGCTGTCACGGAAGACGGGGTTAACCCGCTGCCGTGATTTACCTCTTGGAACACAGGCACAAGGCAGGCAGGCAGGCATCCACGATTGTGCTCTCTTTATTAAAGCAAAACATAACAGAAATAAACCTGGCTCAAGGGCCGCTACAGACATGAACACACACAAGGTATGTGAGGCGATGGACTGATGCCCACGGTCCATATGGACTGAACTTAAATACAAAACATGACATGGACAGGAACCAATCACAAAACCCCAATCACCTAAACTAGACACAAGACACCTGGAAACGTGAAACAAGCACACAATTCAAAGTAAAAGACCCCAAAAACAAAAACAAAACCGTGGCCATTACCGGCCACCGGCCGAGCCGTGACAACAGCTACTACACTATTATCTACATTACACAATAGTAATTCATAACCATTCAGTTTAGGTTCACTGTTCTTTTTAGCTAAATAGCATTGCATTCCAGACATTGCGACCCCTGGTTCCTTTCAATGCCACTGTAAAGAAAGCGGAGTCATTAGGTTTCTCTACAATTAACCATTTTCACATCAAACCACCATCAATTCCCCTTCAAGTTTTACATTTTCAATAAACTCAGTAGAACTTGAAATACAGAGGAATTTGGGCTCGTCATAGTGCTGCCTTCAGTTACATAAATTGGCCCAAAGCACTGATTAATTAATATAGAAATGGCACAGGTCTTATTTTTTAATGTGCTTTGAGCTATGTCTATGGATATTTTAAACTTCACTGTAGCTCACCAGGCATAAGGTAGGAAGTAACTCCCCTATCTGTATCAAGAACTTGCCTTAACGTTGACTAAGGCGACGCCAGACGTCAGGGTTAACATGGTGATTGATAAGTCTAGTTTGAAGGGGGACAAACTGCAGAATGTCTTCAGAAACCATCATTTGCTGAAAGGGTTAGATGGAGTTGTTTATGTGGTTGGATGATGCCACTTTAATAAACCCAGATTAGTTTCCTATTCGTTTGAACGCCGCTCTGTAACTACTCTCGGCGGCAAACAGGCAACAGGGCCAGAGAACAAAAAACGGCCAGGAAATGATGGCAATGCCACAAACTGGCAGAGCTTATGAGTGTTTCACACAAATGTTCTGAATGGGCTAATGCAGTGGAAAGCGTTTGATATTGGCTCCAGTGGGGTTACCCTGGGAAAAAAAAATCTGCTTGTGTTCCTAGTCCAAGCCATTCAACACTGCCAAGTATCACTGCATGTTCTTTGAATGGCTCTGTTGATGAATTCAATTTAGTGTAGCCATCACCCATGCAGAAGCAAGACGTCCATTGTTTTATAGCTGTGTTACAACCGGTTTTATGTACAATATTGCTGAAGTGGAAAAAAACTGACTTCAAACATTTACATTCATTACGTTTTTATACTTTTGAATTCATCATAGCCACTGGTCTTCAGTTTTAAGGCAGACACAGCAGATCTTGTCTTTAACTATAACTACTGTAGAGGACTCATAGTTCAACTTCCACAGTCTAACATGCAGTGCCTTATATATGAATACAATAATAACTGCAATAGCTGCATTGTTTTATATTCTCAGTGTCATTCACAGTTTTAAAAAATCAGTTGAAGATGTTCTGAGATGCTCTCTTTATTTAAAACTGGTTTCTTACATAATCATGAATGTTTTGTACTCTGAAGCAGAAAAGGATTGTTGTAAAGAAATAAATATTATATTTAAGATTATTATTGAGTTCGTTTTTTCTCTCTTCAAACTACAGCAAAGCCAAGTTTACCAGTGGAATGAAAACTTACAAAAGCTATACTGTCAACATTTATGTATTGTTGGTCATGTTAGAATTGAATGATGATTTTAGAAGACTTGTATTATAAGCTTCAAATGGGACAAAATCTCAAAGCATTTAGTCACAGCTTGGTTGCGAACATACTCGAGTTGTTTATGCTCTGTGAAAGACTGCAGAAAGAACATGTCTTGACAGGTTTTTGCCCTGGCAGCCAAATCATAACTATCTACAGGCAAAATCAAAGCCAAACTCTTGAGGAAACTACTCTCTACTTCGCTAAAAGCTTTATGTAGAATAATTTCCACTGAATTGAACTTCCTTCATGTAATGAAAAGGTTCTTTTGTTGCTCCCGAGGGTTCAGACGTTGGACCAGAGCAATATTTACCAGGATTTTTCACCTGTGAGTCTGTTTCCACACTGACTTAATTCTAATGTGGTGCTTCAAAGAATCCAGGCTATAACTGAGATTGTGTCTCAAGATTCTTTGAAGCTGTTGATGGCGAGGGGGCCTAAGTTAATGATAACAAGCAATCTGCAGTGATGAAGTTAAATCAAAACTTTACCTTCAAAAACCTTAAGGGGTGAAACAGTCATTGACCCATTGCCTGGGGAACAGTATGTGGGAATGGTTCCTTGCTCAAGGGTACCTCAGTCTTCCAATCATAGGGGCAATGCCCTAACCACCAGCCCATCAGATGCCCCAGTATAGGTAATTCCCAGATAATACCACAACAGCACCACACAGTAAGAACAAACCCTGAAACAAAGACAAAATCAAGGAGGAACGCAAAAATATTCTTGAAACAAGGTGCATGCTTTTGTTAGTCGGAAGGTCATGGGTTCTAAATGACCTTGGAATGGCCATTATAACAATAATAATATTAATAATACATTTTATTTATAGGCTCCTTTCTAGCACACAAGGACATCCCTACAATAAAACAAGTGCTACAAACAGTAAAAATAAATACAGACAAGATTAAAAAGCATATTAAATTTACACCATTTAGATATTGTAGATTTACATTTACGGCATTTATCAGACGCTTTTATCCAAAGTGACTTCCATTCCTTAACTACAGGGGACAGTCTCCCT
>JBBPDC010000084.1:1904798-1915016 GCA_037974485.1 Hemigrammopetersius urotaenia | reverse complement strand
GGTGCTGAAGGTAGGATTCGAACCCATGACCTCTTGGTCTGGAGGCAAGTATCCTAACCACTGAGCTACCTCCACCCTAGATATTGTAGATGAATCAGAGAGAGAAAGCACACTTGAACAGACGGGCTCTGAGTTTGGATTTAAAGTGTGAAAATGAATTGATGTTTCTAAGGTCGGGTGGTAGTGAGTTCCAGAGCCGGGGAGCAGAGCGGCTGAAAGCTCTGCTCCTCATAGTGGTAAGACGGGCAGAAGGGACAGTCAAGTGGATGGAGGAGGATGATCTGAGGGTATGAGAGGGAGTGGCAATATAAAGGAGGTCGGATAGATATGGAGGGGCAAGGTCTTGAATGGTCTTGAAGGTTAACAGAATTAGTTTTAAATTCAACCCAAAACTTAACCATGAGCCAGTGGAGCTGCTTCATGACTGGAGTTATATGATGGATAGTGTTGTAGTATGAAGGCCAGTGTTGTAGTGTGTGTAGCTCTTCAAGTGTGGTGAAATCTATGAGGGAATCAATGCTAGAGGAGAGAGAATGTAAGTTAATGCCCTTAATGTTATGGAAATAAAATAAAATGGGGGACCTTAGTTGTAGAGAGAGAGCTTGAGCTTAAATGAGAGGAGGAAATGGTCAGTCATGGGAAGTTCATCAGCAGTACAATCAAGAGGGGAGACACCAGAACAAGATGTGACTTTTGTGACCTTTAGAGTGAGTGGGAACTTTGGTGTGTTGCTGAAAACCAAAGCTCTCAAGGCTGGATGTTAACAACCCTCTGGTCAGAGGTCTATGTGGACGTTGACGTCTTCCAGCAGTATAGTATTTGGTGAAAGTGTATTTAAAAAGGAAATTTAACAAGTTGCTATTTGGTTTTGGAGGGCGATAAACAGTTATGTGCAGGTTTATTTTTCGGCATCAGGAAACAAAGCAAAAAATCTTCTTTAGCAGATAATTACTAGAATTGTTATGCATTTGTTTTATAACTAAACATTTCAATATTTAGTGCTACTCCTCTTTTCAGGAGAGTCATGTTCAGTTTTACTGCTGGGGAAATTTTTCCTTACATTTTTGAATTCTTTATGCAACTTTATGCACCTATTTTAAGACCTTTCTAGAGTGTTATTATGGCTTTCACTATATAAGGGCTGTGAAGGGCTCCAGCACCCCTCCATTACCATGGTTATGGCTCAAATAATGAATGAATAAATAATATCCCCAGAAATTGCCATTTTAGATGCATCTCTTTGAAGACGAACATAATTGCCATTTAGTGACAGTTTTTGTTGGGAGGGCACAGCTATAACTGGTTGGGTTCACGTGGAGGGAACAGTTCATGTGGCAGTAGGTGCACAAACAGAATAACATTTTCTGTTAAATATGTGTCCTGGTTTTTTTTTTTTTCTAACACTTGACAAGAATAACTTATTGGGCATTTTGCCTGCAAAGTAAATGCTTTGCAGCCAATGGCAACTCATCTCCATGGAAACTGCTTCTCAGTCCGGTTCTAGGGTACCCCTTTATTGCAGGTAGGTAATATGTCATGTCTTTCCTGATCTAATTAATGATAAATAGCAATCATTTCATCGGTTGAAATGCAACTATTATTAACAAGGAACCTAGACAGGTTAATGCAGGAGCTAAACTCGTTTAGTTTAAGGCCCCCTTTGTGGATATTAAGTGCTTTCTCAACATTCATTGCTGACCTTCTTACAGAACAGACTTGCATTCTTCTACAATATTACAAAACTTCAGTTAAATGTCACTGGATGTCTCGATTGTGACTGGTTGGAATCAATGTTTCATTTTAATAATGTTTACCATTTACCATTTTGTAAGAAGTGCCCACTTTTTAAGTATGACTAAACAGATAAATAAAGAAATCTAATAAAACGATAACTTCTAACTTTCCTGTATCTCCCAAGACCCCACTCTTGTTCAGCACCAGGCAAGAAGAACGCAATATAACAACTAAGAAGAACGTGACCCTCCCTGACAAATGATCTGGAGTTTCTTTAAACAGCTAAGTACCTTATGCCACCCATGATCTGAAAGTCATAACTTTTGAGAATAGACACTTGGTAGCCGTCATCAGAAACTCGGCCTGCTAATTTAAACCAGACGTCTATCAGATCGCGGTGATAAAAACCACTCTGTTCCATCTCATCGTAGCTGTCTTAGTCATGCACACCCACTGGGTCTGCTAAGACTGAGCTAATGTTCATAGTAAAGAGAGAAAGATCAGGAGAAGCCCATCTCTGCTGGTTGCAACTCCCACAGCAGAACGGAGCCAGATCCCTCTCAATCATGCAGGGCGTGCCGGCCGTTGCTCTGCTGCCTTGAGTGAAACGTGATCAGTCACTGCCCTCTTAACTTGGGGCTCTACTTCTGCTTGCCAAGCATTATTTGGTGCTCAAGAGAACGGGATACATCCGCGCTGGGTCGCAGGAGACTGGAAGAGTTCTTCCCTCTGAATCATCTCCTGCCCAGTTGTATTTATCTCAGTTAGGTCATGACAGATCCACTAGGCCATAGCGAGTGAGCCAGAAGGGAAGGGCTACTTTGACCGAAAGAAGGTGCAATATACTGGAAGCACACACTGCTGTTATGCCCGGGGGAGAAACACAGTGGAGTCAGCCCATACCTGCAATAACTGGCATGCCTTCCAAAAAAACAGGAGTGCATCTAGTTCACTTTGCTAATACTAACCTGCATTCATCCACAAGGACCACATGCTGAGGCTGGAAACGTACGTTGGGTGTAGGTACAATGATGGCCTCTTTTTCACCAAGATGCTGAGTGTCCAAAGCCATAAAACAGTACGCTAAGAATTTCCATGACATTACGTCGTTTGATGGGAACCCAGAACAATCTGAAATCTCTGAAGACTTCTGTAATTCTTGGCTTTAATTCTAATGCACGGAAGGGTTTTTGGCTTTGTGTAAGCAGGCAGGAAAGATATGCTAAATCCGTTTTACCGAAATGCTCTTCTGGACTTCAAGAACTGTGATGGACGTTGTGGTGCCAAGACGAATGTGTGTATTTGTCAGCCAAGAAGTGGATTACAGCAAACCAGTGAAAGCACATATTTGCCCACTTTTCATACACAAAGTAGGTGGTTACAAATAGTTTGGCAAAACGTTAGATTTACATAATTTTCCACCTACCCCAGAAGTTGTCGGTCAGCCAACGTGTTCAGAGGCCGAATATTGGTTATTCTGTCGCTAACAAACATCAGAAGTCAATAGGCATCCACTATTTACATACATCCTTCTCTCAACCCACTCAGCCCACATCCAGTTCACTCATCGAAGTGATCTAGAATCAGTAGCAATGGCAATCATAAATAAAGCCCTGGTGTTGTCTAAAATAAATGTGGCATTCATTTTCATAACTTAGTCATACCATGCCCTAAACCACATCAATGAGTCTGCACCACCATATGCTGGATGTAGCTTGAAGAAGTTGAGAGAAGTTTTATGAGTTTACAGACTCTTTATTTGTTGGCAATGTTCGCTACTAAACTAAAGAATGTTATTGGAATCAGTTTGGACCAAACATGTTTTGGTTGATAAAAACCAAGATAAGTGGAAAATTGGGTACATTTGCCTTTTTGCTTTTCCTTAATAATACTTCCTTAATTGTAACTGGACGAATGTAACATTTCTGCACAACTTGAGACATATCTGTAGCTACATAAACCCACTACATTTTTATCTGGTATGCACTGGAAACATTAAACGTTGCACCACCATAACAGAAGAAGAAGCAACTATAACTAACTGTCAATCTGCAGTTGGAATGCTGACATGCATTTAAAGGGTTAAAGCTAGGAGGGGCTTGTTTGGAGAAATGAAAAACTATGCCTCTCATTTCTGCTCGTTTGTTACTTACTGTTATCTCCATGCCTTCCTTACTTTTGCCTTAACTTTTCTTTGACAGGAGTCATTTAGATGTACTTAGCCTGCAGTAACTTGGTTGAATAGTGGATGTTGATTTAAGTGTTGCCTTTACTTGAGCACTGATGCATTGCTCTGGATAAAAGCGTCAACTAAATGCCGTAAATGTAAGCGTAAATACAGAAACAGTGTGAATTTGTCGCTTTATTGGATGGTATTTGAGGACAGGGAAAAAATTAGATGAGGTCATTCATTGATTTTGGAAAACACTGCTTTCAAAAGTGGCACACACACAAACACACACACTCATGCTGAGCAAAAGGGCCTATTTATCAAGCTACTGTTGTTCCAGCATGAACTCTCTTGTTGACTGACACTATGGTGTGCTGCAAGCACGACATGCTGGTACCACTGTATATAAAAACACACCAGCTGTACACGAGCCAGTTCAAAGACGTTTGCTCTCTGGCACTTAAATCAGTGCCAGCATAAGGTTAAAAAAATAAATAAATAAATAAAAACATTGGTGAATACTTGTGTACTGTAAACAATACGCAGACACAGGTGACAAATTAAAGGAAAAACCCACAAAGTGTTTTAGGAAGGTGTTGGGCTACCACAGGCAGCCAGAGGAGCTTCAGTGGGCCTTGGCATGGAACTGTAGTGGAGGGATAAACAATTTTCTTCCAAAAGATATTTCCTCAGTTGCTGTTTACATAATGGTGGTGGAGAGTGCTGTTGCAGCTGGGTTGAGATCTGGTATAAAGATTTACTTTGGGCAGTTTGGGCAGCTGGAGTCCTGATTCTTAGGGAGCTGCCCCTGCGATCAGAAGGTTGTGGGTTTGAATCCTAGGACTGCTAGTTGCATCACTGAGCTACCCTTGTGCAAGCCCCTCTAGGTTTTGCCTTGGTGGCAGCCCACTGCTTCACTTGGTGAATGGGTAAAATGCAGAAATGCTGGTTAAATGCTGTAGTGTGTCCATTCCTGACTATAAGGGCCACTTTACTTGTGGGTAGTGCATTGTCCTCCTAGAAGAACCATCTTACATCATGGTGGAAATCTTTCAACATAGGATAAAGATGAGTATACTGATTTGTATCGACCCTTCTAAGCGAATAAGTGGACCCAACCATGGCAGCAGAGTACCAAAGCAGCAGAGGTTGGTTCAAGCATTCAGGCCTATATAATTTTCTTGGTGTAGGATAAATAACGACAAAACCACATTTCTACATCTCTGTAGATCACTTTGTAGATCTTTTTACACCGCTCAAGTGTGAACCCGTCTCTCTAATGAGGGGTTTCTGCACTGCTGTCCTATTATAATAATCCCTCTCTCTGTTGGTCCCTGTTTTTATGTATCACAAAAATTTCAACCCAGTTTACTGATACCACAGATTTACCTGTTAATGTTACTTTAGTCACTGTTCCTGTTGAAATACTTGCTGTGAATAAAGTCTCAATAATCAACCTTGTTAAAGACATCCTTTTCTCTTGCTATCTTGTTCCGAAATACAAAGTCAACTGGGCCAGCTGTATATTTTTATACATGCCATACAGTATGACCCTTTAATTGTTTGTGTTTTACTTTGTCACCTGTCTCTGCACATCAACATCCATTTTATATAATGTCATAAGTTTAACACATATGTGAACATGTTTATGGAAAGTACATCAAACCCTTACTTGCCCTTTTAGGAAGGCATTACAACAGCATTGTCTATAAGCTCTTGAAGAAAGTGGAGATTTATATGAGAAATCTGCAATGCACCATATTTACAAAAGTTAAAGTCATGTCACATTCATTAAAGTGAAAAGCCCTTTTGGCTGGATCTTCCTTTGGTAGGCGCTCCGCTGAAATCTCATGACAAGCAGCCTGCCTTTGAAACAAATGGCCAAAGGACTTGTGAACATGCTCTTCCCCACAATGGATGATACTAATAGCCCCCATTACCCCCACATCTGGCCTGGATTTCCAGCACGATTCAGCGCTTCTTCAAATTTTCCACTCTCTCAAACCCGGAGCCCTGGAGGGGAGCTGGAGAGTGATGGACAGACTGGCAATACCGGCTCCAGAGCGCTTTCCCCATCCTGAATTATTTACTTTAGTCAGGGGCGTGTTTTTCGGGCATGTAGGACTGGCGCTGTAATAGCAGGATCGCTTTATCCCTGATTAAATTCCACACCCGCCCTTCGCGTATCTCGCCTTCCAGAGATGTTCTGCATACCAGCGGGTTTTATTGACTTGTTGAAGCAAACAGAGGAAGCAAGCTCTGCCTTGTAAAGTGTGCCTTACTGGAGCTTACCTTTAACCACTGGCATTAAACAGCATGAGGAGGTGGGGCTTACTTAGAGATTGGCACTGTTCCAATACCAATAGTGAAATCCTACCCTTTGTGAAAATAAGAGTATTGAAATAATACTTAAAAGTATTAATAGGGTCTTTAAAATGTATCCTTTTGATGTTTAAAGTTCATACATACTTTAATACATACTAAGTGGATGAAGGTGTGTATAAAACATGTGACAAGTTTATTAAAGTTAGTGCAAGTAAGTAAGCTATGATGAAATAAGCATTTGGTTCAACGTAAGATGTGCATTTAAGTCTGTGTGGGCTTTTCCAGGGAGCTCCAGGTTCCTCCCACAGTCCAAAGACATGCACATAAGCTGAATCAAAGATGCTACATTCCCACTAGAGGTGTATCTGTTAGTCTGAGTGTCTGCCCTGGGATGGACTGGTGTCTAGGGTGTCCCGTCTTTTGCCCAATGACCGCTGTGTTAGGCTCTTGCACCCCAGCAACCAGGTTAAGATAATGCTTATATTGTAGGCACTAGTGAACTAGGTATACAATTGTGAAACTTAAATTAAATTGCATCTATAATAAAAATAACTTCAAATCTTACATTTATATGTAATCAGTTCACACCCTGGATCTTGGTCTCCACCATCACAGAATACCACCAAGCTCAGAGAGTGAACCTTCCTAACCACATCACACTAGAGCTCTCCCACACACATTTACAAATGTATTTACACTATATTCAATCGTTTGGCAGACACTTTTATCCAAAGTAACACAAGGAAACACTCACGTTTCAGGACACTGTGAGAATCAGAGGAGAATACGGAGTGCTAAATCTTTATGTAAGAGTAGTGCAAGATGATAGAGAGTGCATCACGACCTGGTCACCTTTGGCAGCTTATTCCAACAGTGGAGAATCACAAATGTGAAACTGGACTGGACTGGGCTGGGCTTACCTTGTGTTTAGGGATGGCTGAGCCATACCCTTAAAAATTAGTCATTTTTAAAGGACTATAGATAAACTGTTATAATACTAAGCAGGATGAACAAGTGAACAGTGTGACATATGCAAAAATATGCCTTTTATAAAGCAAAAAGTTTAAAAACATGAGGAACACAGCCTTAATTACATAAACCATAACAACTGTAGCTTCATCATTCATATCTTAACACGAGAATGACCTTAATATTGGCAGTTGGTGGCCAAGTGGTTAGCGCATTCGCCCCGTGATCAGGAAGTCCTGAGTTCGATTCCCAAGACCGCTAGGCACCTCTGAGGTACCCTGAGCAAGGTACCGTCCCCACACACTGCTCCCTGGGCGCTGTGTTCGTAGCTGCCCCCTGCTTCACTTGGTGAATGGGTTAAATGCAGAGGGTGAATTTCGTGCTGTTCACACTGTGTGCTGTGGTGTGTTCACGTATGACCAGATTGTCACTTTCACATTCATAACTTCAAACTAATGAAACAACCTCTGAACAACTGTGTAAAAATGGTGCAAAGTTGCAACACCATTTCTTTATATGACCACGAAAAAGCTACATTTTGACTGGATTTAAAGCTGTAGTCAGGAACAGAATCCTCCAGCTCACCCCTTTAACTCAATGTGATGACAAGACACAGAACACCAGGCCATTCACGGACCAACATCAGTGAGTTACAGCGTGAGCCAGTGCGGTCAAACCGCACATAGCCTGCTGTGAAAGCGGTTAGGCCATTCCAGAGCAATAATTCTGTCATGGAGGGCAAACATGAGAAAATAATCGCTTGTTAGGCAGTATCAGCTTGCCTTCCATTCTGCTTTACAAGGACTCTTGACAGTTTGACTACGATCTCATCAGGATGTTCAGTGCCATTATCCCTCTGAAACTTCCAGTGAAAGTACAGGGCATTCTGTTGGCCTGGAGCAATCCAGTGGTTTGAATGGTGAACAGCCAGCTAAAGCAAGAAAAGAGAGCTCGCTTTATGTAGTGTGGCAGTGCTGTATGTTCCTGATTAACACAGTGAGCTAATCGTGGGAAGTCCTCACCACAGAGCTGGCAAAGGCCACCTGAGTATGCTTAATGTTACCCGAGAACAGCTTCTAAGCCCTTTTCACCAGTGGGCTTGGTGCTGACACTACATGAAAAAAACACACTGTGACTCATCTCAAGTCCAAACATTATAAACTGTACTGAACTTACAGCTATATGCAAAAAGTTTGAATAGGATTCTTTAGAGTAAAGTGGTCCCTTATAGTCATGCGTACACACCACACAGTGTGAACATTTCTCTCTGCATTTAACCCATTCACCAAGTGAAGCAGTGGGCTGCCACCGACAGGGTGCCTAGGGAGCAGTGTGTGGGGACAGTGCCTCAAGGGTACCTCAGTGGTAACACTAGCAGTTGGGATTCAAACCCACAAATTTCTGATTGCAGAGCGAAGGCCCTAACCACTAGGCCACCCAGCTTGTAGTAGAAAAGTATGCATTAATATTCATAACCCTAAAATTCATAACAGTGAATGGGCATGGTAACAGTGTAAGGGTACTTCAGTGATGCCACTAGCAGTCCTGAGATTCAAACCCACAGCCTTCTGATCGCAGAGGCAACTCCCTAACCATTAGGCCACCAGGTTGATTTTGTTTTAACACTTTCTCTACAGTAAACAAACTTAAAAAAACTAAATATTTGTTTGCAAAACAGGAACATTCTATATTCTAATTTGTGAAACATGGCGAATATGCAGTAGATGTGTATCAGAAGTGTGTTCTCTGTAGAAAATGGGTTCTTATTTTCCCCTACTCAACAGCCAAACTTATATATGGCTGTATATAAAAATGGTAAGGTTTTTGTAAAATTTCCTTAAATTAAATAGTGATAAAACAGATTGGTACCAAATCAACATGATCCAAAACTGACAGTATCCCTACTGATATTGATAATTGCTCTGTTTCCCCCTCTCCACAGGTTAAGAGTCTGGGTGTCATCCTCGACAGTACTCTTTCTTTTCAATCTCACATCAACAATATTATTCGCTCTACATATTTTCAACTTCGTATTATCAACCGTCTCCGTCCCTCTCTTACCCCCCACACTGCTGCCGTCCTCGTCCACAGTCTTGTCACTTCTCTTTTGGATTATTATAACTCCTTGCTTTTCAGTCTCCCTCTCAAAACTCTCCACAAGCTTCAACTGGTTCAGAATTCAGCCGCCCGCAACATTACCAGAACTCCTTCTATCCATCATATAATGTTTCACAACAGCTCCACTGGCTCACAGTTAAGTTTCGGATTTAATTAAAAATTATTCTGGCCATTCATGGCCTTTCCCCGCCATATCTATCCGAACTCCTTCATATTGTCACTCCCTCTCATACCCTCAGGTCATCCTCCATCCGCTTGACTGTTCCTACCGCCCATTTTACCACTAAGGCTCTGGAACTCACTACCACCCGACCTTAGAAACATCAATTCATTTTCACACTTTAAATCCACACTCAAAACCCATCTGTTCAAGCGTCTAAATGGTCTAAATATAATATGCTTTTTAATCTTGTCTGTATTATTGTTTTACTGTTTATTGTACGGTGTCCTTGTGTGCCAGAAAGGCACCTATAAATAAGATTATTCTAAGCAAATGTATAGATAATAATATGTTAGGGATCGAAGCTACTAAGACCAAGGAGCTCATTGTGGACTTCAGGAAGGAGAGAAGAGGCTCACACAATACCATCCACATCAACGGGAGGGCTGTGGAGCCTGTTTCATCCTTCAAGTTCCTGGGGGCCCACATCTCAGAGGACCTGTCCTGGACCACCAACACCTCCAGCCTGGTCAAGTAGGCTCACCAGCGCCTCTTCTTCTTGAGGACACTAAAGAAGAACCAGCTGTCCTCAGCCATCCTGATGAACTTCTACCGCTCTGCAATAGAGAGCATCCTAACCAGCTGTGTCACAGTGTGGTATGGGTGCTGCACAATTGCTGAGCGTAAGGCGCTGCAGCGGGTGGTGAAAACCGCCCAGCGCATCACAGGGACTTCACTTCCA
>JBBPDC010000084.1:1709268-1731865 GCA_037974485.1 Hemigrammopetersius urotaenia | reverse complement strand
TGATTCCAGATGATCAGGCGGTGATCAGTATACTGGTGATGCTGAATGCTGAGTGGGCGGAGCTCCTTTATCTAGGCCCCTTGTATCTTTAGACACTTTGCAGCCTTTCAGTAAAACATTTGTTCTTATTTCCTTCATTTAATCTCCCCAATATGCCCAAGGTAAATATGTTTTACATACAGAATAGTACTTTTGCACCAACAAGGTGATTTAAAGTGAAATATAAAGACATAATATTTTTCACTGTAGTGTATATGATCTGGTGTAACTGTACATGACTTTATTCAGTAATATATAACATTCTATAAAGAAATCACAATCTAGAGATTATTATATGTTATAAACACCAAAAATATAGCAATAATAAAGTGTTACTATATATCAGCATTCATATAGCTACACTACACATACATAAGGCTTTAAAAAAAAGCTAATTCAGTGTCTGTTGACATCGACATTTGAGAAAAGCGGCCTTTATGACTGAAGCGTGTTGGAATAAGCATTTATAAACATTTCAGTTGTCATGAAAGGCTCATGAAGGTGTCAAAAAATGGATCCTGGAGGAAATTGCTTATATTAGGACTGCACAGACACACAATAACAATATAAAATATGATATAAAGTCAAAATAAACGATATGCTATGGCCATTAAGAGCCTTGTGTAGTCTTAAGTATCATATAACCATTGCGTCTAGTTTCTATACAGTGTATACAACGCTCTTAATTTAAGGTTAGGGGTAGGATGGTTATAAACAGGGAATCTTCCAATAATGTTTTCTTAGATGAAATTCCATGTTTTCTTTCATTCCTGCATTCCATTCTTTTTAATTAACTTTGCAAATGAAGTGAGAACACACTTTCCTTTACAAGCATGACCTGGAAATGTTTAGTCCCATTCTGCTTGGCTGAACGCTTTCAGATGAACGATCCCCCCCCGCTACGGATCCACAATGCCTGCCACGTCTCCATCACTGCCCCATACATCCTCATTCCGCTCCACATCCATTTCACACACTCCTATTACAGCAGCCCTAATGTATGGAAATGGGGACCCCGGTGACAGGGTGCGTGATGTATTGGGACAACTCCGCTCCATTCACACGCGCGCACACACCCTCCTTGTTCAAAAATCAATGAATTAGGGTGTGTGTCAAGTGCATAAAGCACTTAAGACTGGCTTTGGCTTTCGTACGGCAGACGTGTGCCCCGCAGCCACCGTCACCCGATCAGCACAGGAGACTGAAGGCCTCCGAGCTCCAGCAGAGATGGCACCGATCCAGCGTCTGTATCTGGACGGTATCAGCAGAAAATACTGGAACAGATACAGGGGAGGAACACGGGCGCAAATCTGATACGATTCTGGGACAAAAATAGCTTGAAATATCCCAGTTTCCTGACGACAGTGATCCCACGTAGTCCAGTCTCGAAAGGAAGTGTTCAGAGAGTGTTTTCAATTGCTGATTGATACATTTAGCTTGAGTTTTGTCAGAAATGGCTCTACGACAAAAACACACCCACAGAAAACAAAGTGCATTAAACATCTTGTTTGCAAGCCACAAACTGCATCAAATAAAGCTCTGGAATAACTTTTGAATGAAGAGAAACAAACAAAGACATGAATTATTAGTTTGAATGACATTTATCATTTCAAGCGGTCTAATAATTCCCCAATAATTCCTCGATGTAATCATTAAAACTCTTTCGTGTCAGAAACTAAAATGAGCTTAATTAGCATAATCTTAACAAGCTTTAAACTGAAGCATCCTGCTTTGTCACCAAAAACAATGCATTTATGTAAATCAGATTTTCAGTAGTTCCATCAGCAGCTCCTGATTTAATTTAATGAAGGACTGATCGAGTCGAACCAGGTTTCTGATGAAACTACAGTAATACTGAACCTCCACAAGAACTCACTGATATACTGAACATAACATCACTGTTTACTGTAGAATGGTGTTCATATTTATTCTGTTAATTAGTATATTTAGTGATATTAATGTGAAAAAAACACTCACCGCTCCTTATTTTTGCGGACTTTTGCACAGTAGTGTACATCTTTCTTAAAGACATTTCCAAAAGTAAATAGTTGGGAAAAGAAGTTAAAAATACAAACAAAAAAGAAGTGGGACTACAGGTCCTGTTAAAGAAATTCGAATCAAATTAGGTATCATGTCAACTCCACTTTCTTACTTTGGTCTGACTTTCAGTTGTTAGGAGCTGAACTGAGATCATTTGTGTCCTGAAAGTGGCGGATCTGGAAGGTTGCGGCGCGGTACTGACGGCGTGGGGAAATTGCGGCTGACATAAGCTTGTAAGGCCCTTTGATGTGTGATCTTTAATATCATATCTGATTCGCTTGGTGAATAAGCTCAGCAGAGAGAGAAATTTCGGGGGACTCTCGTTCCTCGACGAACATGAAAGCAAAGCCCTCGTATCAAAAGAGACAATTAGCTATAGTTTCAGTGCAGGCGACGGCGCGGCTTAGGCCTCTCTGTTCTTTAAAGTGACGCTACAGTCGAGAGTTTATCCAGCTCAGAAAAACGCACTACATCAGACGAGACAGCTCTGCACTGGAGCTACGAGGCTAATGTGGCTAACCGCTAATGGAAGCTAATGGCAAACCAGTTAGCATTGAAACCCCATTCTCAAATCATCACACACTGTTGAGATGGTAAACAGTCTCAAATAGACTCGCTTATGCAGTTTGTGACACTCTGCGACTCACTGTTACCTATAAACATGTAAAAAATGCCAACATTAAAGGGCTCATATCATCAGAAAAGTACCTTTATTTAAAAAACAAAGGAGTTTGATGAGGTACTCATTCTCCAGCCCACAGTCCATTTTGAATTCACTGTTTTTATGAGGTCACAAATACTAGCTACTGTTCTGTTTACAGTAGTTTAAATACACAAATTCATGGTAAAGTGATAAAGAAAACAATTTGCACAGATTTGCCTAAACAGATCAGTATAAAAGGGATAAAAGCTGCAACATGGTGTAAAAATAACTCTTAGACTTAGACTTAGACAAAAGTAGACATCAAAAACAAAATGAAATGCAAATTAATATAATTAAATGTAAGATATGGGCTCTTTAATAAAAATGCATGTAACATTTTGCGTATTGCACTGCTTTTCAGTATATTAAAGGGGGCCTAAACATGAAAAAATAATTAAATGGGCTCATAACATTTTAAAAGTATTGATGGGGTGTGTAAGAAAGAATGATTTAGCTTGGACTGCGTTTTGAATGAGGCATAATTCAGGGCAGCAAATCAAAACAGGGGACATTTACATACATTCTTAAAGGCACAGTAACATTTTACAGACTTATTGAACCCTAAGGAGAAAAATACAAAATGCAAATAAATGTTAGACATGGGCTCTTTAAGCATACGGCAATAACTTTCAATATATTAAAGGGCTCATATCATCAATTTTTTGGAATTAAAAAGGGCTGTACATTTTGTTTCAAAATCTACATACACGGCCAGATCCACTCGGTCCATAAACGGAAACGAAACCACAAAAACAGCCCATTTTCAAATTGCAGTTTTGTGACATCACAAAACCAACACATTTAGAAAATATCTCCTGACTCCGCCTACACCAATTTAGCCCCACCTATTCTATTCCAGGTGAAGTTCTAAGGAGTGATTCAGCATTATGCTGTCTTTTGAAATGAGCTCTAATACAGGGCAGCCAATCAGAAGCGAGCTCATTTACATACACCAGTCTTAAAGGTGCAGAACGAGTAACAGAATGAGCCTGTTTGATTCTAAGGGATTAAGAGAGATTGGGAAATGGTCACACAGGAATGAACTATGATAAATTATGAATATTTTACAAATGTGATGGGAAAAATTTTAAGTTAGCATATGGGCCCTTTAATGACACCTTGGCCAATCAGTGCTTTTAATGATTAAAGATCATTGGACTGAATATCACCCTCAGCTTCCACATGCTAACGTTACAATTTGTTCATGACAAAGTCATCAAAGTTGGGATGACCTTCTAAAAATCTTTAAGCCAGATCATCCAGCGGCGCTGGCGTCCTCAGCCTCATCTGAAGGGAAAATGAGAATGTCACCTATCCATAATCTCCCCGCAAAAATAATGACGGAGATAACGGCGGCCGAGCCCAATAAAGCAGAAAATAACTCCGAGATGATCCTAAAGAATAGAGCAGAACCCGGCGTGTGTGTGTGTGTGTGTGTGTGTGTGTGTGTGTGTGTGTGTGTGTGTTTCACGGCACTAGTCATTAGATGAGGAGAAGTGAGCGTGAGGCGACGCTAACGGGTCAAATTAAAGCCAGCAGAGCCGACAGCACTGAGGAGACTCTGCCCTGAAACAGCCCACAGAAATACAGCCATAATGAATTCAAACTAACCGCCCACAGCACAGAGACCAATATCTCTCTCTCACTCTCGCTCTCTCTCTCTGTCTCTGTCTCTCTCTCTCGCCCTCTCTCTCTGTCTCTCTCTCTCTCTCTCGCTCTCTCTCACTGTCTCTCTCTGTCTCACTCTCTCTCTGTCTCTGTCTCTCTCTCTCGCTCTCACTCACTGTCTCTCTCTCTCTCGCTCTCTCTCTCTGTCTCTCTGTCCCTCTCTCACTCTGTATCTATGTCTCTTTCTCTGTCTCTCTCTCTCTCACTCTCTCTCTATCTCTCTCTCTCTCTCTGTGTACCCCTCTGTCTCTCTCACTCTCACTCTGTCTCTTTGTCTCTCTCTCTCTCTGTGTACCTCTCTCTCTCTCAGAGACTCAATCTCTCTCTCTCTGTTTTTCTCTCCCTCCAGCATTTTTTTTTAAAATGCTGTTGCTCTGCTCTTATTATACTCATTAAGCCATGAGAAAGAGAGAGACAGAGAGAGAGAAAGAAATCGAGAGAGAAAAGCGAACAGGGAAAAGAGAGAACGAGAGAAAATACAGAAAGAAAGAGAAAGAACAGCAAATCTAATTCTCATGAGTGGTGTGTGGGAAGGGGCAGAACACACACAGACACACACACAGACACACACACACACACACACACACACACACACACACACACTCACACACACACACACACCATGTTGGAGAGATTGCACCCCGGAGTGCCGACTGATTCAAACGATCGATGAAGCAGCCAAGCGATAGCACCTCACAACTGTGCGCATGTGTGTGTGTGAGTGTGTGTGTGTGTGTGTGTGTGTGTGTGTGTGTGTGCGCGTGCGTGTGTGTGCGTGTGTGTGTGTTTAGAAACTGCATCCTTTGCAATGAAGCTTTTCTTTTCTGAATGACCAAGTTGTTTGTGTGTCAAAGCAGCCTCACAATTTCTCCTCCTGCAGAACAGTGTGTGTGTGTGTGTGTGTGTGTGTGTGTGTGTGTGTTATAATAATGACACTCTTCTCTATGTGCTGATCCCGGACTCAGCGGAGGGGAAAATTGTACAGGTGACGTCGAGCGGTTTTGGAGTGTGTGGCTCTTTAGCAGAACGCCATCCGCATTTTCAATCACACACACACACACACACACACACACACACACATTATTATGAGGCGTGAGTTCTGCATAATCAGAAAGATTGGCATTCAAGGACAAGGTGTTTGTCACTGGTGACCCTGAAGCAGCTCCGCTCACATGTTACCGCACTGCAAACACACGCGCACACACATGCACACACGTACGCACACACACACGCACACGCACACGCACCCAGGCATGCACACATGCACACACACACACGTGCGCGCACACACACACAGGCATGCACACATACAGGCATGCACACATGCACACACACACGCGCGCGCACACACACATACAGGCATGCACACATACAGGCATGCACACATGCGCACACACACACACACACAGGCATGCACACAAACAGGCATGCACACACGCACGCACGCACACACGCACACACACACACACACACCCAGGCATGCACACACAAACACGCACACACACAGACGCACATGCACACACACACACAAACACACACACACAGGCATGCACACACACACACACACAAACACACAATTATTCATAAGGCTGCATTACACGTATACTAACCTTTATGACAGACCTACATTTAATAAAATTTGATTTCAAAAAGTGTCTGCTGCCCTACAGGCTAAAATTTCAGTAATTTCATGATATTACAGCCCCTGACGCTTGAATAACCCTTCATAAATCTTTATGCAGGTTTATGCCATTAAAGCCTCCTGTGGCCTTATAAACACTACAGTGTAGTTCTCCTTTCTCCTGCTCTCACAGACGTCCCGTTTCAGAGACCTGAGATTTTATAAAGTCAAGGACAACGTAATTCCATCCCTGATCCTGTTCCTCTCCACTCGTTTAGCACAATAAAGTCCCGAAACAGACAAAGAGAGGCTTTTCATCATGGCTGAGAGGGACATATGGACCGGGCGGATCCTCCAGGGCTGAAGATGACAGGAACGAATGCGTTCCTTTTCTTTTTTTTAAAATTCATTTTACATTCCAGTTAACAAGAGCTCCTTCAAGTTGTCCTCTCTGGAGGAGAACAACATTTTCCCTCGCTTTTCTTCAGAAGAGCTCTTGAAAGGGGTTTAGGGTGGAGGAGCGAAAAATTGGCAAAAGAGGTAATCAGGGTGTAGGTTTTGACATTGATGGGGAAACAAACATCATTAACATCAAAGTACACGTACATGATACACATGATACACATGGGGGGGGTGGAACTGCTGTCCACGTACAATAAAATAAATTCTTTATTTTAATTTGTACAGTTTAAGGCAGGTACCTTTTCAAACCAATGATCTAGGAAAGTGAATTTCCAGCTAAAGATAAGAAATCCGGTTAACTACATCCATATCTGTTGGCGAAATGTTATCCTTATTAAAGTTCCCTATAGATATTAAATCATTATTCTAATTAGGGTTTACATATATTAGAGAGCGCACATGAAATCATTAGGAAACCTTTGAGTTTTAGAATCCTGTAACCTCTGTCTTATATGTTCTCTGTGAGGACTGTCTTCTCTGTATCTCTGATAGAAGGACGGGGCGATCCAGCTGGAAGTGTCCGGGAATGGAGAAGATACACAGTCTTTTGTTTTGACTAAGCTAACGACAGCGATGTTGCACACACATGTTGCTTACTGCTGAATAAACTAGAAAGCACACGCTTAAGATTCAGAACTACTATTCTCTTAGACTTGTTCCCTTGCTGCAAGAAATAAATTACTTTTATACTTTTATTACGTCCCTATTGGGAATTCAAAGGCCTAATTGGGAATTTATTGAACGATATCATGAACAGAAAAACCGGATATCGTGGTATTTTTTGAGTATCTGTGTATCGAACAACACTAGTCGCTAGAGATGTTCGGAACCTCTTTCTTATCAACGTCCACACAAATACTGCACCGAGCTTTGAGCTTCTTAAACCACACAGAGCTTCAGCCAATCAGACATTAGCAAGAAATGGCACAGCCAATCAAATAAAAAGTTTCTTGTTTTTGTCATAGGTGAGCACGCAACTGGCCACAGTGTGAAATTCTTTATCTGTATTTAACCCATTTAACCCATTCACCAAGTGAAGCAGCGGGCAACGCAGCGCCGGTACCTTACTCAAGAGTACCTTCACGGTGCCACTAGCAGTCCTGGGACGCGAACCCACAACCTTCTGATCACAGGGGCAACTCCCTAAGCCCTAATCTACCAGCTGGTTATGAAACTGGGTTAGAGAAACAGAACTGTTAACCGGTTGCGTTCCAAACACTGACGAAATTTTGTTTGTTTAAAATGATTGCTGGGGACGATTCAGGGGTCCCTGGAAACCCAACTCTACGCTCCTGTTTCCAGTAACCTTGACTGCTAAACCCATCCAGATCCTCCAGAAGCAGAGCCCAGCCTTCAGCCAGCTTGAGCTCTGTGTTGCTGCGGGGTTGTGCGGGGGTCCGCATGTGTGTTTCCAATAAACTCCAGGGGTTCTGGCATGTGTCAGGAGCAATGGCGGCATGAACGAGGATTGACAAGCATGTGTGTGGACGCCAGAAACAGACCGGCGGGGTCAGGAGAGGCACCCGGAGTCTAACAATGGCTGCTTTCAGCGCAAAAACGGGGAAAATGTGACATAGGCGGGGTTTCCATAGAGACACACAAGTGTGTGTGTACGTATATGAGTGTGTGTTTCATATACGGCACCAGGGCATCAGGTTGCTAATGGGTAATTTAAGTCCTTTGACCAGAGGTCACCACACACACACACACACACACACACACACATACACACTGCAGGACGCCTTTGACTCTTAATGTAAACAAACATGTGTGGTTCAGTCGTGATCACACACGCGAATACGAGGCTCTTATTACCCTCCATCAAACATTTTCAAAAAGGTCATGCGGCGCGCCATACATGCTAATTCCTCAACCCATAAAACACTAAACTCCTCTGCGGAAAAGGCTAGAATACGAAACGCCCATACATGATTCAATAGACCGGGGCTGGGCGGCTTGTTTGGGTTTGTTTTTCTCAGTGTATCACTGACTTAAATCATCTTTATCCCACTCAGTTTCATGTATTTTATTATTTCCCCCCGACCTCCACTTAGTAAAGTCAAGTTTGTTTATGCAGCCCATTATACACAAAGGTCATTCAACATGCTTCACAGGAATAGAATAAAAACATAAAAACCATTCTATTATACGAGACATACTGGGCAAACGACGCCAGCTGTGCATCTGCTGAACTCTCAGCGTATATTTCTGGACGAAGATTCACAATACTAACCTACGTGGCTAAAAAAAAATGATTTTGTTGCTGTGGTCTAATCCCATCTTCCAATAAGCGGTTGACACAAATTTAGAGAAATTAACGTGGCCCTGCAATCAGAAGGTTGTGGGTTCGAATCCCTACTGCTAGTGTCACCACTGAGGTTCCCTTGAGCAAGATACAGCCCCCCTACACACTCTGCCCCCCCTCGTTATGTACTACTTATACCATGTGATGTAATATTAGGGTATATTAATACTATATAATTATTAGAAATAGTTATACTTGCATAATCTTATATTATATAATGTTAGGATGTAATATTATACTATTTTATTTAAAGCTGTTTGAATAATTATATCCTGAGGGTTTAATATTAGTATTCTAACTATATCACTGTTATACTAATTCTATCCTATTTTGTATTATTAGTATAATAACTATATTGCTTAATACTATGCTAGAGGCACATACAAGGATGCATTGATTATTTGATGGTTAAAAATGTCGATAAACGTTCAGATCATTAGGTGATGCTCAATCTGACAGACTGTAAAAAAGGTAAATCAGGTACATTAGCAGCAACCCAAAGCTGAACCATAAACAAGAACACAATCCTCAGTCCATTAAATCAGAAATGTTGTGGTTGTCAGCAGGTGGTAGGGATGGGCAGCATCACCTCCGGAGCCCTGCAGGGCTGTGCGCTCAGGCCGCTCCTGTACTCCCTGAACACCCACGGCTCCAGTGCCATCATTAAATTTGCAGACGACACAGCGACTGTGGGCCTGATCTCCAACAACGACCACGTCTACAGAGACCAGACTGGCTTCCTGACGCACCGACGCCTGGAAATTAACCTTTGCCTCGAGACTAATGAGCTGATTGGTGGACTTCAGGAAGAAGGAAACAGAGCACACTCCCACCTCCATCAACAGAACCTCTGTGGGGAAGATCACAGAGGAATCTGCAACAGCACCCAGGCAGTGAAGATGCCTCCTCTGCCACAGACAGCTGACTAAGTTTGGCACCAATCCCAACATCCTCAGGACATTTTACACCTGCACTGTAGAGATCATCCTGACTGGGTACGTTACAGCCTGGTACGGGAACTGCCAAGCTCTCGAGCGGAAAGCTCTTCAGAGGGAGGAGCAGACAGCTCAGCTCATCGCTGGGGTTGAGCTCCTGGAACTATACGCCGCTGAGGAAGACTAGGAAGATTATGAAGGACTCCACCCACCCAAGCCACTGTCTGTTTTCCCAGCTGCCAAGAATCATTAAGTCAAGAAATAGTTTCTTTCCCCAGGATGTCAACTGCCAGTAGCACTGGTTTGTTGGTCTAAGTCCCACCACTCTCACATCTCTTTATTATGGACTTGTATGGATAATCCGCATTGAAATATCGAAATGTGGCAGTTGCAGCACCCCCTAAGGATGAAACTGCACGAAATTTGGTGGGCGTCTAAAGAATGCGGTAGTGTTGCAAAGTGTGAAGTTTCATACATCTCAAGATATTCAACAGAAAAGGGTTTCATCATGGGGGTCAAGAAATTGCCCAAAAGTACTTTGTATCTACACCACTTCAGGGAGCACTAGAGTGAAAGGAATCACCCACTTAGGAAGACAAATCTCTTATGTTGTCTCAGCCAGGTTGGGCTACAATCACCCTGCACTTCATGTGGATTAGTGAAGTGGAAGTATCTAAAATTCGAAACCAAAAATCTAAGCCAAAAATGACTGAAGAAAAAGCTGAAAGTAAAAAATGGCAGTCATAATACGACCAAACAAAACAGGGAGCCAAGATCTTCCACCATCATATAAAGGTTCCTAAATGTCCTTTGCTTGTATGTATGGTTCTAGAAACAGCCTTTGCGTTAGAAGGAGGTTCAATAGGGTTCTTCTTACTTGCCAATTTCACAGAAAACCCCTCTTTACATGTTTTTAGGCCACCATTTGCAGTACACTCTGGATTCAGAGTGTACAAACCGACGAAAAAATACGGTACACCGCAACCCCTCCCAACTCCATCCTCCATCTCGAAAGCGCATCTGAAGGAGTGTTTTTGAAAACATCGGATGCAGAAGCAACACAAACGAGGGAGGAGTAGCCAGCCGTAAAATTGGACAGCTAACAGCCATCCTTCCATCTCACCCCTCTGTCTCATTCCTCCAACCAGCCCTACAAGCCGACACGAGAGAGAGAGAGAGAGAAGGGAGGGAGAGACATGGCGGAGGAGAGATGAAACACGGAAAGTAATTGAAGTGCGGATGAATATAGATAGAGACAGATTAGAGCACGGCCGATCTGAGAGAAGAGAAATCTTCTGCGGGAGGAAAAAAAGGTAGCACTGGAATTCAGCGGAGGAAACAGAAGTCGTTTTAGCTAAAGGCCAGAAAACAGATTTTTCATCGTAAACACCATGTTGAGAAATTCATGACATCCAACATTCCAACGAATTTGGAATCTGCCCCAGGTTACACAGTATACGTGCGGAATGGGGTGCGTTGTACTGTGAGATGCTGCCACTAGGGGGCGGTGGTCAGTCTCTGCAATTATAGCAGTTTAATTAATTGAGACACTTATGAGCCAAAAAGAAATGCCACACAAATAAGATCTCTGAGCATGGCTGCATTTAAACGCTACCAAACAACATAAAAATGTTGTAAAAAGAAAAATTATACCTTAAAACATAAATATCAGGTCTGTCTATCAAGTCAAAGCACACAATATATATTAAAAGCACACATTATAGCGCAGTATCAAGAGTTCCCAGCAGATTGAAATCTGAAACACTGACTAACTTTCAGCAATTTCCATACAAACTTAAATAAAAAATATTTCTCCACTTCATGGATGAGTTTATGCTTTGCAGTCTGGTGTGGATGGCTTGGTTGATTACAGTGAGAGCATTTTGTCGTCCTCCTGTGCCTCTTGCTGGACAGGGAGTCCTTCGTTATCGTTTTTTTTCGGCAGGCTCCACTCTATCAGGACATGAAAAACCTCAAGCCCCTCACGGAATAGCTCTCAGCCCTTCAAAGCAGAGACTGTTATAGATATTATCTTTTCCACCCTTAGTTCCATTGGTCTAAGCCATTGTACTTCAAACCGCGGAGGCTTAGACTTTTTCTGCTTGATGAAAAAAAAAGCACCCGTGTCGTGGAAAAACCGAGCTTGTGACCAAACTGGAGGCCAGATAATTTCACATGTTACTGCTCCATCCAACAACATGCCTCAGAGGCTCAGCCATGATATCCTCAGGGTCTTTAGAGAGACGACGGGACACATTTCTACTGAGAGGGCGAAAGAACAGGGTCTCTTCCTCCTCTGTGATCAAGTGACGCACCAGACAATCACTGTCAAGTGTTTCTCCTCCAAAGGTTTGAGGCACTTGACAAGGCAGCTGGCAGTTTGGGAAAGTGGAAACATTCACAGACATTCAGGCTCTGGACAATCTGGGCAGCCAGACGTTTGCCATGACCTCTCGACTGGTGCTCAAAACCGAACTGACCAGCTGTTAAGAAACTCGGACCAGAAACCTTCCGATCAAGCTTCTGATTGCATGCTGGAATATAAATATAACACATTAACACGCACAGAAAAGACGATTGTTTTTTCAGTACTATATGTATTAGGGCTGCACGATATCAGGAAAACATGCGATATGCGATAATGTTGTGTTGCGATGGCGATATCACATGCAATAAGTGAGTAAAAACGTATTGAGTTTAAAATGTTAAAGTGTTTCTCCTTCGGATTTGCTGGTGATAAAGACTCCAGACACTTACAAGTCTATGCAGAAAAAAATGAAATGCAATATTTCCATTCCAACATGGAAATATTGCATTCCATTGCTTTTTTTTTTTTTAAGATTTTAAAGAGCATTTAATGCCTCCCATAAAACATCTGAACCATTGAACATTGTTGAAAAAAATCTGAAAATATTTTTTTAATCATTTGAAATCTTAAATAAATGTAAACATATTTTAAATTATAGTAAGTTCTTAGCCAGAAAACAATAGGAAAAGGAACAATCTATAACAGCAGCACAGCCCTCTTCTCTGTGGCACTGGGTGAGGAGTTTTGGAAAAACACCACATTTTGCAGTTCACTTCGCGAGATGGTTACTTTTTCGCGATATGGATATTGTGCATGTTGATATCGCGATGACGGTACATTTGCGATATATTGTGCAGCCCTAATGTATATAGATATATACAGTTCAGTCTTTTCTTAGTGTTTGATAGTGTCTTTCTGCCAGCAAAGTGAACATTAGAATAAATCCAAACAAACAAGACATCAGTACAATTATCCAGATTTGTTGTTTGAAAAAGTAGTTGATACTGTGTGAGCTGGTGAGGAGAACACAGGTTCGGTTCCAGGTTCCTCCAGCCCTTGTTTGGATGGTGAAACTCCATCAGCAGCTACCGATTTGGACTGATCAAAACAAACCAGGTTTCTGATGAAACTACAGTAATACTGAACTTCCTCAAGAGCTCACTGATATACTGAACATAACATCACTGTTTACTGTAGACTGTTATTTGTGGTGTAAGGTTCTGTGTATATAGCTACAGGCCACTCTGCTCTTCCACTGTTGTTCAGTTTTGTTCAGCTGCTACAGATTCCCAATAGCAACTTTGACCATTACAAATAGAAATGATATGCTTTATTAATAAATTATATATGGTCGTTTGTATTAGCATACAGTAATGTTTAAAGTTATACTGGGCTTATCGTAAGCCATTAATGAGAACAGTTCATATCAGTATTATTGTTACCAGATATTCGTTTTTTGCCCGCGGTCCCATCATCAAAACGTCATGCGCTGATCTTTTAAAGCCTGGACTTTCTAAAGTTGACAATGTGACCTATAAATTGTGGCCTTGGGCCAGACAGCTCCTTTATCTTCATTCAATCTGCAGTCAAAACATCAAGTGTTGGGCAGAGAGGTGCTGCGCTGAAAGCTGTGTGATGTCCATCAGGGCCAGTTTTTTATTTTTCGCCCTTTTTTTGGCCCCTGGCGAAAGCCGTTCGATCGCCGTGATAAAGCATGGCAGCAGTGTGACATCGCCCCTCACCGTCCCAGCTCTTTCTCCTCTGCAGAGGAGCTGATAAGAGCCGCTCTCAATCAGATCCCATGCCGAGGAGGGGTCAGCTCCTCGGACGCAAATGTTAAACGCTGGAAGGCGGTTCTGCTGATTGGCGCCTGGCATCAGATCCCCCCCCCCCCCCTCCCCAGCGCCGGGTCCTGGACAAACGCTCTGGAGAGGAGCTTTGCTTTCATTGTTTTAGGACTAACACCGAAACCTAGAGGACAACACACACCGAAAAGAACTTCCACACAAATACTGCTTTGAGCTTCTTAAACCAGACACAGCTTCAACCAATCACACAGCAGGAAATGGCACAGCCAATCAAATAAAAAGAGTAAAGTTTGTCATACGTGAACACACCACAGCACACAGTGTGAAATTCTTTCTCGGTATTTAACCCATTTAACCAAGTGAAGCAGTGGGCAGCCAGGAACACAGTGCCCGGGGAGCAGTGTATGGGGACGGTACCTTGCTCAGAGTACCTCAGTGGTGCCGCTAGCAGTCCTGGGATTCAAACCCACAACCCTCTGGACACAGGGACAACTGCCTAAACACCAGGTGTGAGAGCGTGTGTTGTTTCTTCCTGAAATCCAGGATCAGTCCAGTACTGATCTCCACGATCAGATCAGCCCCATTTTTACATCAGTGTGTAGAAAAGAGGACACTGTGATGATTCATAAAAATATAGATATGTATATATATATATATATATCTGGATCAGATTATTACATAAGAAATATGATGTACATATATATTTTTCACATTATTAATTGCATTAAAGTGTATCACACTCATTGTGAATGAGTATTATATGAGTCAGGGGTAATACTGTATGAAATAAATCCTGATGATAATAATAATAATAATAATAATAATAATAATAATAATAATGTGTGTGTGTGTGTGTGTGTGTGCGTGTGCGTGTGTGTGTGTGTGTGTAATTAAAGCGTGAGCTGGGCTCCTGATGACGCCGTGTCTGCAGTGACGGGTCTGTGTTAAATACTGTAGCGCGACAGTGAGACTGAGAGCACAAATACCAAACAGAATGTTTAATGTGACAACGCAACCGCATGTAAAGAAGAGCTCGGCGTACGGAGGAATAAACCGCGGCGCACAGACGGGAGAGGAGGAGAAAACGGCACCGGAGTGAGCTCTGGGGCGTCACTTTAAATCAAAACAAACGCCATGAGATGGCAGAGAGTTTCTTCACAGCCACCAGCGCACTCTCTCTCTCTCTTTCTGTACCTCTCTCTCTCTCTCTCTCTCTCTCTCTCGTTCTCTCTCTCTCTCTCGTTCTCTCTCTCTCTCTCTCTCTCTCTCTCGTTCTCTCTCTCTCTCTACCTCTCTCTCTCTCCCTCTCTTTCTGTACCTCTCTCTCTCTCTCTCTCGTTCTCTCTCTCTCTCTCTCCCTCTTCTCTTCCCTTTTCTCCTCTCTCTCTCTCTCTCCTTCCTCGGCTCTGTGTGTCTGTGAGTCAGTGTGTGTGTGTGCAGGTGTGTGTGTGTGTGTGTGTGCGTGTGTGTGTGTTGTGAATAGTAATGCTGTGTTTGAGACTCTGCTCTGCCCGAGTAATTGGCACTGCAGCTATTCAGCTAAAGACCATCCACCCTCCTCCACTTCCGCCCTCTCCACCCTCCATCTCTTCATCCCTCCTTCATACATTTTCTCATCTCTTCATCACCCCATTTCTCACTCACTGGCCTCTTCTTCCCACCATCTCTCCATCTCTCTGCTTTTTCTTCCCACCTACAAAACCTCCTCACCCCTCCTTCACCCACCTTCTCATCATTCCCTCCATCCACTTTTTCATTCTTTCCTCCATCCACCTTCTCATCCCTTCCTCCACCCACATTCTCATCCTTTTCTCCATCCTCCTTCTCTTCCTTTCCTCCATCCACATTCTCATCCTTTCCTCCATCCACCTTCTCATCCTTTCCTCCATCCACCTTCTCATCCTTTTCTCCATCCTCCTTCTCTTCCTTTCCTCCATCCACCTTCTCATCCTTTCCTCCATCCACCTTCTCATCCTTTCCTCCATCCACCTTCTCATCCTTTCCTCCATCCTCCTTCTCATTCCTTCCTCCGTCCACCTTCTCATCCCTTCCTCCACCCACATTCTCATCCTTTCTCCATCCACCTTCTCATCATTCCCTCCATCCACTTTCTCATCCCTGCTCCATCCAACTTCTCATCCTTTCCTCCATCCATCCTCTCATTCTTTTCTCCATCCACCTTCTAATCCTTTCCTCCATCCAACTTCTCATCCCTTCTCCATCCACCTTCTCATCCTTTCCTCCGTCCACCTTCTCATCCTTTCCTCCATCCACCTTCTCATCCTTTCTCCATCCACCTTCTCATCCTTTCCTCCATCAAACTTTTCATCTTTTCCTCCATCCATCCTCTCATCCTTTCTCCATCCACCTTCTCATCCCTTCCTCCATCCACCTTCTCGTCCCTCTGTCAACCTTATTCTCAAACATGACTCTTCGGGTTCAGCTCGTGTTTGGAGAAAGAGGGTTTGAGAAGAACACCACATGCTGTGAAGTACGCAGGTGGGAGCATCGTTATATGGAGATGCCACTAAAGGACTCCTGAATCTATTAGAGGAGAAATGAATTTCATTGCTGAAGAAATTGGATCTGGGTGAATGGACGCTTCAACAAGAAAACCACCAAAGGAACTCAAGGCTGCTCCACCAGCTGGACCCTCATAACCTTGGGAATTATAGACCACCAGCCAAGAGGAAGGGGCCAAAATTGAACCAGGATGCAGCGAAAAGCTAATTACTGCTACCACCAACATCTCAAAGCTGCAACAAGACCAACTAATAAGATTAATTAGTGGCGCTTGTTATGTGTGACACATTTTTGTTACTTCTTGACCTTCAGAAGTGTAGACACGTGTCATTTACTTACCTTTGATAGTTGTCCCAAACCTCTGAGGGTTTATGCTGTAGGTTTATTATTCCATTATTAATCTGAAGCTTTATTATTCAAAAACCACTATAAATTATTCAGCGGCTGCTGGAACCCACTGCAGTGATGAGAATGAGGAAGAGAACCCTGGACCCTCAGACCGGCCGTTAGAGCACAAGGGGTTAATAAATAACCAAATAAAAAATAGAATACAGACAACAAACACCGCTGCGCCCAAGTTTAAATTGGCCCATAAGATTATTTGGAGGCAGCTTTGCTTTTTCATGAATTTTGCATGAGGTGCAAGCAAAGCAGCAGTGTGTGAGGACTGTGTGAGGAGTGTGTGAGGAGACTGGATGGAGACAGATGGTCGTCAGGGAACGGCTCCGCAAACACACACGAGGAACCAGAACTACTGCCAGAGGAACCAGAGAGAGAGAGAGAGAGAGAAAGGTATAAAGAGGGAGGGGGAGAGAGTGATAGAGAGAATGAAAAAGAGACAGAGTGTAGGAAAGAGAGAGACAGAGGAGAGGAGACAGATGGAGTAAGATGGAGAAAAGGACAGCATGCAAAAATACAAGAGTAAATGGACGGGAAGAAAAAAGAGAAAGAACGACAACAGAAAAAACTGAAAAAATATAAAGAACAGAAGAGTAAAGGAGAAAAAAAAGAGAGAGAGGGGCAGAGAGGGATGAGTTGCAGATGAGACTAACTGATGGAGAGATAGGGGCAGCAAGCAGAAATTAAAAAGAGAGGTCAAAAAAACGAAAGACAAAAAGATAGATAGAAAGCAGAAGAGGGAAGAGAGTACGAAAGTGAAAAAGAGAGAGAGAGAGAGACAGAAAGACAGAGAACAAGAGAGAGAGATAGCGAGAGAGAGTGAGAGAGAGGGAGATTGCGAGAGAGAGAGAGAGAGAGACACAGAGAGAGAGAGAGACACAGAGAGAGAGAGAGAGAAAGAGACAGAGATAGAGTGAGAGAGAAAGACAGAGAGGGAGAGAGAGAGAGAGAGAGAGAGAGAGAGAGGGAGAGGGGGAGAGAGAGAGAGAGAGAGCGAGAGAGCAAGAGAGTGGGCCCATTCCCCTCAGACATCTTTCATCACTATGGCAACCCCAGGTCTCCGCAGCCACCCTGTTGCCGCGGGGTTCGACAACACATGTCAGTCACAGGCTCGTCACCACGGGAACGTTCAGGTACAGAGACGGATCGCCATAACGATGGTGACAGCCAATCACGGAGGGCGGTGGGGAAACACAGAGGCGCCCCACCTGCCTCCCAGACTTCAGAGGAGCCATCTGAAGACGAGCAGGACCTCCTGCCTTATTTTATTATCATAGTAAACAACACCTTTACATGATCAGAACATGAGAAAAGGACCAATGGGAATGGTCCAGGAGTACCTGGGATAAAACTTGGTAAAACATAAGTGGGTACCACCACCGTCCTCCACGAAGCACCTGGGGCTCGAACCCCCATCTGGGGCTTGAAACACATTACAGTAATAGGAGTCCTTGGACAATACTCCTAACTTTACATTCAACTTCATCCATCACTCTGAATAAGAGCATATGGCATATATGCAAACATGTCAATGATAAACCTACAGATGACTTGACATAAGAAATTTGCATAATTACATGTTTGCATATTTGCATATTTGCCCAATGTTCTTATGCAGAGAGATGTATGTAGTCAAATTTGCAATGATGTAAACGATAAATTGACTTCAGATTTTGAGATCGGCTACGCTGTTTAGGGCTAAAGTTGGGAGATTTTTTTTGAGGGGGGCTTCTGAAATGGATAAGTGTTTTAGATATTAAGTGCCGTCTGAAAAAAGGCCAAGCGAGTAATAATGGAATATGGATTTCCACAATCTCCTTTTCAGACATTCGGCTGCTTTTTTTTCCTTTTTTTTTTGAATAGTAATTCGCCACTAAAAGCACATTCTACTGTTGCAGCTTTATGAAAAAAGCTGACCCCCCTGCCCTCCTCCCCCTCCTCCTCCTCCCCTCCCTTCCCTTCCTTTCTTTATATTTTTTTTCTTTCTTTTTTTTTTTTTTGAAAATGGCTCTCTCTCAATTTGGAGCCCACTTTGGCTTTCTGCAGGAGGACGACTCATTCACATGCTGCCGGGCCGATTTAGAGGGATCCGTTTGTCACACTCTCTATCTGACTCACACCACGCCCCCCCAACACACACACACACACACACACACACACACTTATACACCTACCTGCCCATCCAGCAACACATCCACACACAGCCGCTCGGAGCAAGGCAGGAGGAGGAGAAATCAATGCAGCGAAAGCACTTCATTCTTGCTCAATTTCATCCTTTAGAGCCGAGCACAATTAAAAGTCCTCTCCGAGCGCCTTTTCAATCCAAATTTGAGGTGAGAGCCGCCACAAAGTCATTTGCTAAACAAAAGGTAGGCTCTGGCGGCGGAGGCCTGCCATCCCACTGAGCCCCGCTTCCCCCCTGATTATATGGCTGGGCAGGTTATCGACCGCCTCCGCCCAGAGGGTTCTGCGCCCTGGAGCGTTTGCTGTGGGATGTTGTGTGGACAATGGGTTGGAGGTCAACAGAGGGTACATCACAGGCTGCGAGGGCTAGAAGAAACCAAGCCTGACCAGAGAGAGGCTTTGGGTGGGATGGTAAAACCCAGCTGAGGAACCAGAGAACATGACATCAGAGCTAGTATGGGCATGGTGGGGGGTCTGCAATGGGTAAAAACTGGACTGGACTTCGTTGTGTTTGGGCTGTGGTGTCTACAAAGCCCACCTGGTTGCCTCAACTAGGCCTAGTTAAGATCTTGGGGCTGGAACAAGGACACAGTCGTCATCAACCCTGATCCCACAGCAACACCTGCTCTGGCTGATGAACTTCTTCAGAAGTCTCTGATTGGCTAGAGTGCTAATTAAGGGGGCGGGGTCAATACGTTAGATGCAGGTTGGAGCTAAACATGGCAGGGCGGTAGATCTTCAGGAGGACAGCTGGTGACTCTAAAACCTCTCAAAGTTTCTCTAATTGGAGCTTTTATGGTCCAGGATCCAACCGATCACATGTTGGCTAGCAAAATGCTATTAGCTAACACAGCCATTCTTATAAAGCTATATTACACAGAGCAAATTGATATTCTTATTCACTTTCACCACGTGCTCTTATAAAAGCTTGATTGTTGAATAAACGGGTCTGTTGTCCAGTGGGCAGCCCTTATTTTGAGATCCGCATTCAAACAGTCAAAGTGAACTCAAACATATACAGAGAGACGAAACAGTGAAGCTCAGGTTCCACAGTGAAGTGTTGTGTTGGTTTAGTTTCACCTTCTTTAGTTCCATCCCAATACATTAATATCGCCACCCAAAATTTCTCATGGCTGTCTCCAGATGTTCGCATTACAAGATCACATCTGGACCCATGAGACTAATGAGTTTGCCGACTAGCTCTTTTGTCTCTCGGCCCGCCACCTCCCAGACCACAATTCTGGGCAAATCAGGTTCAGCATCTTTTAAAATTGAGTCAATTGAAAATACAACCAACCCACCAAACAATTTATTAAGACCTTCAGATGCTTTGTCATGGACGATTAACTGACTATGATATTGTTCGGATCTATCAGGCCTGCTGAGTGCAGACCTAGCACCCTGCGCCCGGAGAGCCTGATTTTTTATGTTTTTGACTCAATCTTATGCAGCGGCTGCTTCTGAAGTTTAGCTCTCTGTTGTGCTGACCTATTTATGAATGACTTGCTTTTGCACTTATTCTCTTAAAACCTTTTAAAAAGGAGAGTGGCGCTGCTCTCAGATTAGCAAGATTAATCATTTTACACAAATATTATGAGTCATGGCGTGCTCAGCAGCGAGGGGCCAGATAAGATCTTTAAATTACCTGGATGTGGGCTGGATCCAAGCTGGTGCCCCAATTAATCCTCCCCAAACGCAATTAGTGCTGGAGCTAGCCAGCTGCGCACATCACAAAACCGGCTAGAACAGAGCTTATAGACCAAACGCGCGCGCGCACACACACTCAGCGCTAACCACGCTTTTCAGGCACAAGAGTGAGTGTTCTAGCTGTCTGTAAGAGTAAAATACACACACACACACACGGCGCTAACCACGAGAGCATGACGCTAATCAGACCTTTTGCCTCCGTCGCATGAAAGGACAAAACGCTCCGCTGAGTCACTACAATGGCTGAGAGTGTATTCAAAGCACACGGTGGGGGGACAGACAGGAAGCAACAACACGACTCTTTGAAATTTCTTTAATCCAAGACGACCCTGCCGCAAATCACCAGCCACCATCTACAGCCATTACTGAAGTTAATTGTTAATTTAATAAAAAAAAGCGTCGAGAGGTGCATGAAAGGCAATGCTTAACGGACCACCAGCTGCCACAGGTGGTGGACGAGGCCCCATAACACATTACAGTGTGTGTTTCATGAAAAGCCACTTTAAAAATCGACCACGGAGGGGCAGTTAAGCATTTAGCCGATGCCGATCTGTGTTTGTAGCCGTTTATCCAGAAATGTTTTACTTTTGTTCATATAGAAATGTTGACTGAACTGATAGTTACGCCATGTAATAATAACAATATTGAATATTGCGTAAATGTCGATATAGCAAAGCAATAGCACGGCTGGTGGCCTAGTGGTTCGGGCGTTCGCCCTGTGATCAGGTAGTCGTGGGTTCGATTCCCAAGACTGCTAGCGGCACCTCTGAGGTACGCTGTGTGAGGTACCGCCCCCACACTCTGCTCCCCCGGGGTGTTTCTGGCTGCCCGCTGCTTCACTTGGTGAATGAATGCAGAGGAAGTATTCTGTGCTGTTTACACTGTGTGCTCTGGTGCGTTCACATATGACAAAATATTACCTTTCATATACACAGATCATTTAATGTGCCTTAGCGAGATCAAACAGGAAAAGCCTAGAAAATGACAAAGTAAGCAGTAAAAGTTAGCTGCATAGCCTAAATAATAAGTAAAGAAAGCAATGTGAAAATACGGATGAAAGCGATTTTTGTGAGTTAGTATTACTGGTGAACTGGAGGCGATGGCTTCATTTTGAAAGTTCACAGGAGGATCAGATCTGATCTCCATGGGAGCTGGTTCCAGCAGTGGGAGGCAAAATGATTAAAAGCCGTTTCACCCTGTTTGGTTCCAGGCACCACAAGCTGACCAGCTCCTGCCAATCTAAGAGATCAGCCAGACTGATATTCACCAAATATTTCGGGGATATATTTAGAGCCCAAACTATGGACTGACAAACATTAAGAAACACCTCGAACTTAATTCCGTATCTGACTGGAAGCTAGATGTACTCACGCACTCTGGATTTTTGGTAGAACTCTAGCAGCAGCATTTTGAATAGAATCTAATGGCTTTGGGGAAGCCAGTGAGAAGAGCATCGCCATGGTCAACCCTGCAGGATATAATACAAAAAACGATTTAAAAGCTTTAGATTAAAAAAGCAGTAATGCCACCACAACCCACAGGTTAACAACAATTTTTATAACAGAATAACAGCCATGGCTATGACCACTGTGTATTTGGATCAACCCAATTATGCACAATAGACAGTTTAGCGGAGGCTGGAACAGCAGGTTAACGGGTTTTGACCAAGCGTGAATTCTGAAGTGGTTTGGAGAGTAAAAAAAATCATTCATTTTCTGTAACAGCTTAATCTTTATTTGGGTTGTGGATACCCGGAGCCTATCCCGGGGTCTACAGGCGCAAGACAGGGACACCGGGCGGGGCGCCAACCCACTGCAGGTGTTACGGGCCGGTCAGTGGCCAGATCAGACCACTGCTTTTGTTTTCGTTTCATGTTTCTGTTCTGTTTTCAGTGG
>JBBPDC010000084.1:1690228-1702066 GCA_037974485.1 Hemigrammopetersius urotaenia | reverse complement strand
AAGTCCATCTCATGAAAAATCGGAGCAGAAACAAAGGTGTTGCGTTTATATTTTTGTTGAGTGTATATATATATACATACACACATACACACACACACACACACAGTAAGCCACTGAAATTTATGGGGTTTACGTTCCAAGAGCACCAAGAAATGTGAAAAAAAAAAATGGTGTAAACCCTAAATATGCTCCCAAACACTTCCATTTTAATTCCATTTTAATTCATTACCCTTAAAGGAAATGTGAAGGTAAACCCGTATCTGTACTGTACAGTTTACACTGAACTCCCGCAGTTTTAGAATGTAAACAGCGATGTTACTACCGTATAGACTGGACTGTAATTCATGGGTTTTCTCTGGTATAAGCAGGTAAATACAGTAATAAATGAATCTAATTTACAGTAATAAAAATACACGGCTTTAAGAAGAGCAAAATGGAAAAATTCGAGAACACTCAGAGACGCTCCACACTGAAACTGTTCTGATGCTGCATTCTGGACTGCAGATGCGTCACAACAGCCAGTATACGGTTACTTTGTGTCTCCACGGGACAAAAAATGTGCACAGTTAAATTTTATATGGAAATGTAGCTGAATTTACATTAATATTTATGTTACAAGATTAGTAAATTACATTTTTCTTAAGAATTTAGCACTAAAATGGATTATAAATGATATATTGCCACTTAAAAAAAGAAAAAGGAGGATTATTAGTTCGGTTCTAATAAAATATATATATATATGCACATACCTTGCTCTTCTATGTCACTTTCCATTCATATGATATGAACCCATGGTGTATTCAGGGACACATTTCTGAACTGGCCGGTGAGAAACTAGATGGTTTACACTGCTGCACCTCATTAACAGGTCAGAATCGGAATAACTGAGCGAAAACAGGACGGGGACAAAGACTCTGCTGGGAACTCCGTCATAAGTGCCATCGATGTTTCAGCACAGTCTGTATCATGTGTCATGATATTCTTACAGCTCCACTCTGGTCTCTGAACTGTATAGTTCTGAGTTCCTGATTTTAATATGATTATTCTGCTGCTCTGATAAAGATCACTGTTCCTTTGTGCAAATCCCACCCATCACCCTGCACTGTACTGGGGCACAGGGCCGTACACAGCTCTGAAAACCAATCAGGCCTGTCGGTTCCCGTCTGACCCGCTCCCGGCGTGTATAATTGAGAACAGACAGGATAGATGGATGTCAGATTTCCAGATAGACGCGTGAGAACGGAGCTCCGTCGGAAATGTCACCTGGTTAGAGTAAAGTAAGAGCTAATTAGAGCTGCGGATCTGGAGGTGGGCGAAGGCCGCGGTCGGACGTGGCGGCGGAGTAATTAGTGTTTGCATTACTGTGGACGAGATCCCGGCTTCGTTCTCAACGGAACGGTTCCGTCAGCGTGTCACTCAGCCCCTGTCTGAACCGTCTGGAGCGAGATTGAAGCCGCCACCTCGGCCTTTAATCATCAGACGAAGCCGCTGCGGCATCACCTCCCTCCTCACTCCGTCTCCTCCAAACCGCCTCCCTCCGGCGCCGCGCTCCCATTGGCCGGCCTTCCCCCTCCCCACTCCCCCCCACTCCCCCCCCGTCACAGCGTCGCGGACACCTTGGCTCGTTAATTATGCGCTCTCAGATCTCCTGATGAATTTAATCTTGTAAATTACGAGCTCACGACCTCGAGAATGCAAATCCGACCCGGAGTGCTTGCCTGGAGTCCAACAATGCGGACCCCTCCCGCCTCATTCGCAAATGAGGTCTCTGAGAAATCTGAATATCATTAGACTAAATTAGCCTAACGAACACAGCAGAACAGAAGGATAAACGGTCTGCCACTCCAGATCAAAAATGACTCCATAAATTAGCCCGCCGTGGGTCCAGCCGAGGGTTATTACTCTCCCGGCGTTTCTCTTATTCATGAGGGCCGCCGCGCTGCTTTGGAGATGACAGCACAACACCACTCACGCTACAAACATGACTCAGCAAAGAACTACACAAAAAAACCCCAGACTTTCAGAACCACCCCATACTTCCACCGACTGGCCACTTTATCAGAAACACCCCATACTTTCACCGACTGGCCACTTTATCAGAAACACCCCATACTTCCACCGACTGGCCACTTGATTTGATATGTGTGTGTGAGGGATAGCAGTGCAACCCACACAAAAACAACTGTAGCTTGGAAGGAATGACTTTGTTTTACTGTAAAAAGACTTTGGCCTCCAGTAGAGGTGCAGTGTTCACACTTCTTCACACTTGTGGACCAGACTGAAGGATGAAGGATGTGGTGAACTGTACTCTTCTGTAATGTAGAGTGTAGAGTTTGGGCAGGGGGTTTGTAATAAAAAGCATTATTTGTAAATTGGATCCCTGACAATCACCTTACATTTTATTCCTGTGTTCTTTTGTGCATTTATGCCAGAATGCTGATCTATTTCAACCCCCCCCCCCCCCCCCCCCTTCCTCAGTGAGGGACTTTGTAGTTGTTGAAGGTGTAATAAGTCACACCCAAAAGACCTTCGCAGATTGGATTTTCTAGGAAGGTTTGGTTCGGCGGCGACAAAAGCCTTCGGCCAAAAAAGCTTGTCCTTTCATCTTCGCGTATGAAGAAAAAAATCTGCAGACTGGATTTATGAATAGGACGCTTTCACGGTGGACACTCCCGCTAAACTGTCCTACTAGAACGACCCTTACCATTGGCTGGGTTGGTATTCTGGAGGAGGGACGCCCATTCGCTGAGGTCACCAGACAGCAGTCTGAGGTTGGAGAGAAGGGCGCGGTCTCCCAGCAGAGACTGAACCTCAGTCAGAGTCTTTGCGAGACTATATAAGGAGATAAAGAAGAGAACAAGCCATAAACAAACACATTAATCAACAAAGAGCTTTACCAAACGCTTAATAAATACTCAAACAGTGCTTGAGATCCAGTTTTGTGATACGATTCATCTCTTTTCTCAAAGAAGGACTGTAGACGTTCTCTTGAGCTCTTGTCTGCTGTATTATTTTCTTGTTTATTTGTGCCGGCGCTCAATAACAGCAAGAAAAATCGAGCTATTTACATAATAATGGTGGCAATTACACCAAGCCACATACTGAACACACACAGCAAGAGGAATCACCTATTTCATAAACCAAGACCCAAAAGTCACCATTGTTCAGTGGATGAAGATGTAAATAACATCTCTACTGGCTGTCTTGACTTCAAAATGAGACTCTTCTTTCTCCAGCCTGTTACTCCTAGACAGAGCTGAGCTCCGTTTAACATTAATATGAGGTTTTGATCGTTTTCTCACACTTCTGAAACTCAGCTCCCGAGAAAGAGCTTCCTCTAATCGCTCTGATCTTTATTTGTCTCAGATAATCAGATAAAAATGGAAACTTGGTTGGCTTACAAATGAGCCTGGAATTTGTCCAAGTGATCAAATTCAGGTCTCGACTAGTTTTGAGATCCATAAAGAGAAGAAAAATTGAGAAGTTAATAATAATAACAATAATGTTGTTTTTTTTAAGGTCACCCAGGGGTGCTGAAGGGTGGGGTGGGTGGTTTTGATCTGCAAAATCTTATTGGACTAAACAGGCGCAAGAGAAAAGTCTTGTACTCACATGGAGTCGTTGAAGTTGTTGACCTGTCCGGGTGTTTCTCCAGGCGTCGGCTGATGGACGCACGGGTTCTGGATGTTGCACACCATGCCCTGTAACCATGGTAACAGTCCTGCCGAGGGCATGGGCTTGTTGGGGTAATAGCCTGTGTTAGGAGAGGTGGGCATCTCAACATGAAGTAAAATACTTCTGAAAGTGATTTACGCAGTTTTCCATTACATTTACACATTTTCACCAGCGATTTTGGCGTTTCCCATCAACTTCACATCAGTTGTTTAGTTTATGGACCAAAAGAACAATCAGGACTTGCTCAGTTTCTGAAGTTAAACAAAACAACGCCAGTTAGAGCCTCTTTCAGCATAACTGAATCATACACTTGCCAAGCTGTTTTTATCTGGTCTCTAACACGATATACCAAACCCCCACCCACCCACCCACCCATCCACCAATCCATCCA
The DNA here is from genome assembly GCA_037974485.1 of Hemigrammopetersius urotaenia. NCBI lineage: Eukaryota > Metazoa > Chordata > Actinopteri > Characiformes > Alestidae > Hemigrammopetersius > Hemigrammopetersius urotaenia. The sequence goes on along the minus strand of JBBPDC010000084.1, from coordinate 1,698,000 downwards.
TCCACTCAACCCATCCATCCACTCAACCACCCACCCATCCATCCATCCATCCATCCATCCACTCAACCACCCACCCATCCATCCATCCATCCATCCATCCATCCACTCAACCACCCACCCATCCATCCATCCATCCAACAAACAATCCATCCATCCATCCATCCACTCAACCACCCACCCATCCAACAATCCATCCATCCAACAATCCATCCATCCAACAATCCATCCATCCAACAATCCATCCATCCACCTACCCATCCACTCACCCACCCATCCATCCATCCACCCACCCATCCATCCACCCACCCATCCATCCACCCACCCATCCAACAATCCATCCATCCATCCATCCACCCACCCACCCATCCATCCACCCAACAAACAATCCATCCATCCATCCATCCAACCACCCATCCAACAATCCATCCATCCACCCACTCACCCACCCACCCATCCATCCTTCCATCCATCCATCCATCCATCCATCCATCCATCAATCCATCCATCCATCCATCCATCCATCCATCCATCCATCCATCCATCCATCCATCCACTCACCCACCCACCCATCCATCCATCCATCCATCCATCCAACAATCCATCCACCCATCCATCCATCCATCAATCAATCCTGGAGGAACATTGTGTTCCTAGAATAACATTGTGTTCCTGGAGGACAGTTGTGGTCCTGGAGGAATGTTATGATACCGAAGGAACGTTGTGGTCTTGAAGGAATATTGTGATGCTGGAAGAACATTGTGGTCCTGAAGGAAAATTCTGGCCCTGTTAGAGCACTAATTGGTTTCACTGTTTACTGTATATATGGATAAAATGACAAACACCAACTTGTCTCGACATTGCATCGATTCCAAACGACGTTCACAGATAATCAGAGAGGAGATTAAGACAGAGGCTGCACAGCTGCTCCTGACTCTGCTGTGATAACAAGAATTACTAAAGCGCTGCTGCTGCTGCTGCTGCTGCCGTTATATCTGGACTTTGTGTGAGATGATTCAGTCAATCGAACAATCCTACCTAAGCTTTCCTGAACTGTACGCTTGTAGCTCCAGTGCAAAACTAAAGGTATGAAGTTCACACACAAAACACATAATGACTAATCAATGGGGCAAACTGAGTAAATGGGATTTACACCATAGCATTAAAGGGCTCATTTCCTCCAGTTTTATTCTTATTGTTTCCACTTACAGTGATCAAATGTGCTTATGTACCAAAAACAGACAACTATGCCAGAATGTGATCATTTTGACAATTTTCTTAACTTTTTAACTTCTCTTTAAGTGTAAATGTTGTTTTTGTGACATCACAAACTGTTAAAGTTGTTTTAGCAGCTATTTACGTCCTGTATGGAATGTGGAGTGAATGTTGTGGTTGGAAACTCTAATCGTGTTTACATAACTCTTTTCTTCATGGCTGTAGGCCCTTTAACACAGCAGATGTGTTCTCGAGGAGAACAGATGAATCAGAGAGTGTAACACCGGTTTTCGCCTCACCTGCTACTCTCCCCGGTGTTTCTCTGCCTTTTGTTTATAGGGCATAATAAAACATGATCTGTGTTCGCACCTCTTTAAAGTTCTGGCTGGCCTGCAGAGCTGCGAGGATCAGGGACATTAAGGAACAGGTTTCAGTGCCATTAGGACCTGAGCTGTACTTACACTGGTCTTTGTAGACGGGCTGGTTAGTGGATCTCACCCAGACCAAAATGAAGAAGAGAAACAGAGGCCAGATCAGTTCAATCACCAGCCGCAACTAGGAGAGAGAGAGAGAGAGAGAGAGAGAGTGAGTGAGACAGAGAGAGAGGGAGAGAGAGAGAGAGAGAGAGGGAGAGAGAGAGAGCGAGAGAGAAAGAGAAAGAAAGAGTGTGAGTGAGTGAGAGAGAGAGGGAGAGAGAGAAAGAGAGGGAGAGAGAGAGAGAGAGAAAGAAAGAATGGGAGAATGGAAAAGAGAGAGAGGGCGAGAGGGATACAGAGAGAAGGAAAGAGAGAGAGAGAGGGATATAGAGAGAGGGATATAGAGAGAGGGAAAGAGAGAGAGAGAAGGAGAGGGAGAGAGACAGAGAAAGTGAGAGAGAGATAAAAGAGAGAGAGAGAGAGAAAGAAAGAGAAATAGACGGAGAGAGATAAAAGAGAGAGAGAAAGAAAGAGAGAGAGAGAGAGAAAGAAAGAGAAATAGACGGAGAGAGATAAAAGAGAGAGAGAGAAAGAAAGAGAGAGAGAGAGAGATTAATAGAGCTCTTATCTGGTGCACACCTCCAGTAAACTGCACCACACTGTTCTCTGTAAAATTGCTACAAATGCCTTTAAATGTGACGAGACAAAAACAGGTTCTGGGACAGAAGGCGTGGACCATCACAGCAGCGAAGCACATTCTGTCTCTGCACCTCGTCCTTCGTCTTCATCTTCATCTTACGCTGCTCACAAACGGCTCAGCCCTTCACAGCCGAACTTCCACAGAAACCGGATTACATTTCACAATTTTTTTCTTTAAATTGCCCTCAGCTCAAGATTCTGATCCCCCCCTCCTGGATCTCCATGGAACGTTCCGGCCCGGCCCCCTCGTTATCCCCGAACCTGCTCCTTGCTGGTTTAGTCTGGCTGTGGTTTTGTTCTCGTCTGGTTCTCGTGTAATCCTCAGTCAGAGTGTTCCTCATTAGCCTCTCTGATGTCTGACCTTGGTCTACTGATGTCTGAAGGATCTTTCTGCCTCCATTTGGACCATCTGTTTGCCCCACAACCCCAGACCCTCACAATTTACCCAGAGGTTGTCATTATTAGAATTTTTTACATAAACAATGGATTATTATTGCTCACAATTGAATTGAAAATTCAGACTACAGTGAAACTTGTGTCGAGTCGTTATTAGATCTAAGCCAGAAGGTCCATGACTGCCACACTCCGCTCTATAGCTGGAGATTGTTTGAGCTGAAGACCCTTAACCAGACCCTAAACCTGAAGAAAATTAAAAGTTTTTTAAAAACAGCCTGGAGTCAAACCCCAAACAACACAGACGTACAAAATGTATCATGAGGTTAATTTGTGTTGATTATTTATTTAGAGACATTAAATGTTAAATGGGATAAAATCAGCAGCAAATATAAAAGGAAGGTTATAGAAGGGAACCCATTTGAACGCTGGGCTGGGACTGAGCTAATGAGTTTAACCCTCACAATCGACAAAACAGCTCCTTATATGGAAGTTCCTCCGATTTGTGTTGGTGCTGGAGGTTTCAGGTGTCATGCTGAGATTTGTCTGGTGTCACATAGAACCAAAGTTACTGTTATTTAAAACCTTTACTTTACTCTAAAAGTAAAAACAAAAAAGTAAAAGTTGTGTGGACATGCGTTAAGCCTAATCTAGCGCTAACACCAACAGAGATTTACAGTCGAAAAGTCCTTTCAGACTGGGATTCTGGAATAGTTTGAGATGTGTCCAAGAAATCTTATTGAGTGTGTCTGAAACCGCGCTCTTGCACACTTTTAGTGCACTATTTTAGGGCGTAGTGCGCTGACACTGAAAACCGAGCTAAGTACCCAGATGCTGCACTGAAATCGGCCAGAAAACGCAGTACAGAACGATGCACACTATGCACTAAATGGGCGCCATTTTGACCACGTAGCAGAGGGGGCGGGACTTTCAACGTGTTTTCGTGTTGGATAGTGGCGGCAAACAGTGATATACACGCCCAAGCGGAGGCAGCTGGTTGGTATAAATGTGAGTAACGGTGATAAAATTATTTTACTGACCTACACCGGCAGATATTTTGGCGGCTGAAGAATTGCGCGCAAATGTTAGTCCGTTCAAAACGTTAGTGTTCCGTTTAGGACAGCACTGACCCACAGCAGTGCGCACTATGCACTAAATCTCAGTGCACCGACGGTAGTGCGAGATTTCGGACACACCCATTGTGTCCAAGGCCTCTTATTGCACTAGGCATAACAGAAATAGAGGTAATTTGCATGCCTAAAAGAAGAGTGTGTGTGTGTGTGTGCGTGTGTTTATCTACAGTGTTCCTAAATTTACTTATATATCCACTCTGTATATATACATACATATACTCATTATATACATACAACTAAGTCCACATTTAGTTTACATATAGTTTACATAAACATATCTGTATATATTTTATATTTTATGTCTATTTATATTTCTAGATTGTATTATAGATTTTACACTGTACTATTGATATAGTATTTCCCACTTGTGGGACTAATGGGGGTTTATCATTTTACACGGAGAAACCTTCATGCAGCAGAATTTCCACATATTATTAACAGATTTGCATTCTCCTATAGATCCTCTTCTATCCTGTCTTCTTTCCAGCCTTCTATTCTAACCTCATATTTGACTTGTTAATTCACTCTGTGTATAATCAGCCTTTGAAAATTCATGTTTAAGTAGTTATTGCGATTATAGCCTACTTGATGCCTCGTGCATCCTGCCAGAAGCACAGCAAGTTCACTGAGGAGCACGACTATCTGTAATCACTCCCATCCTCTGGGTCCCCGCTCTCCGGAATCGACTCCATGTAAAATGCAGGAGAAAATGAAATATTTGACGGAGGACAAAAAGAATGCAGCTACATTTTATACTTGTAACTGTTGCCAAGGAGCTGTAGGACGCTTTAAGTTATCTAACTGATGTTAGCCTGAAGGATAACGAGGGCTCGGGAAGTAATTCAAATACATTTTCTGTGACTTTAACTTTAACCTGTGCACCTGGAGACTCTCTCTGTGACTGCATTTGAGCTTCTGCAAGAGCTTCCACCTCGGAAACGCTCCTTGCAATCAGAGCCGGGGCTTTAATTAGTAAACAAGCAGCCGTGTGAGATGATCTGGCAATGATCTAGCGAGTGTTTGCAGCAACAGACCCCCCTAGGGGTTCCAACAAGAGCGCAGGCAGCTTGAAGCGCTCAGCTTTCCAGCACAGAGGTTATTATTTATGTTGAGGAAGAAACTGTGGATAAACAGCAAGTAAATGATCCTTCCAGATGTTTAACTCTTTAGTACAGAGACAAAAAGGCCTTTTTCTCAATGTGGTCCGGTCGCCTTTCTTCAAAACACACTTAAACTGGCCAAAAATGGAAAATGAGAGACTAATCCATGAGGTGAAAAAAAATGCGGTAATGCTCGATTGCTAGAAGTTTCAGGAAATTTAGCAATACATAAGCAACAACAACAACAACAACAACAATAGTAGTAATAATCTTAGTTAGTAATAATTAGTTTTACCGTTAAACTACTGGGATTGCACTTAAATGTCGTACACAAATGTAAAACACATGTAATCTTAAAAAAAATAATTTTCTTTTAAAATAAAACATTACGTTTACATTTTAAACTACTGGCTAATAAGACTGTTGTTTGTTTCAGTTATGACTTGATGGGGTTTCCAGGCTGGACTTACTGAAAGCTTTACAATTCTACACATTCAGAATCAACTGCAGTGCATCCAACAATAAGGGCAGCATGGAGCTTTTTAGAAAAAATACAGTGATAGAAATTATGGTAGCACACAGAAAGCTCTGATTCCACAAGCTGATCCAAGAGAGGAAAAACAAAGTGATCTGATTGGGTCATTAAGAAGAGGGTGGTAAGATTAAGAGAGTAAAAGAAGGTGGACACACTTCTCAGAGGACAGACTGACACAAACAACCAAAAATAGACCTATATTCAAAACTCTTTCACTTTTAGATTGTTCATTATGCTGTACAACTTCTCAGAAATAGTTAAAGGCACCTTTTCATCCATGTTGTACTGATTCAAGAAAAGCTACCCTCGATACTGACTGGCTCTGGATGACGTACATCATACTCAGAAGATAAGTTGTTCTTTTTTCAAATAAATACATGATTTTTAAAGCATGGAGTGTGGCACACATAGTAAAGGAACACTTTCCAATTAAGATGTCCATAGACAACACTGAAAAAAAAGCTTGAGAGGGTCTGAAACGGCCCCAAGGTTCAATCAAGAATTAAACAATTTAGCCATTAATGCATCTTAAGAATTTCAGACTCCTTTAGCTCCCTGAGAAGCCACAAAATCCAATAAATGCGTTTGAAATATGTGGGCGTACTAAAAAAGCCTAATACAAAGCACTAACAGCAATAAGAAACACTCAGGGGTCAATGCCGACTGGAAGAAAGGTTCCAATTCGAAGACAAAGAGACTGTTTGGTTCCTCGGTAAAAAAGAAAGGAAACAACCCGTAGGCAATATATTACAAGAGTGTTTATGCACAAACAAGCAATCAGCGAGTGGCTAATTGGGAAGAATCTGTTGGCCTATTTTCAGAAAAGCTCCAACAAAGCTGTGCAGAGTAGACCATGAACATCACATCCAAATAAGAACCAGGAAGACCTGAGGATCTACACAGTACTTTATTGCATCAGCAATCATGCTATTGGTCTTAAGTTTTGTTATGATTTTCATCCCACCCAACCACCTCAAACTGAGCAGATGGGCTGAGTACTTATTATCTAAAATATACTTTGTGGTTGAGTGAGCTCTGCAAAACATGTGGAGAGAGAGAGAGGACAGTTGAGTCGCCTTTACAATGTGTAGGAGAGAGTGAGTCTGTTAGGTCACGGTTACTGAGGCCTGAAAATGACAACAAAGCGGGAAAAATACACAAATGCGAAGAAAAACACACAGCAGGCTCATCAACAGACATCCAGACACTAAAGATCAGGTCAGTTATGAAAAAAAAAGACATGTCTCTCTGTGGTTTAACTGTAGTTTAACTGAAAATAATCAGGCTGTGATTGTGTGCTTTCAGCCGCCCTTACCTATAAATGGCTTGGTAACTACGGAATTTCCCTCCCTTTGAATATTTGCAATGTTTTTTCTCACTGTTCGACGTCCTCTAACTCTTGATTCTGTTCTATCCTGCTACTGTAATCTGTACTGCTGTAAGCTGCTCTGTTTAATGTTTAATGTATTTGTCTACTACTGTCTGGTAAATTATGTTTCTATGTTTGAACTATTTGTAAAATGACCCTGAGTTTGTGAAAAGGCGATATTTAATAAAAAAGTATTATTGTTATTATTCAGCCACTAGTAGAGAATACGCTGAATATAAGCAAGAAGTAAAGAATGTATGCGGAATGTTTAGGAGGAGCTGATTTCTGCAGCAGGGTTCAGTAGTGCGTTCTGCTCTGTGTGGTTCATTATTAACGCCGGCAAGAATCTGAAGCCAGAACACTTGAGAATACTAAGATCGGATGGATGTGTGTGTGTGAGAGAGACCGAAAGAGAGTGGAAGCTACAGAAAAAGGCAAAAATGTATTTTCTTCTGCAAGGCCGACTGGATCTGGCATAATTATATTATGTTCACTGTTTAATCATTAGGACTGGAAGGAGGCTGGAGTTACAGAGATAAATTCTCATTATGAATGTGTGGCTGAGTGACTGGCGCAGCTACTGAAGCTCATACACTCTCTGGCCTCCTTAGCAGAACTTCCTGTCTCGTAAGTTCTTTTTGCACCAATGTATTGATCAAACACAAAAAAAGGTTATCAATATTAGCCATTGCACTACTACATTTACTGGCTTGGAAACTAAGAGTCAGGTACTTGTCTAGCATTAGTGTGCTAATTACCCCTGGGTGGAAACAAATTTCTCTGTGCAATGTATATATATATATATATAGCACAGCACAGTGAAATTTGTTTCCACCCAGTATGTACACTCAACAAAAATATAAACGCAACACCTTTGTTTCTGCTCCGATTTTTCATGAGATGGACTTAAAGATC
>JBBPDC010000084.1:1624100-1634279 GCA_037974485.1 Hemigrammopetersius urotaenia | reverse complement strand
GTGGGATGAGTGCAAGAGGATCTGCGTGTTCCCTTTCGGCGATCTTGCAGACACCACACACACACACACACACACACACACACACACACACACACACACACACACACACACACAGTTTATACATCCGATACACTCTTTACACATTCTACACACTCTACACACACCACACACACTTTTCACACTCCACCACACTTTATACACTCCACACACACTTTACACATTCCACACACACACCACACTCCACACACACATCACACACCACACACACTCCAAACACACACCACACACACATTCCAAACACACACCACTCACGCTTTACACACACCACAACCACTTCACACTCAACACACACACATTGCACACACACACACACTTTACACACTCCAAATACACACCACTTACGCTTTACACACACCACAACCACACACACATTTCACACTTTACATAATCCACACATGCTTTACACGCTCCACACACACTCATCACACACTTTACACACTCCACACACACACACACTTTACACATTCCAAACGCACACCACACACACTTTAAATACTCCACACACACGCCACACACACTCCAAATACACACCGCATGCACTTTACACACGCACCACACACTTTACACACTCCACACACGCTCAGGGCAGGGCTCTGGTTTAGTCCTATTGGTTTAGTCCTCCACGGTGGACAAGCCTTTAAACTCCTCCTGTTGAGTCGTTTCTCACTCATGACTCACTGAAAGGAGCACAGATTCAGAGGAACAGTCCTGAACTCCTCCCCTAATCTCTGTTCAGAAGTCTTATGTTTACACTCTATAAGAGTGTATATCTGTCTATAAGACTTGTGTTTATTACTGAATTACTGATTTTCATTAAACACTATTGTGTTTCTTGGTTTAGAGAAGATAAACATACTTTTTTTGTCATAATATTGTTTAAAACAGTCAGAAAGTGTCAGAAGTGCAGAAGAAAACTCATCCATACAGGCTGTAAAATGTAAATCCTGCTGTAATTAACTATATATCAATATCAATATATGTTTAGAACTCTTTTGAAGGGTTAAGCTGTAGGAAAAATATCTGTATTACAGAATCTGGAGTAGTGAGAATGTTTATGTGTGTATGTGTGTGCATGTTTGTGTGTGTGTGTGTGTGTGTGTGTGTAAGCCTTTGATGCTATAAGGTGCTGAGTAAGCACATCTATGGGTTTCACTGGCAGAGCCGTTATGAGCTGCTGTAACGACTCATTAATTATGTGGAGTGTGTGTGTGTGTGCGTGTGTGTAAATGTGTATATCATCAATAATGTGAATGAAAGTCGTAGTTCAGCATTTTTCCATTAACTCTCACACTTTACAAATGCCACTCAAACTGACACACGCTGCAACAGCACAGCAAAGAAACACACACATACACACACACACACACACACAAACACACACACACACACATCACCCACTAAATGTCATTCCGGTGGACACTGAAGGCTGATCAATACAATCTCAGAGCAGTTTAGAGAAAACGAGGGATAAAATAAACACAAAAAAGTGAGCCGTAACCATAGCTACTGGCCGTTTCCCACCAAATTTCTTTAAAGAGAGAAACAGCTCTTCAAAACATGTTTTCCACTCCGGGCTGATGCGAGTGGTCTTCATTTGAATCCATAATAAAGCGGCTTCATGCACTCAAGAGGCTTTGCAGTTAAAATCGATGCGTCTGGACTGTTTGATGTGTTTGTGGCTGTAGTAGAACCACCAGTCCCTCAATATACTGCTTTATATTTAGGGGGCTGGGGGGCTTTTTAACATCAGGTGCATCAGTCACCTGTAACATAAATAAACCAGGTGCATGAGGACTTTACGCAGTGGTGTAGTGTCTGGACAAATACTCTACATTATTTGGGACTGTCCACATACACCATTCCCCACTTTAACTTCTTTAATCTCCTTTTGATGAAAGAAATGCGAACAGATGTTTTACTGACAGACTGGTAAAGGAGATAAAGGAGCTCCACCCACTCAGCATTCAGCGCCACCAGTATACTGATCACCGCCTGATCATCTGGAATCATCTGCTCCTGGTTCTTCACTGGTTCAGGACTTCAGTTAGATGCTCTTTGTTATAGTTATGTTTTAATAGTCCTACTCATTCTTGCGTTGGTGCTCCATAATAAAATTCAGCTATCTGTTACTTTGTGTTGTGAATTGTTCTTGTATTCAGTCTGGAAGCCACAGCTCTGTAGTCTGGTGGCGATTCAGTCGTTGTTGTTGTGAGATGTTAACGTCTCATCAGTGAGATGATGTTTACCTCAATGCTGGTGTCACACGTTTGACTTTGACTTGTTTGACAGGACGATTATCTTTGATGCATGACAGTACGAGCTGTGGTTGCTATGGTTTCAGTGCCATAGTAGAAATGATTATGGGATCATGGGTTTATAAAGTTATAAAGGCGTGTAATAAAACTCGAGCTTGTCAGGGCAGTTTGCTGGTGTTACTCTGACGTGTGTCAGGTGGTTCAATAGTGTAAAATGTAGATTTGTTTTATATTGTTTAACAGTGTGTGTGTATGTGTGTGTTAGTTGTGTGTTGTTGGTGGTTGTGTGTTGGTTTTTTGTGTGATAGTTTTTTGTTTGTTTGTGTCTTAATTTGGTTGTGTGTGTTTGTTGGTTTAGTGTGTGATGATTTTTTGTGTGTTTGTTGTTTGTGTATGTTGGCTGTGTGTGTTCTTTGGTTGTGTCTTAATTTGGTTGAGTGTGTGTTGGTTTTTTGTGTGTGTGTTGTTTGTGTGTGCGTATTGGTTGTGTGTGTTGGCTGTGTTTGTTTGTTGACTGTGTGTGTCCTGGTTATGTGTGTTTGTTGCTGGTGTGTTGTTTTGCTTTTGTGTGTTTGTTGGTTGAGTGTTTGTTGGTTGAGTGTGTGTTGGTTGTGTGTGTGTGTTGTTTGAGTGTGTTTGTTGAGTGTGTTTTTTGGTTGTGTGTTTGTTGGTTGTGTTTTTGTTGGTTGTGTGTGTTTGTTGACTGTGTGTGTGCTGGTTGTGTGTGTTTGTTGACTGTGTGTGTGTTGGTTGTGTGTGTTTGTTGACTGTGTGTGTGTTGGTTGTGTGTGTGTGTGTTGGTTGTGCGTGTTTGTTAGTTGTTTGTTGGTGGTGTGTGTGTTGGTGGTGTGTTTGTTAGTTGTGTGTTGTTTTGGTTGTGTGTGTTTGTTGGTTGTGTTTGTGTGTTGGTTATGTGTGTGTGTGTGTGTGTGTGTGAGAGAGAGTTTTGTGTGGTTTAGTTCCTGATGGACCGTTGAATGTAAACTCTCCCATAAGCAACTGTTTCATAGCATGTAACATTTCTCAGAGATGTCTGTTGTAAGTTTTCTAACTGGATCTCACAATTCAATAAAATTTTCTCCACATTTGTCTATAAAAACAGGAAAATTACTCACCACCCATGAACTGGAAACAGCAGCGGACATCCCAGATGATGCATCCAGATCGGAGTTTAACTGCTTCCCACAACAAAACTACACCGATCTGTGCAAACCCTGAAAATCTGAAACGGACGCTTTTTAAAGCAACACACACACGACAGCGGCCCGAGCACTGACTTAATCAGTAATTTATTTGTTGGCAAACAAGTTTCACTGTTACAACAAATATTAGTTAGGAGGTCATTCAACTTCAAAAATCAATAGAAAAAAAAAACCAAACAAACAAAAAAAACAAAATAATAAATAAAATCCATGATCACCCTTCCGGCACGAGCCAAACCGTTAACATTTGCGGCTAAATTTTAGCGACGGATTGCTTTTTTGTTGTTGTTTTGTCTGATCTCCCCTTTGTGTTTCTCTGAAATAAATAACCATATTTCTTTATGTCTCGGGCGGAATGAGAACACAGACAGCTTTGTAATTCTTTTGCTCTCAAATACTGCAGTTTAATGAGCAAAAGCCTCCCCGATCTTTTAAACAGGTGTGAATTCTCAAACACGGCACACTCCTTCATCACTGAAGAGTCTTCCTCAGCTGTCCGAAACGTCCGCAATGCGACTCTCCGTCCCAAAATCACCATCATCTACGACCTAAAGCTAAACACTGAAGAAGCGCAGTCGGAAAAATGTACGTTTGTTGTTTTTGTTTTTTGATAATTTTTTGTTTTTTTTGAGAAAAAGTTGAAGGGGAGAAAAAAAAATCTGTGGTTACAAGGCTCACTTTTTTTTCTTTTTTTTTTTTACTTTTTTTAACTGCTTTTTTGCTTATTTTGCTGCTGCTGTTTGTACTGGAAAAGGAAAAAAAAAGAAAGAAAGACAGAAAGAAAGAATAAAGAAAACGACAAAAGGCAAAGAAGATGAGAGCAGGGTTGAAGTCCAGACCGAGAACCGATTCTAAGTCACCACGCTTACGGAGGAACGGAGAAAGGAAAAAATTGTTGCTAGTAGCTGTACACTTACATAGAAATATCTTATAGTTCTCTGATATTAGTTTTTTTTGTCTCCACTTTTTAATATTTGTTATTAATACAGAAAAAAAAAATTCACTCGACGGTGTGTCGCGTGATCAGAGTCGTCCTTATTTTGCGACGTTTTTCCCGCAAAAGCCTCCAGCCTCTCGCTCGACTTATTGGGACTACTGCAGCGAAGTGTACCGACCTCATCGGACAGGAAGAGAAAACATTTATAAAGCAAATGTCAGAGAAAGAAGTGTATTAAAATAGTCTTTTTCCCCCGTCTTTCCTCCGTATCATCCATCTTTGCATTTCGTCCGTAATGGAATCGTCTCTTTTCTGTAAATCCTTTGGGACGTACCGACACACAAAGAGTTTATCTCTCGTCCTGCTAAATAATACATGAATCCGTGAGGGGTCCGGTTCCACTGCGGGACAGTCTGCAAAAAAACATCCAATCCGTGTTTGGGTCCAGATACCAACAATCCTCCAGTCCTCTTGAAATTCAGATACAAAAGAATCAGGTTTATTGTTTTTTTCATTTCCTCGTTTATCCGATTAGACGAGAACACGTACAAGAAATGTCTACGACTGCGGACGCGTGACCGGTACAGGAAAGCGAAGGAGACCACGCCGGTGGGAGGGGGGTTGTTATGAGAGAGTCAGAGTGGTGTGTGTTTGTGTGTGTCTGTGTGTTCGCAAAGAGGGAGCTGGTGGTTGTGTGTAGCGCTTGCAGCAATATGGTCACCAACCTTCCTCCTGGAGATCCACTTTTTGGCAGCAAGCTTTATTTTCAAGCCACATCTAACATGTTAACTCCTTTCCTCAGCTAACACTAACACACCGGAAAAATCAGAGCTTCAGTGTTCAGTGGGTTAGTAGTGCCTAGCTACCACCTGGGATATCACCTAACCCGAGTAGAACAAGTCCCTTCTAAAGTGCTCTAACAGTGATAACCCCACAGTCACCACAGCTACTTTGCTGAAACAGTGATGGAGTTATCGAACCTCACGTAATTTCGTGTGTAATAATGTAATTATAGCCTTCCTTCTTGGTGATATTCAATTTTCACTAAACTTCCACTAGCGAACTAAGCTTAGAGAGCTACTTTATTTGGCATATTACTGCCCCACTTTCGCCTGTTAATGCTCCACCCACAAATGCATTTTTCTTTACTGTTGTGAAGTTTGACAAAGTCTGAAGCGAAAACTGAACTGTTGGATACAATTCTAATGGCTTTCTTGGTTTGCACAACTGATCCTATGCAATAGGTTGCAAACAACGTCCAGAGAAGGGCTTTCGGGGCAAACATTTTCCAGCAAAATATTTGAAAAAAAAACAAAAAAACACTTGATACAGTTGCAATAGCAGCAATGGAAGAATGCATTTGTGGGTCGACGCTAAATAAGTTGATTAACGGAGCTATGAAAGAGCCACACGGGCGAGTTTTGGTAGGATTCCTCAGGAAGGTTGATCTCCAGGAGCATGGTTCGGTTACCTATAAACTGCTCTATAAGCTGGTGACGAGGTGGGGGGGCTCCTGTGGTGTCCCGTCTGCTGATGAAGAAGACGCTTCGTCTTTGTTGCTTGCGGGGCCAATAAAGCCGTCGCTGCTGCCGCGGCCCAGCTGGTAGTAGGAGTGCAGCTGGTGCAGGTGGTTCCTCGAGCCCAGGTTGGGCATGCTCTTGTAGTACACGTCATCAGGCTCAGCATGCGTGTGCCCGTCTCCACCGCCTCTGGGCAGCGTACGAGAATCCGGCCGCAACTCAGGGGACTCAGGCAAGTCTCTGTGGGCCTCGGGTGTCTCTTCTCGCTGTTCTTCTGTCAGGAGGGGGAAAAAGCTCTCGCTGTTCTCTTGAGGGAGGCGCCGGCGGGAGGCAGAAGGGGCAGGGCCAGAACCAAAAGATGAAAGGGGTTGGGCGGGGAGGGAGGGGCGTTGCCTCGGCAACAACGGGGCATCTGAGTCTGACTCCTCGCGGATCAGCTCCAGGCCCAGACCCTCGTCCGGCACGAAAGCCGGAGAGTCGTCCAGGTCTAGTGCGAGATCAACGGGCAAAACAGATGGATCCTTGCCTCGAATGCTGCCGTTGTTGCTGAGGTTCGCGAGGTTGCTCACGTGGCTCACGTTGCTCATTTGGCTCACGTTTCCGACGTTGTTGACCAGCTTGTTGACGAGGTTGCGGCTGTGCTCGGCCGAGCGCTCGCAGTTGTTCAGGTAGGAGGGCAGGTAGTTGGAGGTGAGCTCTTTGAGGATGCGTTTCTCCAGCGTGGTCTCTGGGTGCGGCCCACCGAAGCCACGCTCGATGATCCGCACGCAGTCGCTCACGTAGTCCGCGCCGGCCAGGCTGTAGCTGTTGCCGTGGTTACCATTCAGTGGTAGAGTATCCATGACACTTGTATCCCGGGCATTGTTCAGTATTCCCTCTGAAAGGAGAGAGATTCAAAGTAAGCGCTAATGAAAGAAACCCATGTGCGATTTTCACAGGCTCATTTCAAACGATCATGCACGCTCACGGCCAGGGACGCGGGAAGGCGTTGCGAAAATGTTGGTGCTGAAATGTAAAGAAATCTATGCATGACTTAATACACATAATAAGAACCATCATTTCCTAAAATTCCATGGTTCGTCAGAACCGCCTGGCCAGAGAGTTTTGCTTTTTTCTGTGTGTTGCAAGTCAGGTTGGAGCAAAAATCTGGACTGGTTTGAGAACCTCCGACTTTCCCAAGACAAAAACTTTTCCTAAACGGCTAAAATGTGACAAAAGGCAACATGATAAATGCACAGTTGCTTATGCACATTCTCCTCACTTTGCTATCTCTTATTCTTATTCTCATGCGAATAAACTCAGTGTAGACTGATCACACCAGCATGATAACCGGCTGAGTTAATTAAACCATGTGGGAGATAGGATGGTTACAATAATAGGTCACACAGGGTGCAACAGTTTTAAAGACTAATCTTTCATTAGTCTTGTGGTTTCATGGTTGTTTAACTGGATGGAAAATCATATTCCATTGCTTACTGGTTCGCTCTCCATTCAGAAGTAAATATCTTTCATTAGAACAGATTTATAGCTGTTCATTTCTTATAGGAATGATCTAAACCGATACCCTCTCAGGTCTGTGGGGCTAAATGAGTGACTGAGGCCCAGAATGTCATCCAGAAGTCCAAACCACAAAGTCAAATGTTTATTTGGCTATTTCTGTTAGTTTAAACACTGTGTACCATTTTTATAGACTTCAGCTAATATTATAAGAGTATGATCTGTTTTATTTAACAGTCTTATCACATTCATTGTTACCTAATGATCAATAGTAATCAGTTCAGTCCCTGTTATTCACTATTTCTAAGAATCATTTTTAAATATATATACTGTGTTTTCGACATTACAGTTACATTAACCATACTGACTGGTGCTCCGCCCCTACCACGCCCCTTCGCCTGTCCCGGGCTGTTTTAATTTCTGTCTATTGTGTGCATAATAGATATATAACATTCACTCGAACTAAGTTGCTTTGTTCTACAGTAATAAACCTCTAACTCCACAAATTTGGGGGTCTAAAGTATATAGCTAGTGCACACTTTTGAAATGTATACATAAAACACACAAGCAAAAACAAGCCCATGAAGATCTTTACTATTATTAAACCATTTGAACATTGATTTTTAATTTTTTGTACTTTTATTTTAAAATGTGGGGTTTCTTAGACCCCCATCTTCCCGCATCCCTTCTCACAGCCATCCACACACACAAGTACAGACCACCACACAAACACACACACACACACCATAGCTCAGGTTATGCATAACTGACTGGATTCCCAAACCAGAACTGTGTTTTGGTGACATTAAACAATATTTCATCCTAACATGAACTTACCTCAATAATTCTAATCTTATGGTGTTTAATTCAATTATAACCAAAGCCATCATTACGCTGTTCCACCGGAGAGTCAAAACAAATCACTTTTATGGACAAATACAATGAACTACACACACACACACACACACACACACACACATTTACATCTACATTCACAAACACAATTAAAGCACAGCCATGCCGAGGCTTGATGTGTAAGCAGTTTTAAGTCAGGCTTCAATCAACACTGGCTCTTATTTAGCACTAAAAGCCGCACATGACTACTATTTTAAAGATTTTAAACAAGTCTTCTTTTCTATTTCTCTCCACTTTAATGTGCTAAATAAGGCCGGAGGAGCAGGAGGAGAGGGGGACGGAAACATCTCGGCTCTCTCATGCAGAGAAAGTGTGGATCTGCGCTCATTACAGTCTCCAGAACTTCTCGTGGCATCATAGCAGAGAAAAAGTGGGAGCGGCTGATAGATACGTTTTCTATTCACGTCTCTGGAAGCGGCTGGATATTCCCAGCCCCTTTACATCACATGGAGAAACTCCAGCAATGAACAATTTTGCCTATAAACCTGTTCTACTTTCTTTGACTGTAAAAAAAATCAATCAAACTGTTTTACCAGGTAGCACTTTAATTAATGAAGAGAATTTCAAAAAGGTTTTTTTTTTTATTTCGTTTTCTTCTAAATGGTGCCTGTACTTTTATGGAGGTTACATTTCCCAATAAGCAACTCTTGAGTACACCTTGAAAAAACGACAACAAAACAAATAAAAGTAAAGAATATAGCGTGGAAGAAGGAAATATGAGGGCAATTACATTTGGTAAGCAATATTTAGCTTGACTCCCATACTTGTCTCTCTGTAGGGCTCTTAACGGACAGCATGGAGAAAGAAAGAAAGAAAGAGAGAAAGGAAGAAAGGAAGAAAGACAGACAGACAGAAAGAAAGACAGAAGGAAGAAAGCACAAGTAAGCATCCAGTGACAAGTTGCAGTGATCATGCACACAAATTGATGACGAAAAATGACCCACAACTGGCCGATCCATGTTCCACCCATCAACACTGTCTTTCATAGCATCAGCTGTTGTGAGCTTGGACAAGCTTTATCTAACACTGGCAGAAATCATCCTCAACCTGATGAGAAATGATAGTACAGTGGTACATCGACTTACGAGTTTATTTCGTTCCATGGCTCGTAACTCAAAAAACTCGTACGTCAAATAAAAAGTCCCCATTGAAATGAATTGAAATGCCACTAATCCGTTCCTGACCTCCAAAAGAATTGGAGCTGCTTCTCCTCAACCACACCGTCAGCAGCTCCTCCATGTTTTAATGGACAGATGTTCGCTGTTTAGAAAATATTCTCGATCGCCAAGTCGACGAACACCTTGGTCATGATTGTCTAATTTCTTTCTTTCATTCAATGCTTCTTCTCAGCACTATATTGCTTTGGATACATGGATAAACGAACAAAATAACTGCAAGCACAAACTCGTAACCCGAATTTTAGTTCTCAACTCAAAACAAAAATTTGTCAGAGAGACGGCTCGTATCTCGAAAAACCCATAAATTAGGACACTCGGAAGTCAAGGTACGGCCGTATATACATTTATTTTGGATGTTTTGTCCATATCATAAAATACTAGAATCACTGGGACCATAAATTTGGACCTGAGCTTCTTCTACTGGCCACTTCTGGTACTAACAGGACTTAACAGTGGATCTGGATCAGTTCTTACACTCCCAGATGAAAACATGTTCAACCGTAATCACCCTGGGCAGGGGGGACACACCACACCACAGAGCACACACACACACACACACACCATTCACTATTCACTCACACACACACACACACCATTCACTATTCACTCACACTC
>JBBPDC010000084.1:1598640-1613787 GCA_037974485.1 Hemigrammopetersius urotaenia | reverse complement strand
TCTCTCTCCCTGTCTATCTCTCTCTGTCTCTCTCTTACTCTCTCTTGCTCTCTCTGTCTCTCTCTCTGTCTCTCTCTCTCTCCTCTTTCTCTCTCTCTCTCTCTCCTCTTTCTCTCTCTCTCTCTCTCCCTCTCCCTCTCCTCTTTCTATCTCTCCCTCTCTCTCTCCCTCTCTCCCTCTCTCCCTCTCTCTCTCCCTCTCCCTCTCTCTCTCCCTCTCCCTCTCACTCTCTATCTCTCTCCCTCTCTCCCTCTTCTCTTTCTGTCTCTCCCTCTCTCTCTCCCTCTCTCTCCCTCTCACTCTCTCTCTCTTTCCCTCTCTCTCCCTCTTCTCTTTCTGTCTCTCCCTCTCTCTCTCTCTCTCTCTCCCTCTCTCTTTCTCTTCTCTTTCTCTCTCCCTCTCTCTCCCTCTTCTCTTTCTCTCTCTCCCTCTCCTCTCTCTCTCTCTCTCTCTCTCTCTCCCCCCCCCTTTCCTCTTTCTCTCTCTCCCTCTCTCTTTCTCCTCTTTCTCTTTGATTTTTGAGTATTATTTGATTTCTAAATCAAAAATCTGAAAGGAAAAGCTTTGCATTCTTGATGTTTTTCCAGTTGAATTAAAGGGGCATTTAAACAGCCTTGAAGATCACATTAACTGTCTTACAGGGTCCAGAAAGTACTTGCCGTGTTTTAACTTTCTGTTTTTGTTCTCCCAGCAAGTTCTCTGCATGTTGTAAATCCCCAAAATGAAAAAAAAAACCCAGCTGTCAGTGATCATAGAGTTAGCGTTCTGCTAGCTAACACACCTTGCACTACTAACTTACTCAGTTCCAAAACTATTAATCGAATCAATCAATCACACCAAACCCAATCCAAAGCAGTCTAACCAACCAGCTTCCTCCGATTCCGTACTTGCCTTTGGAGAGTCCGGAAGAGTTTGACTGCGCTGTCTTTGCAGACGGAGGACGACGCTGCCTCTTCCTCCTCTATCTTCTCGGTTCTGGTGCAGAAGGAGAGAGATGAGGATGAGGAGGAGGAAGAAGATGTGATGTTCCGCGCTGAGCCAGCGCTGGTCAGTCTGTAACCGAGACGTTTCTGTTTTTAATTAACGATCAAATGTTTTGAATTCTACTCTCTGTAGCAAGTTACTAGTGCAAGGCATCAAAGCCAGAACAGCAGAACCCACTTTGGACATCTTTAGTATCGTTGTTCTCTTCAGTTAGTGTGGGGGGGGTGGGTCAGTGTACTTGCCTCTGGACCAGAGGTCATGGGTTCAAATCCTACCTTCAGCACCCCACCACTGGGTCCTTAACCTCAAGTTGCTCCAGAGAGACTGCCCCCTGTAGTTAGGCAATGGAAGTCGCTTTGGATAAAAGCATCTGCTAAGTGCCGTAAATGTAAATGCAATTTAAATACAGTTAGATGTTTTCAAGGGCTATTGAACAATTACAGTATCGAAAGCAGACCTGCTAACCTGTACACTGTATACACACACACACACACACACACACACTCACTCATGCACACACCCTCGAGGCAGTGAAAGGATGAGAAAAGTGATAGTAGAAGATTGGAGGTGAGGAGAAATACTCACATTACTTGCAACTGAAACGTGACCTTTTCCCCGTTTCCATCGCTCTGGCGCCGCTGTTAGAGCCGGTGCTCCACCTGGTCTGATGTTGGCTTCTTTCTACAATCAACAGACATGAACAAAAATGACTTTGCCGAAGACTTTGCCTTAACACTAACGTCCTTGTTTTACAGTAATAATTTTCTGGTGTCAGACTTGCGTTAGTTTATGCTAATGTGTACTAGTATGCTAGTGTGAACTAGTGACATCACCCCTTTCGCACTCTGGCCACGCCCACCAATGGAGTGTGAGTCTCAAAAACTGTGGTACTAAAACAAAATTCCCAAGGTTGGCAGGTCTGCTAAAGAACAATTCTTTCCATTTAAAAAGTAGCGGGTATTACTACAGAGTGAACAGAATAATCCAGTAACATTATTTTGTGTTAGTTTCTGCTTCTTCATGTATCCAGAGTTCTCCCTAAACTCTGTCCAGAATAATTCCCGAAGGCATCCCTGAGTGCTAATAGGAGTCAGTGCCTGGAGGGAAGGCTGCAGGGCCTGGACCTGAATAGTCCTGGAATTGAGTAATGCCATAACCAGTGTCACGGAGCAACAACTTTACACAGCAGCAGGACAAAGGGTTTCACTGTCTTTGCTCAGCTGATGTCATACGGCTCCGGAAAAAAATAAGAGAGCACTGCGTTCAGTTTCTCAGATTTTATCGTTTATCGGTGTAAGTATTGAACCGAACAGCTTTGCCTTAGTTTTTAAGAACTGCTGACAATACATTTGCTTATTTCCAAATAAAACTATTGTTCTTTATAGCTTAATTTTAAAGGAAATGACAAAACATCACAATAGGAGAAGAGATGCAGCGTTTGCAGAACCTGAATAATTCAAAGAAAACTAATCTCTTGCTCAGTCTTAAACGAAATGGCAATAATTACCTTTGAGAAACTTCTAGTAGTGTTTTACCATCCAGCTCCCCTCCTGTGAGAGGAGAGTGTCGATTACAGCAGCATTTTTATACTTTTCCTCATTTAACAGACACTGGCATGGAATGGTTGTCATTGATATTGATACTAATAATAACTCTGACTTCTAAGGCTTAAAGTGAATAGAAACAAAGAATTAGTGCCCCCATTTAGAACCAAAAACACACAATCTACTATCTACACCATTAAAAAAGAAATAGAACCTGTCGGCCTCCAGACCTTTTGAACAGTGTTTGTAAGATTGTATTGGATCTTGGAATGAGTCAGATCTGATTGATACGACTGTGTCCAGATTGACTCTGGTGATGCCGACTTGTCGGAGGAGAAGTCGTTCGATCGTCAATACGGCCATGGGGAAGACGACACGTTTCAGGCGTCCATGATCGCCCTCCATGGAAGCACCTGCAGTGCCGACCTGACCTATCAGATGACCATGCAGGCCTCCACGCCCCAGGTGTGTACAACCATTCAGACTTAACTAAGCTGCTGTAACCACCATCTAGATAAAAGTCGGTTCAGTATGAAGACACTTTTACTTTTACATTTTGCTTGGGATGCATTTTTGCAGAAAAATGACTGCATGTCATTTGTGCTTCACAGAACCTTATTTCTGACATAAATGAAAGTACAATTCAATACAAAACCTGCTGGCCTACTACCGCACTTTAGTGTCCTTCAGGGTCAATATGAACCCAGAAAAGTTAAGACACAGCCTCAAATCAGCTAACTGAGCTGGCTAGCAGCCTAAAAACCATAACAAACTATGAAAAACGTCTCTCTTTTTATAACTAACTGGAGCTTTTGTGTCTTCAGCTCTCGCAGAACTGATTTGTCACTTTGTCACAGTGTTCACCCCTACTCTCTCACCCTATACATTATGGAGGCAGCTCGAGAAGAAGCCGTGCCTGATTTCATCTAAAAAAAGAACAATAATAGTGATAAAAAAAGAAAACTTAAGGAGAATGCAGTCGTCTAAATTTTGCTTCTTTAGTTTGGTGCTCAGATTTGGCCGTGATGAGAGACATTCAGATAGACATTATATTGCTGTGCTATTATGGCACAATGCACTTTAACATTCCATTTGCACAATGTACATACTGCTGCCACATTTATGTGAACACATATTTAAAAAAAAACATTTTTGGTGCTCCTTGTTAAGTCTAAGTTTGTCACTTACTTTAGATTTGTGTTAGAAACTCTCAGATTTACATTTTTAAGATTTTAAATTTTACTTACTTTTATACTTATAACTGCTTGTACTCATCTCTTATTTTATCTGTTTTAGTACATTTCCAGATCTCTTTAAATTAAAAAAATACTTATTGTTTATATTGTTTGCACAGTCAGTAAGGAGCGGTTCAGGATACAATTCACTGTGTTGTACTTGTATGACTACGCATGTGACAAATAAAGAATCTTGAATCTTGATATACCTAATAACCCACAACTGGTCCAAAACATTCAGACTCTATTGGCCTACCCCTTTAAATAGATGTAAAACATGTATAACACGCTTAATGTTTTGGAAGTAATCAAGCTGCTGATTTGTTCGGCTGGTTTACACTGTGTTTATGTGTGAAACAGTAGGCTGTACATTCTCCCTATAGACTCATGGCTCATTAATTCTGTGCCACCCACTTGTCCCCTGTATTGCAGTTCAGCCTGTATATCAGCAACCTCCCCTCCAATTCCTTTTATAAATTAGCCTTCTCCCACCCAAACATCTCTAATGCCCCTCTGAGTGTCATTAGCTAAAGTAGCCCATTCCTACCGCCCACTCAGAGGAAGCACTTCAGCTTCTCATGTATAATGGCTCTCCGTGTCATCTTTTGGGGGCTGTATTGCAGCAAGGCGCATCGGCTCTGATTTTATTTGAGTTTTTATTGATACTAGCCGGTGCCGTTGCTGTTCGCCTTCAGCGCTGATTCCGCCCTGAAGGCGTTCAGAGAGATGAAGCGTTGAAGCCCAGCCGCAGTCGCGAATTGGGGAGGATGTGGTCTGTGTGAATATTATTGTCATTCATCCTCCAGTAGTTCAGTGAACAAAACTCACGCACTGATTGCTACTGATCGGGAGATTGTCTGGACGTAATTGCGGTCATAAAGTTTGGGACGTAGTAAAAGGTGGGCAACATGATGATGTGTTAGCACTATCATGATAAATAGCTCAGCATAGATCATATAAAAGAGATTTAGGCCAATTAAGCATGTAAACAATAACCAGTGTGGCATTGAAGCTGCATGGCTCATGAAGCACCCAAACCCCTCTCACCTTGCTCAAAGTTACTTAGACCTTGTCCACATGGACGACCGTTTTTCTGCTCATTGGAGCAATTCAAGACGTCCACACGGGCCTTCAGCACCTGCGTTCGTTCAACTGTGTTTGTTCAACTCTGCGTTGGTTTGAGCAGGTTGAGAAAGGCTTTCAGGATGTATTTACAAAACAGATTTGAATGAGGCCCTTAGACTCATTGTTCCTGCATTAATCTGTAGAAACACATGAACTAAATTGAAAATTGTGTACATTTAAGAAATAAGCATCAGTGCTTTACTGGTACAGTTTGT
This sequence comes from Hemigrammopetersius urotaenia, assembly GCA_037974485.1. NCBI lineage: Eukaryota > Metazoa > Chordata > Actinopteri > Characiformes > Alestidae > Hemigrammopetersius > Hemigrammopetersius urotaenia. The sequence goes on along the minus strand of JBBPDC010000084.1, from coordinate 1,608,684 downwards.
TTTTAAGCCTCAAAAAAACAAAAACCAAATGCACAGTGCAGTGCAAACGTCTTTAAAACCTGTCTACCTGTGCAGTGTAACTCTAAGCTATTATTAGAATTCAGATAATATGAATGCATTAAATAGCGATTTTGTGTTTTTGCTTAATCATTGCTAGACCTCTCCTCATGAAAGCCCAGTACTACATTGTATACTAAATAGACGAAAGTGTTGGTCCCAATACATTTGTCTATTTGGTGTACAGTGTAATACTGACCATTACAGCAACATTGCATATAAATACATGGACTTTAATATGGAGTTGGTGCCCCTTTGCAGCTAGAAGAGCTTCCTCTATTCTTGGAAGGCTGTCCACAAGATTTGATTCTGTAGAGCATTTATGAGGTCAGACACATGCTGGACGAGAAGGTCTGGCTCACAAATTTGGATACAAACCTGTGTTCTTCTAACAAGCTCACAGAACAGCAAGTACCTTTAACAAACAAAACGAATCACGATATTATTCAATGCTTCCGTTTGTAAGCATTTATTCTGTTAACTTGTGTATTTACTGTCCCTTACTGCTCAGAAAATGCTTTAAACAGTTTGCACAGGAGGCTAAGACTTTTGCACAGTACTGTATTAATATACATGTCTTGGTGATCACCGTTATGATGTAATACGAAGCGGATGTGGCCATGTTTGTCTTACCTAGAGGAGCACTTGCCTGGATTCTTTCATGGAGTACCCCTTCTTGACGTCCGGAATCCCTGATGAAACGCAACCGTTTTCTCCCGAGGAAGAGGAGGTGCCCTCGATGAGGCATGGGGGAAGGGCTTTAAGACTTGGCTCCGCCCACTCGGATCTGATCGTGGACCTGGGCTTAGACGAAATGGAACCGATGGACGTGTTGATGTCCACAGTTGGAATATCTAGAGATAGCCCCGCCTCTGTCTCTAAAGAGGAGGAGCTCATAAAAGCGTTTTATTCAGAGGCGGGTCCAATCCTGCCTGAGCTTCGAGTTCCTAAAAGCATTTACAGTGGGGACCCTCAAGAGGAGGTAAAGAGTTCTGCGTTATCTAGGAGCATGAAATTATTTTGATATTTTCAGGAGAGAGGAGAAGCATGATGAGAATAACAGATTTTTCAAATTTCCCTGAAGTTATTTGGTTCTTCTTCACAGTTTAGATATTTTTTTATTTACTGTGGAAGCCTGAACAAATGTTGAGATAAACAGGGGACCGTTTCATCAGTGTTTTTAACACGTCCTGCCAGACTACACCTCACAAAATGAGCAAATTATACGTTCCTAATAATTTAGCACTAAAATGCATGAAGAATTATTTACTGTCACGGAGGTTTCTTCGAACAGTCATTATTAGCCGTGAACTCTGAACCTGGGCTTTCTGGGCTCCTGGACTTACCTCTCAACTGAGGGCAGGACATTCACCCAGACGTTTTCACCCCAAGATTATTCATTGGGGTGGCCTGTGGCCTAGTGGTTAGGGAGTTGCCCCTAACCACAGAAGGTTGAGGGGTAGTGGCACCACTGAGGTTCCCTTGAGCAAGATCCCAGTGCGCCCACCGTTTGTGGCAACTAATAGTCCCCTGATATTATGTAAATAATAATTAAAATTGTCGACTATTAGACTTCATTCATTGTGAACAACCTTAGTAATACAGGGGGTCCTTGAGTTACGACACAGATGCGTTCCTACAACAGTGATCTAACATGAATTCTGGTTTACATTGAAACACACTCTAGCCACTGTTAGGATCCATAAGTGAGACACTTATGGATCCTAACACAGTAAAATTATAATCTATTCAATTCAATTCAATTTTATTTATATAGCGGTTGTCACAAAGCAGCTTTACAGAGGTCCGAGCCCCTAGTAAGTAAGCCATAGGCGACAGAGGCGAGGAAAAACTCCCTCCTCGGGAGGAACCAAGTCTCAAAAGGGGAACGCGTCCTCCTCGGGTCGACCCAGAGAAAGGAACAAGAATAGAGAATAAATGAATAACTGCAGGAGAGTGAACGAGGTTATAGACAGATAGGCCCTCTATGGCTAACAGAGTTGGTTTGATTAAGTGTCCAGAGAGGTAATATTGTTGGAAGAGGAACAGAGTCTGTAGTCCATAAACATCAGGACCAGGAGGAACAATCTTCGCCTGGGCTTTAGGCAGTGGTTGCCCCAACTTGGGGAAGGGCAAGAGTGGAGCCGGGACCGTCTCCCACGGTGATCAGTCCAGCAAACGCGCAGCAGTTCCCCTCGGAGAGACCAGAGAGTTAGTTCTGTTTAACTTTGCAGGATTATATCTGTGAGGAGTGCAAGTTAAGACTCCGGCATCTCTAGCTAAAGCAGCCTAGCTAGAAAGGGCAGAACCGAGAGGTATGATGGGTATGAGAGCGCCTTGTGACACCGGCACCTCCACTCCACCGTCAACAAACCTGAGTGAACGCAAGGGGTGGTGGGGCGATATAAAATCTAGGACATAAAAACACAACTAAGCCACAGAAAATAGAAAAGGACATATACTGTACTTGTACACTGTACTGTAGTAACAGAAAGCACTTTTAACGGTCCAGCATACTGAGGGACACCTCCCACTCATTCACTGTGTTACCGTATATTCTTCAGCTGCACGCAAACAAATTAGTTCGCCCACGTAGTCCCTAAGTACTACTCTAATGACGTCAACCGAAATGCTCACGTCTCAATACATTTTATGGGAGTAAGCATCGTAAACTCGAAACGTTGTTTGTTGAGACTGTCGTAACTCGAGGACTCCCTACACTGACTGAACTGTTCCTTTAAGTGACAATGACAAGGACATGTTAGAAACAGTATTGAAACGGAGGGCAAATCTTTCCAATTCTCCCATCGTCCCAGGCTCCCAGTCCCAGAGGCGTGAATTTATTCTGAACCTCCCATCCTCTCCTCTCCCTGCTTATCCCATTAGAAACTGTGGACACAAAGCAGCACTCTAGAGCCTTGCAGGTTGTTTTCAGCTCTTTCCAGACCGTGTCCTTGCCTTGAGTGGTAATGCTTGTTTCTGTTTATGCTGCTGTGATTTGGCGCCGTCCGCTCACAGGAAGAGGATTTCCCCGCGGTCGAAACCGCAGAAGAGCCTGATCAACCCGAAATGACTCCGGGGAGCAATTTCGAGAGGACCATCACTGTTGTCAAGGGCAACTCAAGTTTAGGTTTGTCATTTTTGTACAAAATATCAGATGCTGTACTGGCTCCTATATCTATATAAGAAAAATGGAAACATTTGGAGTTAAATGAAATCTGATTTAATGGGCAGTGTAACGGTACTGTTGATGTTACAATGCAGTATTATCAATCTGTTTGGTTTGTCTTATTAGCCGTTACTGACAGGACAGGACAGGTTAAATTATTCAAAGGAATCTGCCACATCTGTAACATACAGTCCACTATAAATAATACTAAGGAAATTAATAGAAAATTTACAGTGGAAGACTATGAGCAGATGTTCAGCTCAGCTGATCGTTTAATAAGTCATTCAGACAGAGTACTGCACTATTTTGATCTGAGCTGTTTCTTTAACTTGTGTTACACACTGATCCGTGTAACTCCAGATGCCTGTTTGTTGCAGGTATGACTGTCAGTGCGGTGAAGGACGGTGTGGGGATGCTGATCCGTAGTATCATTCATGGAGGTTCCATAAGTAGAGATGGCCGTTTAGGGGTTGGAGATCTTATACTGGCCATCAACGGAGAACCGGCGGGAAACCTGACCAACGCTCAGGCCAGAGCCATGCTACGCAGGCACTCTCTCATTGGACCTGATATGGGGTAAGGAGGAGGGACACAAATGCGTATACGACATTCATACATGTTTATACATGTTTATAACATTTTAATATATATATTAATGTTAGGCTGATTTGTAAACATGGTCCTACTGTCGCAGATTTATTTTGGAACTGACATATACAGTATAACGCAACATTGTGACAATTTATATCCAAACGGTAGCTTAATAGAAGAAAGTGTACAACGTTACAATAAGACGATTTATAATTAGGTTGGTCATTAGGTTGTAGACCGTTTATAAATTATAAGCAGTTATAACACTTGTCATACATTTATGTATGCTCACTATTTGGAAGATCTGGGGTTTTAATGGTAACAGCATGTTACAAAATCCCTGATGAAGCTGACAGATGGACATTCTGCCTGAGAAAGAGACGAGAGAAACTCGAAATACTCCAAATACCGAGCCTGCATCAGTGTATGTGTCACGGGCGACGGGAGGATCCCGCGCCCACGATTTACCTCGGAGGAAACAGGGACAGGAAAGGCTGGCATCCATTCTTGTGCTCTTTATTTACAAACTGAACAAACAAACCAAACCCGGCACGGGGGCCGCTACGAACGTGAACATGAAAAACAGGTTTAACTGAGGCGTAAATGAGGCGATGGACTGACACAAAATGGCAAATAAACAGAACTTAAATACAGACAGTCATAGACACAGAACACAAAACACCTGAAACCAAAACACGTGACACCAAACAGACCAGAGAATCAAAATAAAAGTCCCCAGAAAGGCAGTGGCCCCAACGGCCGCTGACCGAGCCGTGACAGTATGACAGCTTTTATAACTTGTTTATAACTGCTTATTGATTTATAAATTGTCTACAACCTAATGAACAAACCGATTAGATTTCATTTATAAACCAATAAACTTATTGTAAAGTGGTATCGGAGAAAGACCACTGGTCCCTTCATCCTTAATTGTTCACAGAATGGTGTGAATCATGTAAAGAATTCACAAAATGAGTCAAACACAGACACATGTCCAAAAGTATGTAGACACTACATTTCAACAGTAAATCAGCCACTTCAAGGCGCCCCTGTTTTTGATGCAGGTGTTTATTTGTAATTGTTTGTATAATCTGCATAGAAAAATGCTGATCACTCCGTGCCCCCCAGTATTGCAGTCAAGGAGTAGAACTGACTTCCTTGGAATGTTGAAGCTCCATTCAATACCTTTGGGATGAGTAATATTTGTGATCCAGAACTAATGCTCCAGCATCAGCACCTCACTAATGCGTCTTTGGATGAATTCAGTCAAATTCTCATTGCAAGGTTCCAGTGTAAAGTCTTCTCAGCGAACTCCTGCTGATACTCAGAAAGTCTTAAAAGCCATTTAATTCGTTATTCTATCAATAAAGCCTTAAAATGTTTCTAATCAGTCTCTCAAAAGTCTTAGCAAAACATGATGTTTAGGATTTAATGAATCCTTTTTATTGCAATTTAAAATCCAAAATGCTGAATTAAAACAGCTATATTTCTCCCATAAATGTCAAGCAGATGAGGAGAACAGAACCAACAGCACTAGCAACAACAGGGAACTGCAAATTCAATGAAAATGAGCCCTTCAGACAAGATTTTCGAGGCTGAAACCAGTACCAGAGGCACTAGTGATGCACACATCAGGATTTTTAAAACCCCCTTCTGTCCGACCCGTAATGAGAGCGGACCTGCACCGCCTGACCTGAAAAATACACGTTAATCAACAAGCCGAGACCAACTTGACCAGCAAAACATCCACTTTAGCCTGTATAGCGACGGCATCCATATTCATAGAGTAACCGATAGTGCTTTCTTATTTAGTGCACATTTCAAAAACAACACACACACACACACACACACACACACACACACACACTCACAGCCTCTTCTGTCTCACCAAACACAGACACCACTACAGGAATCCATTTAGAGAAAACAAGCCTGTTATTAACACAAAAACGCTACTTTGATCAAATCCACAATAAAACTGCTGATATCCTATTAGACCAGGCTGTAATTAGAAATGACAGTCCGGCCTAATGCATTAGAAATTATAGTCTGGGTGCAGGGAGATGTGTGATAGATACAGGTTACTTCATAGATAACTGACTGTCAGAGCATAAGAGGGTGTGTGTGTGTGTGTGTGTGTGTGTGTGTGTGTGTGTGTGTGTGTGTGTGTGTGTGTGTGTGTGTGTGTGTTTGAGAGTGCGGAAAAGAGGGTAGAAAATGGACTAATAATTCAGACCCTATAAGTAATGTTTCTGTATGTTTTTATAATTGTTTATAGCTATTTATAACCCGCGAAATGCACTTCAGTCCCACATGCAGAGTGAGGAACATCAAACCGGGTCATGCTGATGTACAGTATTGTGTGTTGGGCCATTTCTTTATATTTTGCTTTGATTCATCTTGTTGGTGCAAAAATACTATTTCCTATGTTTAGCATATTGAGGAGATTAAATGGGAACAAATGTTTTACTGACAGGCCACAAAGTGCCTAAAGATACAAGGAGCCTAGATAAAGGAGCTCCGCCCAATCAGCATTCAGCACCACCAGTATACTGATCACCGCCTGATCATCTGGAATCATCTGCTCCTGGTTCTTCACTGGTTCAGGACTTCAGTTAGATTGTCTTCAGTTAGATAGGACTTGAAATGAGAGTCTGGAGCCTGGAGAACTTACTTAAGACAACAGTCTGCATCTCTGGAAGCAAAATATGAAGAAATGAGGGCTTGAACAGTCGTGTAGAGTCTCTTGTCCAGCATTTTACCTGGAACAAGTCCTGGATTTAGAGAAATAATACACATCTGAGTAGCAAAGTCTCAAAACGTCTTACAACTACCTCGCTTAAGCTGTGGCTACCTTGAGCGTAGAGACTGTTACTAAAACCATGATGAAATTGAATAAGCAGGTGTCTGCAAACTTGTGGACATGTAATGTAGACCGATTTCATTAGATGTCATCATCAAATGTCACTGACATGAATGCAATTCAATGAACTCCTTTGCTTTTTCTGAGTGTGTGTCGCAATAACAGCAACATCTGTAACAAAAAACGAGCCTCGTATCATACAAGCTTATCCACGCCCAGCGGGGATCCCACCTAACTCTCAGACACGAGAAAGTTCCACGTTTTACGCTCTCTGTGACTTTGCGAGAGGATTGGTCGAGTGGGGGGACAGAGTTTAGCTGCCTGAGTGCTGCTGACTGAAGCGCCTGTATCAGTAGCAGTGCATAAACACATCTCAACATTTCTAGATCCTCAGTTGCTCCAGAAGAGGAGCTCTGCCCCTTTTATATGTGAGTATCTCTAACTCCTACTCAGTGCACGATTTGATTCACCCGTGTTTGACTCGCACTCTCTGTTTCACGCTTTCTGTGTGTCTTTGCTCGAGTTGCTTCATTCAGAGGATTATCCAGATAAGCAGGTCAACATCTGCAATAAGTGACTTCTATGAACCTGACAAATTTAAAATGATCACACTGATACCAGAAATACTTGAACATTTTCATATTATTATTATTATTATTATTATTATTATTATTATTATTATTATTATTATTATTATTGTTATTATTATTATTATTATTATTATTATTATTATTATTATTATTATTATTATTATTATTATTGTTATTATTATTATTATTGTTATTATTATCATCATTATTATTATTATCATCATTATTGTTATTATTATTATTATTATTATTATTATTATCATCATCATTATTGTTATTATTATCATCATTATTGTTATTATTATTATGATTATTAATCTTATCATCATTATTGTTATTATTATCATCATTATTGTTATTATTATTATTATTATGATGATTAATCTTATCATCATTATTGTTATTATTATTATTACTATTATTGTTATTATTATCATCATTATTGTTATTATTATTATTATTATTAGTATTATGATTATTAATCTTATTATCATCATTATTGTTATTATTATTATTATTACTATTATTATTATTATTATTACTATTATTATTACTATTATCATCATTATTATTATTATTATTATTATCATCATTATTATTATTATTACTATTATTATTATTATTATTATTATTATTATCATCATTGTTGTTATTATTGTTATTATTATTATTATTACTATTATTATATTATTATTATTGTTATTATTATTATATTATATTATTATTGTTGTTATTGTTATTTTTAGTAGTGGTATTATTGTTGTTGTTGATGAACAATGGTACTGTTGTATGTGAAATTTTGGATTCCCCAACCAGATTCAATATTTTGCTGAAATTCTAAGTGAAAGTAAGTACATCATTTACCGAAAAACACTTCTGCACATTTGAATGCACAATTACTGATTATTTGTTGAAATTAACATTTAATATAACATTTTTAACATTGGATATTTTATTATGATTCACATAATAGTTCAAAAATGATCATTTTAGCATGCGTTACTGTTTTACAGTTAAAATATGCGGAAGTGTAAAGGATGTGCTTATTCTCCCTTAGTAACATTGTGTCTGACTGGGACGCCTGAATTTCTGCACGGCAGATGTATTCTGAGCACATTTAATGTTAAACGTAGCGCATAAATAGAAATTGTGCACTAAAATGTGTAAAAAACGCGGCCATATTTAAGGGTGTTCTCTGTGAAGGACGTGAACAACAAAACTCTTCCCGCTGCATTCTTGTTTACAAGACTAACGGTTAGAAGATTGACAAGCTTTGATCAATTTTGAGTCAAATATGATCACTTTTCTGCACCTTAAAGCTGTTTAGGGCTTGTTTTCTTTGATTAATATGTCTCAAGACAGCAAGCCTGTACCAATACAAAGTTAACTGTAATATTCTGTAATTGAGATTTGAATCTTGTTAAGTTATGATGTGTCTAATTCTAGCATTCAAGGTATCTGTGTAAGAAAAACAATCACAATATTTGTTTAAACAAGAGGCAATGGATAAGCTACTCGCTGGAAGACATTCCTCAGTAATAATGCCGATGTCTTCAATGTTGTGCATCTTCTGCTCATATCTGGGTAATTCCTCCATCACTCCATCCACCTTGTTTGCTCTAACTCCACTCTAACCAATGGAGTGTCCCTAACTTTCTTCTTGCCACTAACATGCAGTGCTGACGGCCCTCATTACTGTCTCATTACTGTCACTCAGCGACACGCCTGCCGACTCTCATAATCATAACACGGGTCTGAATCACTGTTTGATTCACTTCAGTCGACTCTGATTCAGTCCGCCGCGTTTGCATGCTCAGCTGAATCGTTCGAATGGGATTTCATTCACTTCCATTAGATCTGTCATCTTCTCTTACAGCGAAAGTGTGTCTGACACAATTGATTGCATTGATTTGATTTCATTTGATTTGATACATGAACCAAGTCCTCTTACCAAAGTGGCTCTCTGCACCAACAAATCAACAACTAGACTCAGAAACATGGGCAGTGTTTGCTCAAATTTGGCATGACATCAAATTGTGCCGCAGAAAAGCATGTCTAGCCGTTTCGGAACAGGCAGCCGACGTTTGCAGTGGTGTTGCAAGGTATTGCAAGACTTTATTAGCAATTTCACCTTGGGCTGTGATAGGCAGAAACGTTACATTGGAACTCATTAAACATGAGTCTGCTCTCCAGAAAAACTACCAGGTCACCGAATACTAATTAGTTTACAAGCTGAGAATCTCATCTGTGATACATCGTCTAGTCCAATTCACCCTGTGTCAGTGAAAGTTAATGGAATGCTGTAATAAGCCGTTCGCTTTGTCTTTTAAACAATGTTGATGCATTTTCTGGAGGTTTTTTGCTTTCTTTTTTCCTATTTGTCTTGATGATGACACATCTAATACATGGAATGAACGAGGAATGTACTTTGAGCTCATCGGAGGTGTGTGTTTGTGCATTTCTGTGTGCGTTTGTATGTTTTTACAGCATCACCTATGTACCAGCGGAGTATTTGGAGGAATACAGGGCCAGTAAGCAGGCCAAGGACGATATCTTTGCTGTGGATGCATCCAGTACCCCGAGGTAAAGGCACACACATCATTAGAGCTTGGCACAAAAGGGAAGTGCTATGAGAGGATGAAAATATGTTCATGTGTGTTATGCATTCCAGAAGAATAGCTTTATTTCAGTGATATAGGCATGAATGCGTAAGATCTCGATCTCTCTCTCTCTTTCTCTCTCTCTCTCTCTCTCTCTCTCTCTCTCTCTCTCTC
>JBBPDC010000084.1:1515898-1527517 GCA_037974485.1 Hemigrammopetersius urotaenia | reverse complement strand
TAAACTTAAGAAAATGTAAAGGTAAACCCATATCCGTACTGTACAGTTTACATTGAACTCCTGCAGTACTGGAATGTACATATCGATATTACCCCCGTATAGACTGTACTGTAATTCATGCATTTTCTTTGGTATAAGCAGGTAAATACAGTAGCAGCATTTATTCTAAACAGTGTTTTTGCTGTTAGGAAGACATTGTTGCTATAAATGACTTTAGACTATTTGCATAGGCGACTTTTGCTACTTTGCTTTGCATCACTAGACAAGAATCAAACTATATTTATTAAAAAACAGGATCACGTTAATTCTGTTATCCCATCCCCTCCACCCCTCCCTTCCTATCCCTGGTAGCAACTCCTATTCATCAGTTTCAGTCATGTGACCTTTTTCTTACCGCTGTCATTTTAATGACTGTCTTCAGCTGTGTCTCAGTGGGAGAGCGATGTTGGAGAATTACATCAGTTCTGAAAAACAGTGGTATGTTCATAGAAAGAAAATAATTGCTTTTGATGAACTGTTCCTCATAGTCACTGATTCAATATGGATATCCCCCAAACATACCCCATTCAGACACAGACACTATTGCTACATTCATAAAATACATGGACCTGGCCCAAGGTTAAATGTGGTGATTAGTGACTTTACTACTCAAACACTGTTATTAGACATTGTAATGTCCATTTCTTTTACATTTGGTTTTACTGATGCTTCTCTTTTCAACTTGGACAGGGGGAAAATAATTCACTTTCTCCCAGTCATAACAAACTTACACCACAACCGCCACTGTAAGTACCCTATATTTATTATATACAGTAATCCCCTGCTTATCGCGGGGTTTACATTCCAAGAGCACCCACGTATAGTGAAAAAGTTGTTGGGTTTTGGTAAAAAAAAATTGCCTATTTTTATAGTGTGAATCCCCAAACAATGCTCCTCGTGCGCCCCTCGTTGGCGGCAGCCCGCTGCTTCACTTGATGAATGGGTTAAATGCAGAGAAAGAAGTTCACATTGTGCTGCGGTGTGTTCACATGTGACTATAAGGGTTCATAAATTAAAGTTCATATGTTTTTTTGTTATTTCTACAACAATTACAAAAATTTAAGCTCAACAACAGCATGCATTACCTGGTCAATAGTACTGGGATACAACTCTTAGTTATTGAATTCAGGAGGTTCTTTGCGTCTTAATATTTCAGTAAGGCATTTTAGACAACGCCAGGCTTCCAACTTTGTGGACCCAGTTTGGGGAAGAACCTTTTCTATTCCAGCAGGACTGTGTCCCAGTGCACAAAGCCAGCTCCATAAAGACATGCTGGAGGAGTTCAGTGTGGAAGAACTCCAAATATGCTCCCAAAACACTTTTTGCGTTAAAACACTAAAACACTAAAATACGGGGACAAGACAAGGTGCAGTCACGCTACATGCTGCAGCAGTTTCTTCTTCTTCTTCTTCTTCTTCTTCTTCTTCTTCTTCTTCTTCTTCTTCTTCTTCTTCTTCTTTTTATTGTGGTTGACAACTATTCAGTGTATTACTGCCACCGCTGGGCTGGTGTAGGTAATACAGTTTGGCTCTCATAAAAATCTGTGTTAGACTGAATGCTGATCCGTGTAAAACTGAGGGGTTACTGTACTGCACATCCTCTGTACTGCTGCTAATTATTATTTATTGCTGTCTAATTTTTTGCACACCTAACCACTCCACTACTAGAATACAGTATCTGTCATGATGTTGTATTCATTCCTTGCACTAAATGTTGCCCTGTTTTGTGGTTTTGTTGCACTTTTACTCTCTCAGTATAGTCAGTATAGCCTGGTCCTATCCTGATCTTCTGTAGTCCTGTGGTGTTTCTGTTCTTGTTCTTGTGCTGCACTGTGTTCCAGGAGGAATGGTGTGGTACTGGAGGAACATTTTGGTTCTGGAGAAAATGTATGGTCCTGGGGGAATACTGTGGTCCTAGAAGAATATAGGGGTCCTGGGGGAATGTTATGGTCCCGGAAGAAGGTTGTGACACATTGTCTCATTTCACTATGTTACTGAAATGACAATAAACTTACTTAAAGGAGTCATACTGCAGAAATGTTTCCACAGAAGTGTCAGAAGAGAAGAATTAACCAGGCACCGTATATTCAATTCGAAAAAGCTGTTGAGTCGGTTTGCTTTAGAATTTGATCTTTGGAAACTATTGTTCATTACAATAGTTTCCAAAGCTGGTGGCCTAGTGGTTAAGGCATTCGCCCTGTGATCAGAAAGTCCGGGTTCGATTCCCAAGACTGCTAGGCACCTCTGAGGCATCCTGAGCAAGGTACTGTCCCCACACACTGCTCCCCGGGCGCCGCGTTCCTGGCTGCCCCCTGCTTCACTTGGTGAATGGGTTAAATGCAGAGGAAGTATTTCGTGCTGTTCACACTGTGTGCTGTGGTGTGTTCACGTATGACTAGATTGTCACTTTCACTTTTTTTTTTTTTTTTTACACCTGACACCTGATTACATCCACCTTTGCTTGTGAAGATGTCAGACACATCTTGGCAAACGTTCTCTGAACTCTGTGATTGATTCCTTTATAGCTATGCCATATCATCCCAATATACAGGCACCTACAGTGAGTGTTCTGATAAAGAGTTAATGCATTCCACTAGGTGAAGCTAAAATGAACCCCATTAATACACACAATTCTCCATGGAAAGGGACAAAAACATTATATGTCATTTAACTGGTTTGTATATATTGTTCCCAGTTCAGTAGCTCTCTTCAATTTGACAGCAAACCAAGAGAGCGGTATTTTCATAGAGATTTATTTCTTTATGAAAACACTGCACTTAATATTATGCTTTGCTACTGTATCTTACAATAATTGGACATAAAATAGCATATTGTGGCCAATTCCAGAATATACTAAGTACACCAATACCACAGTGATGCTGAGCGTTTAGACCCCCACAGCCTGTGGAGGCGATTTAAAAAGAAAAGCTAATGGCCCACATTCAGCAACTCCTTGCTTTACATTGTTAAGTGTGCTTTATCATGCCTTGACACTATTTTGCGGTTTAAAAATACCATTTTATCTGCAATCAGTTAAGCAGCCGAAAGCGGCGGAGAAACCTGTTTGGGTTCACACGGACTGCAAAGCCATGAATCACTCAGCTGAGCAATGGCACGCGTTCTGTGGAGCAGGATTGTTTTTTACAGGCTAGGACTGCAGCTAAATTATCCATAGCCTGCAGGCGGGATGGTAATGAAAGGCAATTCAACCACCTACCCCTCCCCAACTCCATTAATGTCATGGCTACAATTCTGTCTTTAGAAATAAAAAAGAAACGCAACGCATCAGGGCTATACGAAAAATGCAGCTACTTTATTACACGCCATAGTTCAACAGTTCATGCAAACTACATCCCATTGGTTTGCTTCCAGCGAATTACTTGAATCACCTTGTGACCGGAGTGAAAGACGAAAGGCCCTTTCTTTCTTCAGCGCACTGAAGGTTGCGGGTGTATTTGGAGCACAAACGAAGTGTTGGATATAGCTTCTAAGGAGCTTCTTAATGTATTCAGTACATTTATTTAAAAACACACACATATGATCTGATTGAACTCGAACGAACAGGACTTTTTTGTGTTTGATATTTGACCTAATCGTGGTGTTCAAATAGCAAAAGCAGAAAAAGCAGCTGGGTGGCCTAGTGGTTAGGGTTTGTGGGTTCGAATCCCAGCTGCTAGTGGCACCACTGAGGTACCTCTGAGGTACACTGCTCCCCGGGCGCCCCTCGTCGGTGGCAGCCCACTGCTTCTCTTGGTGAATGGGTTAAATGCAGAGAAAGAAGTTCGCATGTGACTATGAGGGTTAATAAATTAAAGTTCATAAGATTTTTGTTATTTCTACAACAATGAACACAATTCCAGCTCAACAGCACCATGCGTTACCTGGTCAATAGTACATCTCTTAGTTAATAAATTCAGGATGTTCTTTGCCACCAGTGAAAGACAATCTTAATATTTCAGCAAGACATTCTGGACAGTGCCAGGCTTCTAACTTTGTGGACCCAGTTTGGGGAAGAACCTTTTCTATTCCAGCAGGACTGTGTCCCAGAGCACAAAACAGAATCCAACATCAGTGTCTCATAAATCCTCTACAGAATGAATGGACAGAAATTCCCACAGAAACTACAAAATCTCGTGGCACACCTTCCAAGGAGAGTGGAAGCTGTTATAGCTGCATATTATATTAAAGTCTATGGATTTTAATCCAGTGTCATTAAAGTCGTAATGTTGATGTAATGGTCAGGTGTCCCAGTAGGTTAGGCTGGATAAAGGATGCCAGGTGCCAATGTGAAAGATGGACAAGTTTATATGGAACAAACCCTCTGAAACTCATCTTAAACGTATTATATATGTCCAATCAGCGGCCGCTAGAGGCTGTAATTTTTATTTTGGATTCGGAGCACACTGGCCTTAAATTTGGTTAAAGCATGTGTTTCAGCTGGCTAGAGTGCTCAAAGAACTAAGACTTGTGTTGTGATTGGTTTAGAGTTTTTAGTTAGGAGTACGTAAGTTCGTGTGAGGTGGACCTCCACGGCCACCTTAGCTTTTAGTTTTGAATGTCTTTTCGTTCTCTTTTTGTTTTGCTAATGTTTTGTTTTGCTGAAGTTTGTTTCCTTTGTTGTGAGTGTAAATAAAGCACTCTGAAATGAAAGTCTGCGAATGCGCCTGTCCTCATTGGCTGGGAGATCAGAAGGGAAGACAAGAGAACTGACTCTGTTTCATAATACAGAAACTCAAAACATTCACGAAACACAGGAACGCCAAATCAGATGTTCTAGCCTGGAGTGTGTTATTTACCATTGCACATTCCTGCCTGTAGTTTGACTCATCTCTCGTCCTCATAAAGCAGCTGGTGCACGCGCTGTACACCCAAAGGCCTTGTAAAGGAGGGTCGCCCAAAACAGTGCCAGGCTTTTTACACACATTCACCTTCAGATGCCCTTATAAACTCACAGCTTACAGTAATAATCACCACACTCGCATCCACCAGTCTGCGTTACAGCTTTATATGTGGGAGGTGTGGGAAGGAGCAGGGATTGCGGAAAGATGGGGGAGGGAAAGAAGAGGAGATGAAAGAAATTAACCTTGATGCATGTCCTCCGGTGATAGAAAGTAATTAAGAATGTCTAATGTGTTAATAGCAATGTATATCTGTGTTAAGAACAATATACCTCTGTTGCCAATAACCGACATATAAAAAATAAAACATGGATAATTAATAATTAAGTTAATATGTTCATTCTTTTACCCAATTTGATACTGTGATAAGCTATGTGGTAAATTATATCATTGGTAATATATGTTATATATCCCTTCTATTCAGATTCTATTCAGAGAACTCACCACAGCTCAGCTCACAGTGTGAACGGTGTGAAATCCTTTCTCTGCATTCAACCAAGTGAAACAGTGGGCTGCCGCCAATGGGCCCTGCGGGGAGCAGTGTGTGGGGACGGTATCTTGCTTAAGGGTACCCCAGTGGTGCCACTAGCAGCCCTGGGATTCAAACCCACAACCTTCTGATCTGAATAAATACATATACATATATATATATATATATGTGTGTGTGTGTGTGTGTGTGTGTGTGTGTGTGTGTGTGTGTGTGTGTGTTAAACTGTGCTCTTTTAAAGGGTGAGTGTCTAGTAAGCTGTTTTGCCTGCAATGTGTGCATACAGCTGTGTGTGTAATGCTGCAGCCACAATGGAAATACACTCAGTCAGGCAGAAAGAGGGATGAGAGAGAGAGAGAGAGAGAGAGAGAGAGAGAGAGAGAGAGAGAGAGAGAGAGAGAGAGAGAGAGAGAGAGAGAGAGAAATTCACATAGGGTTAGGAAAATATATGGTATACATGATTAAGAATGAAAATCTACATAAACTGGTCTTCCTACAGCAATGTTTATATTCTTCACACAAAATAAAGTCAAGGTCCTCCACCCTGTAAAAGCTCTTGGTCTTCTCTGTAAAGCTGTTCCAACTCATATCTGATTCATTTCTAATGAGTTGTTTACAGAAGGAAAGATGTTGCGTCTTATCTTTTCTGTTTCTTTAATGTTAAAGGTGGCAATTATGGCGAGCAATATTTTCATATGTTCAGAGAACAGTTGAAATGATTTCTCATTCAAAGCTCATTGAAGTTCAGAGAAAAGCGAAAAGCTTTATATTCATATACACCTTTATATAACCTCTACTTTATGTTTTGAATCTGATTAAATGTTGACAGAAAGAAAGTTGGCAGACTTTATCGATTCTAAAAGTAGCGCATTTTATGGCCATGCAATTACATCGTTAATTACATTGACAGAAGAATTCTATAAGAATGCATAAGACTTTTGAATTTTGAATTGTTTGCAGAATATCTTTTTACATTTTTTGCCCCTTTTATAGCCTCAAATATTCTTTCTCTTTTCTTAACATCACAAAATAAATGGAAAAAATGTAGATTTCACCCGATAGAAAGGAAATGCTTCATATGAGTCGCTAATTAATTATGGACTTATGTCACCTGGTGGTGGTGGCGTAGTAGGTGGCATCTGGACCAAGAGGTCATGGGTTCGAATCCTACCCTCAGCCCCACCAATGGGTTCCTGAGCAAGACCCTTAACCCCAAGTTGCTCCAGGGAGACTGTAAGTAGGGAATGGAAGTCGCTTTGGATAGAAGCGTCTGATAAATGCCGTAAATGTAAATGGAGTAATATAGCAAATCAACAAAATAAACAAACTGCCACCTCTGCACTTCGACAAGCAATGCTAATGGACAGCCTGCTTGTTTACTTGTTTGTTTGTTTGGGCCTATCTGAAAAAGGCAAAAGGCAATTTCAGAAGCAACAAAAGCTTAATTCCTGAACACAGACAGTTCAGCTCTCCCTGCTTTCATTCATGTATCGTGTCAGTACTCACTCAGCCTCTCTCTCTCTCTCTCTCTCTCTCTCTCTCTCTCTCTCTCTCTCTCTCTCTCTCTCTCTCTCTCTCTCTCTCTCTCTTTTTCTCACCCCCCCCTCTCTCTCTTTTTTTTTGATTTCCACTGTGCCTTATTCTCTCTCTTTCTCGTTCTCTCTTTGTCTCTCACCCTCTCACTCCTCACTCCATTTTTCACTCTGCCTTTCTTTCTCTCTTTCTGTCTCTCAACCTCTCTCTCCTCTCTCTGTCTCTTATCTTCTCTCCCTCTCTTCTGCTCTCTCCCTCTCTCTCTCATCTTCTCTCCCCTTCTCCCCCTCTCTCTCTTATAATTTCTCTCCCTCTCTCTCTGAAGTGTACGTGCAGAACGTCTCCTGAGTGAACATATGAAGATATCAGCGCTTGAATGTGGTCACTCTACTGTAACATTAAAAACGGGACACATAATAAACAGGACAGCACAGAGTTACACACTTCGTCTGGGAAAGGGGAGGGGACTCCTCGCCTACTACTGAAATTCCCTCACTACTGAATGTGTACCCTTCACCCTTTTCCATTGAAAGTGAAATCTCACTGCATATTTCGAGGTATAATCGACACCCAGACAATTGGATTCATGTTAATTAACACCCGACATGCAAAATATACTTACACACACTCTTACAGTAATGTCTATTGTACGGAGCTTCCGCTGAACTGTGCAGGCAGACGACATCCTCCAAACAAAAGTCTGCCCGAGTTCAGTGTGAAGCGAATCAGCCAGATTGTAGGTGCCGGTGTTTTTGTTTTATTCTCCTGAACTCCTGAACTCAAATCCCCAAAAAACTCCTGAAGCATTTTTACAAAACAAAAAAAGACTTAGAGAATCAATAGACGTTCTTTAGTATTACCACATGTGATCAAACCAGGTTTCAGAGAAAACACACAGGCCTTCGGTCAGAGTGCGGATTATTGATCCGCCGAACGCAATAAACAAAGTTATACACATTTCTTTACAAAGAAATATACTCTTACAAACGTACTTCTTAGTTTATGCTTCTCTTGAAAACCTTTTCGAATCTAAATCGGAGCATCACACATATATCTCAAAAGAATTCTTTTTGAATTAGCTTAAATCCTACATTGTATAATTATGGTGTCAAATATCATTGCCATGCCTTAGAATTAAACAGTTAGTGTTTTGTCACTGTACCTTGAAGACTGATATAGGTCAATGAGCTGTGCTCTGATTGGCTGCCGTGTAGTACGCTTCATTCAAATTTGGGCTAAAACATTCCTTATAACTTTAGGGTGACTGGACGGGGTTACATTACTGTATGCAGAATAGATAGATCTATCTAAGCGTACTGGTTTTTGTGACATCACAAAAGCAGAAAATTCAAAACTACCTTTGCGGTTTGGTGTCCATTCACTATGAATATGAGCTGAGGAAAGGCAGTAGTTTATTGAAATGTTGGTGTTTAAATACAATATGCAGAAGAATAGGATGTTTTACATGTCTATGATACGGGCCCTTTAAGAATGTAGTCTAGAGCAGGGATCAGGATATTGATGTGGCAGATATATTATGAGCTTTAAGAAATGTAGCTTCAGATTAGGTCTGTGTGTGTGTTAAATTACAGGGTGGGGAATATAAGAGGGAACTTATGGGATTTGTAGTCCGGTGACACTGAGTGAAGGTTATTTGGGAAATGACAGGATTTGAGGATCCCTTCGACACCTGAAAAGCTCAGGGTGTGTTTATGTGATGCCGTGGGGGCTTTGTGGGATTTGTAGTCCATACGCTGGCTATTAAGGTATTATATCAGCCGAGATAAAACTGATGGATCGCAGGGATTTGTTGTTCGCGGAGAGCTAACGTAAGGCACACAGGCATCCGCCGGTTTTAAAGACAGCCACATTGTCTCATGGATTTTGGGGATTGGGAAAGATCAGGTGTGAAGACGGTGAGATTTGTAGCTGAGCTTCTGTATTTTGGCTGATCGCGATTGAGAGGTTTAACCTTTGCCTCGGTCCCAGCATGTGGCATGTCATCCAGAGCAAACCTGAAATTCACAGTAGAACATGATAATATAAAGCCCACTGAGCATTAAAATACACTTTAATTTGATAGATTTGCTCAGGATTGGATAAGGCCAGGCTTTACGTTTGAGGTATTTTGGTGACACTTCACTATAAAGCTACATAACACCTACATAAGCATTTCATGAGGACTGACATACCTACGTAAGCACATAAAGGCTTATTCCAGTACATGCCAGTTGTCATTAAGCTTATTTTGTCAGGTTCAGTGTTATTTTCCTTTAAAAATGTCATGCAACTGATGCTTCTTTGAATAAGCATTGATAAATGTAAATGAAGGGTTATGTCCATTGTCATGGAAGGCATATGCAGGTGTTTTTTGTTTTTTTTTCCTTAAACATTCACATCAAATGTTTTTATTTACCTATGCGTTTGTTTCTTATTTTGGCCCATTTGCATTTAAATGATTTTTTTAATTATTCTTGTGAGTTTTCTGTCAATTTTTTTTTTTTTTATATTTTATTGATTTATTTTTGTTTTTGTTTTTATGTTTTGTGCTAACTAGTTCTCTGTCCTAAAGTGGGAGGGGGGGGGGGTGCTAATGGTTGGTTGGGGGTGTTTAAGAAGTTTGAAAATAAGAAAAGGTCATCTTTTCTTCTCTCCTATGTTTTGTATGCCACTGACAGTTGAATAAAAGACCTTGAACTAAAAATTCACATCAAATATCTACATATGTCTCACTGCTTTGTAAAGAAGCACACGCCAAAGCTGAAAGAACAAAAACACTCAAACTCCGCAGGTGGTCAACAATAATGTTTTTGACTGATTGTTTCAAAGTAATCTAGGTTTCTATTCAGCCTGGAAATTTTCATTATAGGCCTCATAGTCATCAACTATGTGATTGCTTCATTAATCATTAATGCTTAATTAAATTCACCCTTACAAAATACTTTCATTGTAACATAAACCTATTCATTTTTTTTTTAATTATTGTATCGTTTCTATGGAGAGAAGAAAAATGGATTGAGAATAGTCAGGAATAAGATCTCTTTCATTTTTAAGCTCTTTGAAATGCTTAAAACATCAAATTGAATTGGTTCATAAACTAAGGTGAAGAGGCGTTATCAAGAATGCATTTCCACTTACAAGAACTACCAAAATGTCAAATGGTTGTCAGAACCATCACTATTCCCACTGAAATACGTTCGTGATGTGATCTAGACTCTCAGAAAGGTAAAGTGTCCAATTACATTTGCTTTAGATATGTTTATATTTAGATCCCTGACTAGGTTACAATGACTGTTTGATAGCAGACTAGTCAGTCAAGTGTCCGAAATGAAGGTTACCTTGAAGACTAGTTTCCTTTGCTAAACCGTGGCCTCTGCATGAAGCCTTTTTTGTTTAGACTTGTTTTCGTTCCCGCACCACTGAAGATAGGGCCTTCTCTTACGCTGTTTCTTTTTTTAAGAAAAGCCAGAAAATGTTTCTTTTTATTCTTTTTAAAATGATTGCTTGCTGTATTTTAATATTTGATGTTTTTATTATTATTCTCAATAGCTAATTCAGAATTAGAATCTCATTATTGTCATTGTAGCAGCTGTACAACGAACGAAGGTGCACTTCTCTTAGTGTAAGAATGTTCATGTAATAAGTACAGATGTATAAATATGAAAGACTATTATATTTCTGGGACTATTATAAATATCCCAAAACTAGTATACATATATTGCATAGACTGTTAAAAAAGAAGGCTGATTGTTTCAGAGGATAGCTAACAGGCTAACAGGCTCCTTCACTCATTTTCCGGCTTTGATTTAAAGTGTTTCCAGAGGAATTCATTGTAAAACTACATCTTCAGGTGACCCCATCTCTGCTACATGACGATGCTTTTAACATACTGCAAAAACTGCTTGTCCTTGTTAGCAGTGTCCATGCTTGCTTAGCAACAGCACACTCTAAACAAGCAACATTTGCTTCATGTCCTACCCAAACCCATCATACCTGTGATAAGATCACTGCAAAGCCTGGCCTCTTGTGACAAATTGGTTTATTACCACTTTAAAAATGAAGATTCCTTAATGGTTATTGATGGGCATTTCTAAGACATTTCTGAATTAGAAATCTAGAACCCTTACACTATGAGCATTGAGCCATGAGCCATTTGCAAAAATGCATTTTTTTAAAGAACCATGTCCTCCAAGGTTATTTAGAGAACCAAGAGTGTGTGACATTTTTAGGAAGAGCTCTTTTTGGCACCTGTACTTAGAAGTGCGTGCTCACATTAACATATTCCATCCCTAATCAGTGAAAGCGCAGTGTACTCAGAGGGAAAAAAAAAACATTTCCCTGATTTAACTGAACCTCTAGCCTCGGGTTACAGGAGAGCAGGACCTGAATATTTCCAGTGTTTCTTGCCCTGCTGTTCTCTTGTGAATATTTTCACCTTTCCTCTCTCTGCTGTTTATTGCCGGCAACACATTTTCCACTTGTTTCACACCCTGCCCCCTCCACCCGCCTCCTGCTATAAACCAGCATTATTGGTGAAAATATTTATCCTGCATGAATAAATGTAATTCACCTCCTCCACCAGGTAGGTGTGTGTGTGTGTGTGTGTGTGTGTGTGTGTGTGTGTGTGTGTGTGTGTGTGTGTGTGTGTGTGTGTATCTTCTCT
>JBBPDC010000084.1:1484844-1498596 GCA_037974485.1 Hemigrammopetersius urotaenia | reverse complement strand
GTGTGTGTGTGGGTGTGTGTGTGTGTGTGTTTTAGTATGATGCCCTGAGAGTTGTGTATGCATGTGTTTATATGCACTGATTGTGTGTGTGTGTGTGTGTGTGTGTGTGTGTGTGTGTGTGTGTGTGTGTGTACTGGAATGCAAGAGAAGCGTTTATATAAGTTATATATTTAATTTTATTGCTGAGGTTCTCTCATGACGCTCATGCTACTGTGCCTTTTATATATGTAAATGGACTCTATTCTCATTGGCTACCCTGAATTGCACTTTATTGAAAAAGCAGTGCGGGCCGATACACTCAAATTGAGCATGAATGGGAAGAGAGAAACTGCTGAAGGCTGAAATATATGAAATTGAATAATTGTATAGAAATAGTATAATATTATATGAAGAGCTTCAGCAAACCAAGGCCTAGCCCTTTACTCGGCTCTCTCTCTCTATATATATATATATTTTAGTTACACTAGAACGAATCTAACAAACTCTATAATCACATTATAATAGCAACAGATTTCTGAGGATTTCTAATGTTCTTTTATGTTAAACAGTTCATAGCTAACAACTGACCACACATCAGTTTGTAAAATAGCATTTAGCGTCCGTATAAAAACATTGGCTGCTAAAGTGCTTGAAGGTTTTAATTGGCGAAGAAGCTGTGATGATGTGTGCGTGTGTTTGCTTGCATCCTTATTTGTCAAAAGAAAGACTGATCAAAGTGATCTGAAGGTTCGGCTTCTTTGACTGATCAGCGTTCCTTTCGGGTTACGGGCGGATTTGTTGTTTGGGTCCTTTTTTGATCAACTTGCGGTTGTCATAGTTTATGTCATTAAAAAGGAGAACAAAGAGATGGAGTCGTCCCTGCCCCAGGGACACACACACACACACACACACACACACACAGCATCTTCCCTCAGCACTAGCTGTCTGAAAGGCCTACCAACATTACAGATACTGAAAGTATCATATATATATACTGATACTGAAATATTTCGAGACAAGCACTGATTGCTGAACATATTTGATGAAATGGAATTTAAACTACATTTTGGATGTGACACTTTAGTTTAGCGATGATCAGAAATGTGGATTTTTATTCAGTCTCTATTCGGTTGTGGTTCAGATTTTACACTAAGATTCTACAGATGATGTTCTCTGGCTACTCTCAGTTTCAGACCAACATTTCAGGCCTAATTAACACTAGCAGTCCCGCAGAGCGGCCATTTGGCTTTTCTACATATAAAACACACCGGACAGCCGATGGGCTGGAAGGCTTTTAGCTAATATTCTTAATCACCTGTGAACTGATGCTTTTGTTATGTAAACAAGGCGGGGCCGTGATGAGCCACTTCAAGGAAACTTGAAGGACCCCTGCTGCTCAATTGTTCTCCTGCTTTTGTTGTGCAAACGACCCCTTACCTGTAAGGCCAGGCTCCAAGTTTTCCCAACATGGAGCATTCTATGGCATTTTATAATACATTAGTTTCTTACCAGACGGTCTTGTATGTTCATTTTGTCAAGCATATGTGTATTTTGCTTATATACCAAGACTGAGTGTGTTAGGCCCGCACAGTATTCACAATAACACAGTGGTGGACCATTCTAACACTTTTGTGAAAGCAGATATACCTTTGGAAAAAATAATTCTCAATTAAAAGTGCTGTATTTATATTTGCAATTGAGTAAAAGAACTGAACAATCAAAAGCAAAAGTACTGTATCACAATTAGACTTTGTCATTAAATCTGGAAGTTCGTCAGACTTGCACTGGCCTGGTTTCAGTTGCTAAGGTATGAATGATTTAGTGAAAGGTGCTCTATGCTTACAAAGAGCATCATTATTTATACCTAACCCTCTGAGGTCTGAGGCCTTTCTGGCACTTTGAGGCAGTTTGCTATGGCTTTACATTTTTAAGTATTTCATCTCACTGAAAACATCTATACAAAAGATGACACATATAGCTGTACTCTGGATGCACAACAATAATATGTGAGTAAAGTAAATGTAATGAAAATATTAAAAAAATAACATAAACATGACAAAACATGACATGACTAAAAATATCAAACAAAGTAAAGAAATACACCCTAAATATGTCTGAGCAAGACTGAGAGCACGGCTGCAGGACAGAAAATCGCATGCCTTCTTTTTATTATATGTACAAAGCGCTGTCCATATATTTTATTGTAAAACATAGATATTTGAAAACTAGAGTGTTCAAAGTTTCTAGTGTTTCTAGGACAAAAACTCTTTACGGAGCTTTAGATGATTGTTTTGGAAAAGTCAAAAACTCCCGCGTGGGGGAGCTTCGACCTCAGAGGGTTAAAAGCCCTGTGTTAATTTCACCCTAATAAAATGTACTTCAGATATTGCAGGCTATGATTAAAACTGCTACTCCTACAATGTGCTCTTTTAAATTGCAAATCTTTCAGTCCGTGCTGCTAGTAGAGAATGTATTCAGGGTCAGAGCATGAAGAGGTCAGTTGCAGGGTTTTTAAATTTTAGTGAGGATACAGAGTCGGTTGTGGATAGAGTAGCATAAACCCTTAGAAAGATATGGGAATTAAGAAAGATTTCAAAAGGGAGTTTGAACTGTGCATCGTTTCTCTCTCTCTCTCTCTCTCTCTCTCTCTCTCTCTCTCTCTCTAACTCTGCGTGTGCTTCATTAAAAATCACTGCCGGTAGTGTATTAATGTGATGCCCCCTTGCTGGTTTGGGCTGCCTGTCTTTTTAAGAATTAAAGAGGAGGGCATGTAAAACTACAGAAAGTGGGTCATAATGAATATGAAATCTAGGGGAGACGGGGAGAGGGAAATTTTGCCATAATTAAGTGGCAGGATGTGAGAAAGCGTCGGGGTGAACTTGAAGCAGTGTTTAGCATCCTGATGCGTTTTTTAAATGAACATGTGAAGGAGGACGTGTCGCTGTATTAATGAGATATTTACAGCGTAGAAAATGAGGAAATGCCTTCAATGACTTCAAGATCTGCTTAGACGGGTTTCTTCGTTCAGACACGCCAGAAAATCAAAGACAGACCTCGCAGGGTTGTTTTCACACGTTTGAAATGACTGCAGGACTGAATGGATGGATGGATGGATGGATAGATAGATAGACAGCCGCATGCAAACATTTGGTTAAATTACATATTTATTGATTTTCTGAGTGAAACTACACCAACCGGGAATAGACTTCCACACATTTTTCATGCACAATTACTGTTTACCTGCTAAATTGACTGACAACAAATATAATGTGATATCAGCGCTGGTATAATAGTAAAGGCAATACACCATCCAGCACCATCCAAGTTACTGTCTGAAAATGATGAAATGATTGGTTCGAAAGCTTGAAAGTCTGCAATTAGACCAAGAGCTGTTGTCTTGAGCAAGAGCTGCAGTAGACAAAGTTGTTAAAAAATTGTGACGGTGTGTTTTATGTCTTTATAGGGTCTCTTATGTCCTTATAGACTCAGACAGTCTTAACGATGACATCTGGCTCGAACCCTGCCAACTTTTCCTCTTCTCTCTCTCTCTTTCTCTCACTCTTTCACTGTCGGTGAGTGTTTGGTGGTAAAGTTTACAGGGCTACAGGTCATAAAGTTTAAGGACTGAAGGAGTCAGTGGTTTAGTGCTGTGGGCTCAGAGCAGCTCAGTCTACAGTGAAGGAGGTTTATTAAGATCAGACTTCAGATTCTAGCAGTGAGTGCTGTTGGAACTTTTGCGTTTTCAACAAGCAGGTTTGTTCCAAAGGAGATATTTTACAAATAGATTATAGATCATTTATTAAAACTCTAGGATTTTTAGGGCAGGATTACTAGGGCAGGCTGTAAGCTGGATATTATTTTGTTGATTAAGTAATTATATCCACTTAATTGTAGTATTTTCACTGATATACTGATATTCTATTAATTATATTGGTGATCAATGAAAGTCATTCTTTTTTATTGATTGATTAAGTAAAAATACACACATATTCACAAATGCGCTAATATACTATTGGTGATCAAGGATGGGGGTGATAATATACACTCAAACATTTGATTTTCGGTACATGAACAAATATACTAATAAAATATTTATTGTAGTATGGATCAAGAAGAGTTTTATCGATTAGTTAAGTAATTATATATACTAAAATGTTTGATTTTAGCATGAAATTTGTAACTATAAACACTTGTGGTTTTGTGGGATCCTGCTGGTGTGGGTTTCCTCTCTTTCAGTGAGGATCACGAAACGATTGGACTGCTGTTAATGTTCCGATGCCAATTTGAGTGACACTGTAAAACCCCTGCGATATTCCTGTGAAGACGTTGGATCGCTAGTTAAGTCAGAGAAGTACATTTCATCAAATTGTTGTTACGCCTGGGGTCTGTGGCATTTGGTGGCCACCAGAGGTCACCAATGAGCAACTCTGTTCAGAGTGGCCACATCAGTAAGCAGGTGTAGGTAATCACTGGGGTGTATATATGTTTGTCACCGTGTGGTTTAAGCTGTGGGTTCGCCATTATGCAACGTCGTTCTAAATGTTATGTTTTGTATTGGCCCTCGCGCCATCTTCAGTCACAGTTAAAGAAATAAAAGCAAGAAAGCTGGAGACCCCAGAGGAAACGCGCGGCACCACGACTGATTCATCAGTTCATCTTATTTTATCATTTATGTTATTTCTTCATTCACTGATTAGTCTGAAAGACTTACCTCCCTCATCTCCTTGATTTTAGAGCCGCCTTTCCCGATCAGAGAGCCGCACTGGCTGGCCGGCACCACCAGGCGCAGCGTCACTGGAGGCTTGCTGGTCGCCTGGCTGTTGCTCATAGAGTTAATTATATCCTGAAAGAAAAATCAAAAGGGGAAACGTTAAGAATAATGTTTAGCAATTGTAGCATTTGATCAACATTCGACTGTAAATACTAAGATACCTCTTCAAACTTGTAAGCGATCATCGCAAAAGCCTTAAATATGGCGTCTGTAGGCCCAGTGATGGTGACTATCCTCTCTGGGCAGTTTCCTTCGGAGATGTTTATGCGAGCACAGCTCTGCGGACAGAGAGCAGGGGATACAGTGAAGCCGTTAGAAATATTATATCTGTTGTGTGTGAAAATGGACAGATGCTGCCAGCCACACCTACCTCCTCACGCATCTTCTTCACCGTCTCCCCTTTCTGCAGGGAAGTGAACTAGGTTTACACATGGCAGTGCGTACATATAACAATCACATACACACTTTAGAATGACTCTATACTTATACATGTGTAGTCTGTATTCAGATTGTGTTCTTACCTTTCCAATTATGCTGCCGACCTCCTAGAAAGCAAAGTTTACATGTAAGAAATCCACAATTCTCATATTATTATTCTCATGCATTTATAATATGTAGACTGTGAGAAAAAGTGTAAAAGTGTGAACTCTTAGTTCCCTATGTCTGTGTGTGTAGGGAATATTTTTGTTGGTCTCGGTGAGGGTAGGGGAGTGAGTCTGAGACGAAACAATAAAGTGGTGGCCTTAACCTCTAAGGCTTGGGTGGTAGATACATACAAAAGTTCATTTGGGGATGAGGACGTGTCCCCAGCATTAATGAAGCCTATGAGCAGAGGACAAACCAGGCCAGAGGACAAGCAATGTAAACATATCCTTTAAGGTCATACAATGTTTTTTACTCCTGTTTTCTGTGTAACTGTTACCTTGCCATGCATTAGAAGTCTGATGGTGAGAGTGACATTGAGTCCTCCCTCAGACTGGACTTTGGTGGGATCCATGGCAGGAACTGGGCGAGAGAATAAACACGGATCTTCAGGGACGGGGCAACCAGTGCAACACCTGTGAGGCAGTATAGAGCTAATTAGATAAACATAGTATTGTCAGTAGACCGGTGTAGCATTAAGAATGAACTCAAATCTCTTGATATAGTTTTGAAACAACAAAAGTGCAGTAAGCGGAATTCTGAAACGGTCTGAAACACCAGGCTGCACCACAAGAGGGAGTAATAATATCTACAGTTACGTCGGTGATGCGACCAGCTCATGTAGATTTCATGCTTTTTAAAAAAAAAATAATGACGGCATGAGAAAGATTAAATAAAAAAAATATTTTTAATTGACTTTCCAATTTTACATTTGCAATTCGATTTTTTAAATGTATTTTTCGATTAAAACCATTAACTGTTGCGGAGAAACAAAGACACACACACACACACGGGTTATGTTTCACCGTCCAGGAGCGTCCTGTATTGATGAAAAGTTTCTTTTGACTAAAATGCTTCCATTTCATTTTAGCAGCTATTAGGCCAGAGGGGACTAAAGAACATGGGATGATTAGGGAGTAATGGAGGTGTACAGCCAGATGTCCTGCAATCTCCCGCAGGACACCAGATTACATAAAGGCCTTAATCCAGATTATCGGCATCCAGGGGTTGGAGAGTGCTGCTGCCAGAGAGCAAAACTAATCTCGCCTACAGAAATCCGTCATGATCAATGCCAAACTTACAAGTGTAAGTAGATAACAGAGAGAGAAAAAAAAAGAAATTATATAAAAACAAATAACCAAGGAGTTCAGCAGAAGCAGCACTATCAGGACGTCCTGGGAAATGTAAGAAACAATGGCAAATCTTTTTAGAAGAACGGTGTAAAGAATGTGTGGTCGACTCAAAGGAATACGCACTCCCTCTAATATTAATACCATGCTCTCACACAAAAGCCAATCCGGTGGAGCTGCACAGAACAGATGGCATATCTTCATTAAAAAAGGAAACCGAGTATTTATTGGGTCAGTGAAGGACAGAGCAGAGCGAGCCCTTTCCGTCAACAAAGACTCTAGATATTAATCTAATACTATATATGTTTAACAAGGGTTTGTATACCGAGTTCAGTTCGCTCCCCTCCCTTGTCCCACTCGATTAGTTCTCTGTGTTTTGAGTTACTATTGTAACAAAATTGCCACATATGGCCCCTTTGGAGGCACACGTTCAGCTTCTCCCATCTGCTCCCGACGGCATCACGCTCACACATGACTGCGTTTCTACGTTTGTGGGGTCCTTTGTTGCTAAATAATGCCCCTGCAGCCTAATCCTAACTCCAAAGGGGCATCGGTAGGAACATGTTTAGCTCTCTTTAAGGTTACTCGCCACAAATATTCGCATGGGTCCTCATAGTAAAAAAAATTCCTGTATTCCTGTGATTTTATGGTTCACTAAGCACTAAACACACACACACACACACACCACACACGCATACGTTCCCACAGTCAGCGGTGATATTTTAACAGGGCTGAACCCAGGTTCACTGTTGTCATTTAATGTGAGTAAGCTGTTAGCGCTTGTGCTAATAGCGCTGGGAGTGCAGCGTGGCTCGGCACCGGAGGAGCGGCAGCGTTTCTCATGACAACTGACGGGGAAAGTGGGTCAAGCTTTCCATTAAAGAGCTTCTGGCCTCGTCCTCGGTAGTGGCTATCGAATTAAGCACGCTTCGCGCTTGGCTGAGCGATGCTCAAAAAAATGTTCTCTTTCACCCTCTTTTTTGCGCCGCTCCTTTGTGCTTTGGGTTCTGCACAAATGCACTGATAGGAAGGCCTTGCTCTCTGCTGCGTACTTCTAGCTTTAGTTGCGCTAACAATGAAGGCTGAAGCCCGCTCATGTGCGCCCACTGAGATGCGAATCGCAAAAGTGGATGTAAACAGTAAAATTAAAATCTCTCAAAATTGAAGCAGAGGTTGGATGCATCTGGTTCCGAAGTAAGGTGGAACAATTTGACTACCCCCTTGGATTTAGCAAGATATGTCAATCTAATGGGTAGTATTGGCTTTTATGAGGTATAGGAATAAGACTGAAGCAGTCATACTGCAGCAGAGTGCTAAGGAAGCTCAATATGGTCTCATTGTCCGAGAAAAGAAAGACATTTTTAGAAGTACAGTATAAACGTTACGTTTAAAGAGCGCTAGCATATAGTGAAAACGCCGATGTTGTGATGTGGCAAAAAAGCTTATGTTTATAGTACAAACCCTAAATATGCTCCCCTAAACACTTTCGTTTAATTTTAAACTCAGCGTAATATATTATTCTTAAAGGAAATGTAAAGGTGAAGCCCTATCTGTACTGTACAGTTTACACTGAACTCCTGCAGTGCTAGAATATACCCCTGTATAGACTCTGCTGTAATTCATGCACAGGCGTATAAGCAGGTAAATACGTCATTTAGTTTAATTTACAGCTATAAAAATAAAAGGCTTTAAAAAGAACAAAACGAAAACAGGAGAACACTCGAGACGCTCTACTGGGGAAATCCTGAACTGCAGCTGCATCACGGGGCAGCAGCCAATCAGCAGCAAGGAGAAAGAAATAATGTTTTCGGATTGGCTATTTCTAAACCTCGCGCCTCTGAGTACAGTGCTATTCCACCATCCCAAGACACACTTTCTTCGTGCTCTGAGAGAACAAAAATATATATCGTTATTTTGCGTATAGAAATGTAGCCGAATTTACGTCAATATTTCTGTTAGAAAATGAGTAAATTATGTTTTTCTTAATAATTGAATAACTGAATAAAAAATCTATATTGCCATGAAGAAAGCTGTGAGGTCTGGGTCCTTGTCCGCCTTGTTTATGTTTGGGCTCAGCGACCCAGCACAAGGACGAGGGGACGTCGCGGACAAGGCCGGAGGATATCTGCGGTATCTGCGTTAGTGTAGGGGTGACAGCGATCAGTTATTAGTTCGGTTCTCGCGACTGTTGAACTGCTGAACTGCGTTAAAGTGGGGGGTTTTACTGCACTTCTAGCAGTTCTAGACTAAACAGTCAAAGAGGCACTCACACAGATGACATCAAGTCATTTTAACATTTAATAGATATTTAATAGATAGTATGATTTCTCCTTTTCATTGATGAACACTGCAGTTCTGGGAGGATTACTGTGCATTTTAGGGAGAAAAACTAGCTCTACGCCGAGGCCTCCGCCATTAAATAATCAGATTTAGTGTTATTCTTTCTCTTCACTGAAAAACGCATCTGTAAAAACAGACCAAGATCCACAGGCATCGAGCTTCAGGGTTTATCACAGTATCAACAACGGACCAATACTGGATGCAGTTTCAGCCACTTTTCACACAATGTTCATGCAGAACACAGACTGAGAATAAAAAAAACATTTTTTCTGAGAAACTCTCTGACATTATCAGCAACCGATCGGTCATTTGTGGCCGTAGCTGAATGGGAACCTGCTGAAACAGACTGGTCTTGTTGCTCAGGTTTTATGCAGCGACTAAAGCTCTTTCCATGCAAGTAATTTTGTTACTTTGCACGACTGTAGTGTAACATACGGGTGGACAAGATGGCCTTAAAATGAAACAAAGGTAAGTGAAGATATTTTCAAAACCTATATAGAAATACATATATATAGAAATATATATATAGAAATATTTCTATATACATTTATTGGTAATTAATCATGCAGATCCATGCTCCTCATGAGCAATCACTGTTATTTTCACACTATAGAATACCTTACAATTGTGTACTGTACCTTACAATTCATGTTAATAAACCATGAATCAGGATTCCATTACTAACAAAACGAACTAACATCATTATTTCAATTAGTATCAAGGTAGTAAGAGTGCTATATTTACTCCCAAGTGATATTTTCAGTGCTCGAACCCTGTCACTCGTATTTCACACAATACTAATCACACGTCATCCGTCAAAGCTGCATACAGTGGACACATATGGGCTATCTGGAGATCATGGTCTAACAATGCGATCAGCCTACGCTATTCTACTAGACAAGCATAAACACGGTTCTGTAGACCTCGCAGAAGCAACATTAAAGAGAAGATGTCTCTGGAGAGATGGAACACACTTTCAGCACATGCACTGTCCTTTTAGATTTGTGCAATTAGGCATAAAGACTCATTTACACATGTCCTCAACAATCAGATCAAACCAATTCCAGACAATGTTCGGCGCGGTTTAAGCGACAGTGATACCTCGTGCTGAATTAATTATGAATTTGACCAATAACTGGCCTAGCATTCAAGACCGTTTCCAAAACCAAGCGCACAAATGCTTACAGACAAGCATCTTTGTTCAGGTAGCATTGTGTGTTAACTGTGTAAGTCGTTGTATAATATCATATATTCCTATAAAGAAGAATAATGCCTGATCGTTCCTGAATGTGCGCTAAATAAAATGGTAAATAAAAGTATAGTAAAACTCCAAATTACAATATTGAACACGAATAAAATATTAGGAACAAAATCACCATCAAAAGAGCAGTTAGCCCTGAATCTATACGGCCGAACAAGAAGATTTACCTCAGATGTTCCTGGAAACGGACGGCCACCACTTTCGGCGTTTGCGAAAAAGATGATTAAAAAAAAACAGTGACAAGCAGGAAAATTACGCCCCCCATCCTTTCGCTCAACTCAGATCGAACGCTTCCATTCGATTGGTTGGATGATGCGGTCATGTGGGCCGCATGTCACGACACGTGACGCTCTCGCGAAATAGCGAAAAAGAGCACAAAAAAATGGAAAGAAGAGAAACTGTGGTTGGGTCCCAGTTATATCGGGGTGCAATCCCGAGCTCTGAGAAATGCGACGAATGCCAAAAGCGGGTCAGGAGCACATGGGTGCTTGGGCATTGGGGTGCCCCCTCCTGTGGGCCGTTCAAAGCTACCTAATGAGGCACAGTGACAGCAGAGTATGACCACTGGTCAATGCGTCATTGCTGTCTTTCCACTCCTTTTGCCTAAGGGAAGCTTTTTCAGCCCCTGCTGTCTATCGGTACATATTTGTTTCAGGACAGTGACCAACAGCGTATGGATGTCCCCTAACCGCCATCCTGTCCTACAGAGCCAAACAATGCGTTGCTAGCAATCGACGCACAAAGTGTAGAAGATACATCATGGGAGCAAGTCCTTTTTATTTGATGTTAGCATTATGCTGATAGCTACATGCAAATGCACGTCTATAGCATGCAATGGTGTTAATAATGTTGGGTAAGTGTTCTCAGTATATCTGCCATACTTCTAGCTTTGTGATTCGGCCAGCCCAGAATTACTCTGAGCTTTGGCTGCATGCTCTGTGGATTAAGCGAACCCAAACAAATCCACTGCTACGTCAGATGTCGGGACAGTTGTGGAGGGGATTAGGCTGAAATTGTTTAAGTACACACTTACAGGCTTGAGGTTACACATAGGAGGGGGACCCAGATTTGAGGAACTACAAACAATGAGTTTTTTCCCGCTTCTGTCTAATTACTCCCAAACCACCCTGTGAGCAATTGTACCAGTCAGTGTTCCTCAAAGAGTCTAAAGCTTCAGCAGTTAAAATTGCAGGTCTCTTTCCAACGCCTCTGGTTAAAACGCCCTAATCAAACCGTCTCTTTTCTCACCGCTGCAGCAGAAATAGGGTAATCCACATCGCGATGACAACGGAATAGCTCCTGGTAATATAACACAAATAGAGCATTAAATCTGTTAACTGGAGTGGCCAGCCCAGCCCCAGCTCGGCCCATTACAGAGAAATCAAGATCCTGCTGCATGCCCTGACATCAAGCCAACTCAGGTTTGGGATTTTTTAACTAAAACTGTTTAATTTGAGACACTAAAGCCTGAACTAACGCGTGAACAGACTCCCATAGAAGTAAGATCATCACATTTTCTGATTATAGAAAATATGAATTTAATTATGAACTCGAAGAGGTCTGAAAACGTTTCATATGCACCTATACCTCGTTACAGGAAACTGTTTGCTACATCAAGCCACACTGTAGGAAGTGTGTATAGGAGCTCTATACATTTTACAAAAAAATACACTTTAAAAAGGATGAAATGAAACTCACAAAACTACAAACACATATTTTGCTTCTCAATTAGAATTAAAAATAATTTTTGGAAATAAATAATTAGTAACAAGCAAAAATTTTAAAATACCGGTTTGGAATAACTATTAATTAATAAAATACAGGCGCATTAAACGCTACGGTTAAAAATAGCTTTTGAGCTTTATAAAAGGTATTTGATGGATAGATTATTGTTGAGGAAAACAAACTCAACTCTGCAAAGGTTCTGTAGTAAAGGTAATGGTTTTATATAATAAAAAAAATATTAATTCTTAAAAAAAAAAAATCTTTTGAATGCCCAAATGGTACTCAGCCAGACGTATATTTCTGTTCTTTTAAACGATTCTAAATAACGTCAAAGATCCTTGTTTCAGTGAAACGTTTACGTTTTCTAATTATTGCCAATGTTTTTATTTATCAACAAAAAACACATTTCGGAACTGCAGGAGAGAACTTCAGAACAAAGAGTCTTTAATGAAACGAGGAGCGAGTTCAGAACGCTGCCAAACCAATTCAGTCCTCAAACTAAAGTAGTGCGTGATTCGAGTCACAGGCGATATTCCACTCTCCATAGGGTCAAAGTTTTAGAGGGCATGCTCGGCGGGACATCGGAGTCACACTTGCAAGTAGGCTCAATTGTACCCCCCCCCTCCAGAACCAGCCACTGCAGGGGGGGCGAGGAGGAATCCCGACTACTCTCAGAGTCGCATGGAGCTGACCACAGCGACCTGGTTGCCCAGGCCTACCTGGTCACCTGTGAGGACGGTCCCAATGGAACTCCTCCACGAGTTCCTGGCTGAGGAACCTCAGGCCTGAGAAGGGAGACAAGAAAGACTGGGGAGATACACATTTGTATCTTTGTAATTTGACATAAGACATCAAATGGACCAACAAACTTGGGGGAGAGTTTACATGAAAGTAATCTTAGCTTAAGGTCCCTGCTGTTGAGCCAGACCCGATCACGTGCCCGAAACTCCAGTGCATCTCTGTCCGGTAGGCTTGCTTTTAGAATCTACCAACCTCTCAGCTGATGAACGCATGTGCCCCTTTCCACACCCGCAATGCCCTACGAAACCACCTGTCCACTTCGGACACATCAGAAGGTTCACCATCCCAAGGACAGAGAGGGGTTGATGCCCAAGCACACATTCAAAGGGTGTGAGACCAGTCGGGGTACCCCTCCCAGTCGTGCTGGTGTCCATGGCAGTATGCCCGGATGAACCCAACTCCTGAAACCGTTCAGCCTGACTGTTGGACTCAGTCAGGATGACCGTAGCTCCCAGTTTCCTAAAAAAACGCGGCCCATATTCTATCCTCATCCTCAGGGATGCCATAGAGCAGAAACGTCGCTTGGAACAGGGCCTTACCCACTTGTAAGGCTGTTGGTAGCGAACGGAAAGGTAGGAACCGGATCCCCTTCAAAAACTGGTACATGACCACCAATAATGGGGATGTACCCTTTCAAAGCCAGGAGATCCGCGACGAAGTCTGGGGCTTTGGGGGACCATGGTCTCTGCGGCACTGGAAGGGGCATGTCCCAGCTGGCAACTGAAATTTCCTAAAACACAAATCTTAACAAACCAAACTTAAACTTAAACAAGGAGCACCACAAGTTAAGAGAAATTATATGTAGGCTGAACAATTGTTTTTTATATGTATTTATACAAATGTAGCAGCAATGTGTACATTGTGCAAATGGAATGCTAAAGTGCATTGTGCCATAATAGCACAGCAATATAAAACAGAGTGAACAAAGTGACCAGAGTAATGTAAACAGAGTAATTAACAGAGTGACCAGAGTCATGTATAAACAGTGTAATGTAAACAGAGACCAGAGTAATGTAACAGAGTAATGTAACAGAGTGACCAGAGTAATGTAACAGAGTAATGTAACAGAGTGACCAGAGTAATGTAACAGAGTAATGTAACAG
>JBBPDC010000084.1:1299316-1309406 GCA_037974485.1 Hemigrammopetersius urotaenia | reverse complement strand
TATATATATGTGTGTGTGTGTATGTACTATATTGACTCTGGAGGCTGCGAAGGGGGGCCAACTCCATATTAAAGTCTGTGGATTTGAAAGCAATGTTATTATAGTCCCTGTAAGTTGGTCCATGATGAGGATGATGCCGAGGCCTAAGCCGAAGTGTCGTCCGCGACATGGAGCTCACAACCTGGAGCAACGTGGGTTTTTTACAGACAGCATTTCTGGTATGATGTGATGTCAAACGCAGTAACCTCCATTTTATGAGGTCATGGCACCGCACAGAAACACTGAAGAGGTCCATTTAAGAGAGACAAGATTATCGACATTGCTTCACGCTAATGCAAAAAACAGGGTCCTTGGAGATCCTTCCGTCAGTGTAAGTATGATTTGTTAAGAGCCTAAACCGCAGCACTTTGGAAAGAATATATGAACGACCTTGAGTTTTAAGTCTGTGAGCTGGTTATCCAATAGTTGATGAAATTAGAGTCATTTCAATAAACAAAGGTGTCTTTTTAAGGCGCTCTTATGAGTCCTGAATCATGAGGCCGACCAGAATTACTTTGAAATCGAATCCATCTTCTCTACAGCACACATTACAATGCATTGCTACGTATTACAATGAAATAAGAAGTAAGTAATGCATTTTTTTCTGTGCATTAATCGCATTGTCGTCTGCAAAATGAGTGTATCGAACAATTTTATTGTTAAAGTACTGCCATATTGTCACGTCGCCAACTCTCTCCCAGATAAGAGCAGGAACAACTTTTTTCACCTTTTATTTATAAATAAAGGAACAGAACGCATAGAAGCTTCCTTGTCGTGTTGTAATGGTTGACCCACAAACTCAGAACCCCCAAACTGATCTTAAATACCTGCTCCAAATTAAACACAGGTGTGTTAAGGTGAACTGATTCCCATCCAAATACACTTAAATCCAGGACGACCTCTACTGGCCGTCCAGCACACAACCCCCTAAACCCTTACAAATATGAACAAAAGTGCAATAACATTTGGTTTGCAAACACTTAATAAGAGCCGTTGTCATGTAGGAGTGCCAAAGGACGGAGATGCAGATGCAGGATTTATTCATAACAAAGACAAACAAAAAGGCACGAGGGCCTACATTCAAACAAGAGATCACCCTTGTTCACCAACCAAAAGGACGGTGGACCGACACCAAAACAAAGGCCCTTAAATACTAATCACCCTAAAACCCAGAACAAACCAAAACACACAATCTCTTAACTTAAACAACGGCCAGCTGTGGACACTCACCTGACATGTGTAAATATAAGTTGGACATGACAGCAGTGTTCCCTTTAACACAGTTACACAGTTACAGCTCAAATATACACATAAACATTAATGTAATCAAATTACGTATAAAACCAAAGTGTTTTTGCAACTGCAGGGCATTCACATTTGATCTGGTTTGTTATAGAAAGACCCTTCAGAGTCCAGAGCCACGAACAGAACATTATAACAAGCCCCTTCCGAGCAACAGCAAGTTAACATTTCGTTTGACGTTTATCTT
Organism: Hemigrammopetersius urotaenia; assembly: GCA_037974485.1. Lineage (NCBI taxonomy): Eukaryota > Metazoa > Chordata > Actinopteri > Characiformes > Alestidae > Hemigrammopetersius > Hemigrammopetersius urotaenia. The sequence goes on along the minus strand of JBBPDC010000084.1, from coordinate 1,307,878 downwards.
TTAACGTTTTCTGTTAGCGCTTCCTTTTTTTGTACGTGAGTGAAAGTGTGCAAGTGCACAATTTTGGACACACACTCTGTTCCCTCTATGCCCTGTTAGAGTGAGGTGAAGTAGTCAAGCACAAAAAAGCAACAGACTTTTTAAATAACAGTAATAAAAGAGCTCCATTATTGCGCAATAAATGCACTAAATCGCCCAGCCCTGGAAACGAGTAAATATAATAAATAAATAATGCCTCAGGAGGAAGTTAAACTAACCCAGCAGAAGCAACTTGAGTAAAAAGTGCAAGATGAAGTTTGTTAGGATCTGGTTTTCTCTTTTTTTTTTTTTTCTCGTTTCGCTCTAAAATAAAGTGCTGGCGCTCCAAAGTGAGAAGTGTGAACATCAGCAAAGCTGTCCAGGAGCTGGACCAACACAACAGATTGAAATGAAACTCGAATGAGGAATTAGGGCCTTGCTGGGTTGGCCAAACTGATGGAAAACAGGAAAAAAGTAGGAAAAAGCATTAGCACTTGAAAACACAATCCAAATTTCACTTAAGTGTATCTAACCGAGCCAACATAATTAATAACTAACACCAAGTTCCTGTCGTAATGAAAAGTGTGAAGTGTGTGAAAAAGGAAGAAATAATGTGCAGAGCAAGAAACTTTTAGGATTACATGTGAGGAACCTGAAAAAAAGCTCATTCTTAAAATAGATCTGTAGTGTTGGAGAATGCATCTTTGCTGTCGCACCTTTGCTTCTAAGCTCTCTGTTATGTGTAGAACTCTCTGCCTATAGCGGATATATTAAACTTTCACACATAAAGCTTCTGTATTTGAACTGGCAGAAGAAATCCTGCTTTGCCTCCATATGAGAAAACTACAGGGGGTCGTCTGATATGAGCTACATGCATTAAAAAGTAAAGCGAGTGTCTAATAAAGAGGCTGATTTACTGCTTTAAGGAATAGTTTCAAGTTTCAAGTTTTATTGTCATATACAGATATTAATGTACCTTCGTTATTGTAATGAAATTTTTAGGCTTGTGTTCCCTCAACTTTACATAAATATATTGAAAGTATAAAGATAAAAAGAAAAGAAAATAAAAAAATAAAATTTAAGAAGTAAACATTTTTGACAAATTTAATATTTACATTTTTTACTTTTTACATTTTATTTTTTATTTTATTTTCTATATGGGATTTTCTATATTTTCTATATATGTGGGAATGTAATGTATATGTAAAATTTAGAAAATAGGTGCAATATTTAGAAAATAACATTTTTAAAGAGTGTTTAGTATTTTAGTATGGAAAGGTAATATTTACAGTATTAATAGCAAAATGATGGAGTGAGGTATTTAGTCTATGGAGTGCAAAATGCTGCAGTGAGGGTTTAAAGTGGCATTGTTTAAAGTGGCATTGTAAAGAGGCCAGTAGTGAGTGTATGCTGGTGTGTGCAGAATGTCAGCAGTTCAGAAGCCTGACAGCTTGTGGATAAAAACTGTCTCTGAATCTGCTGGTGAGGGTCTGGATGCTTCTGTACCGCCAGCCTGACGGTAGGAGTGAGAAAACTCTGTGGCTGGGGTGGCTGGGATCAGAGAGCATCCGCTGCGTCTTCCTCCTACAGCACTGACTGTACAGGTCCTGGATGGCTGGCAGTTCGGTCCTGGTGATGCGCTGTGCTGATCTGACCACCCTCTGCAGAGCTTTGCGGTCCAGTTGACTTTGAAGGAACAGTTTTATAAAAGCCCAAAAAGCCTCAAAAAATGCCTTTCTAGTCTTAGAAATGGCAAATTGTGTCAGTATACCATGTTCTGACTTGTTTGAAAAACTTTCTTAGATTTAATTATTTTTCCAGTCTTGTGGAGATTTGGATATTTGACACAAACGTTGTTATCTTGGTGGTGTCAGCAATTACACTATTGTTCTATTTCACTAAGTTTCATTATTAATATTATCATATTTTTTTATTTTTCATAGACAAAGAATTTAGGAACCGCCAAAACATCGGTTGATATCCCCTTCAGTGCGTGTGCGTTGGCTTTTCCTTGGTTAATCAGGAGCTGAGTATTAATAATTTAAAATGGATCTATTTTGCCCGTCAAACATTGGCCTTGTAACATCAGCTGAGAGCCAGAGCCAGAGCTGCTGGGTGCATGCAGTTGGTTAATTATAAAAAAAATTCTCATATTGGCTAGGCTTTGCTAAAAACAATATATGAGATACCTATACATTACACATTGTTTAAGGCTTAGAGTAAGGCACAAACAGGAAACATACCCTCAGGGGTTTAAGTGCTTAAAGTGCGGTTTTGCTGGACAGCATTTTTTTCTCAACGCTATTTTGATCTGTCATGGTCACGCACATTGAAGCTATATATTGATGTTAAAATTTGAGGTAAGAAAACACATCATTGACATTTGCTTCACTTTTTATTCAAATCAGGCTTTTTTAAACACATCAGTTGTACCAGGAGTCCATGATGCGCCTCATGCTCATGAACCTCATGCCGCCGTAGTCCCTGAAGTTCCTGTACTCTCCGGGTCCGAAGTACGACATCCTGCCTCTGTAGTGGGGATGCTCATACATGAGCCAGTGGCCGTCAAAGACGTGGCAGGACATGCAGCCGCTGGACCAGTGGTAGCGGTCCATGAAGGAATCACAGTCCTCCATCATCTCGTGCATCTGGCCCATGAAGTTCTCCCTCTCGTAGACCCTCATCCTGTAGTTTCCTCTGTGCTGTTTGAGTAGAAAACAAACTAAGAGTTAACATTGGGGCGAAACCTTTTCAATATATTGTTGCTGGAAAACTGAATTTCTCCGACCACGGATAAAACACTGGCTGCCTACTGTGTTTGGTGACCAATTTAGAACAAATGGGCCCTTAAAAATGGTCATACAACATACAAGTTGTGAATGATTTTACTTTTCACTGCCATTTCAACAGCAACAGTATTTATCTGTGAACTGTAAAATGAGATCTGAAAGCGTACCATGGGGATCATGCGGCAGGACCTGATGCAGTTGTTAAATCCCCACATGCTCATGTAGTCGGCGTACTCGCCCCTCCTCATGAAGTACTGGTTGCCCATGTAGTTGGGGCGGTCGTACACCATCCAGCAGCCGCTCTCCACTCTGCAGGAGTGGCAGCGGCTCATGTAGGAGTGCATGTCGGAACAGTCACCGGTGCACTCATAAGAGCGACCCATGAAGTTCCTGTCCTCATAGAAGATAACCTGTTGGGCAAAAACAACACATTTTACAGCCCCGAGTTATCTGGATCTGGGCAAGACAGTAGAATTGCCAGAATTATTGACTTGTTGCTTACCCTGCCCATGCTCATGGTGGCGGTTTGGCTGGTTTGGTTGGTTTGGTTCAGAGCTGAATCCCACTGGTGAACTGACGTGCCGCCCGGTTTAACCCTTCCATTTATACCTGGCCCGGGACCAAAGAACATGCGCCTCTTATTGTGAAAACTCCTGACTAAGCAACATTGCACAGAGGCCCATAGAGAGCCGAGGGGCTTTTACAACGGCTGCCACGTGACATGGTCTCCAGAAGACTTTAGAATGGTTCCCATTGGCAAGACAATGCAGCGTTGTTTTTTCTGAAAAATGTGTTGTGATGGGCTTTTCATCTATCTCATGGGCATAGTAGGACCACTTTTGTTTTTTTCTCTTTTTTGTGCTACCTTTGCTATATATGAATGACTTTTACCTGTCCTCCAAGAATTATTTTTTTCTTTGTTTTGCAGAATTACTGATTTAACTAGTGTTTAATGTTTTTTTTTTTTTTTGTTTTTTTTTTTTTTACAGTGGAGTAATTTTCACTCCTTTTATCACAGAAATGTTTAGACTCACTGTTTTGCTTGTGGAGTATCTAGTTTTTCTGTTACATTTATAAAGGCCTTTATCCTTTGTATGGTGGTGTTTATCAAATGTGTACATATTATGTATATATATATATATATATATATATATATATATTTCTCTCTGTTTCTCTTTTTGTGACTCTCTCTGTCTCTGTTGTAGATTATCTTTAATAATGAGCTGTGACTGTTATAACTGTTGATCAGTATGATATGTTACATCATGAGAAAACTCTAATTTACTTTTAAAAAGGCCTGTCTTTCTGATAGGATTCTGAAAAAAACGTGTGAATCTAATTGTTCACATTAACTAATTTCTAAATCCAGAATATAGGCTGTTAAATGGAGTGTCATCCCACTGCATCACAATACAATATGTTAGCAACTGCCAGATTGGTCACTTTTTTTTCCTAATTTGCATTCATTTACAGGTTTATTTTCTAATAACATTGTATATCATTAAAGGAAAGACTCTGCAGAGTTAAACACTGACTATTGCCAGTGTTATGACAACTGCAAATGCTGCCGTGTTGGGGGGTGTGAAATACATCTATATCCACAGATGCACACACGTGTTACTGTCTGAAAACATGTTTTCAGTGAAAATAAATGGAATATTTTGTACTTTATTTGTTTAGATATTGTTGTATACAGATGGTCCTCGGGTTACGACAGTCTCCACATCCCATAAAACGACACTCACTCCCATAAAAACGTAAGATATTGAGACATGAGTGGTTAGTTTCGTACTTACGGACTTGTTTGGGTGCACATGGAGGAAAAATACGTAGTATACGCAGAATACGCAGTAACACGGCAAATGAGGAAGGAAGTTGGCATCCCCCAGCTTACCTACAACATTTTGGAGAGTTAAAAGTATTGTACTCATTTTTTAAAAATTTTCTGTTACTACAGTACAGTGCACAAGTACAGCATATTTATGTCATTTTCCTTTTTCGGTGGCTTAGTTGAGTTTTTATGTTCTAGATCAGTGGTCCAACCTTTTTTTAGTCACAGACCGGCCTTTAAGGAGCGGCAGATAAATATACGTATATTATACAAATGAATGATACGCATAAAAATGGGGATATTTTAAAAATATAATAATAAACGTAAATCCAGTGTGTACTCGCAGCTTTATCAACAGCATTTTCATAACAACGAGCCAACAACAGAACACGGGTAACATCTAAAGTTTCTGTGCAGCCCGCGGACCGGTACCGGGCCGAGTGGAGTAGTGTGTGAGGAAGATCATTATCCGACACAGAGCTGCACATCGTGAAATGAGGGACTGTTGCAGCCATTCAGCTAACGGGGCTACGTGCCACCTGTGCGGATAGAGACGCCGGCAGATCCAGAAAAGCATGTGGGTCCTGTGTGTCTACATTATCACAGAACGGTGTGGAAACACAGGTATGTTCTCCAAACACTGTTCATCGCTGGTGGAATTTGTGGCAGTGAAGTGCAGACCTTATTTGTCGCAGGAGTGTTACAGTTATTGCTATTTCATAAGCAACTTCTGAGGGGTGCTTGTGTGTACTCACAGCTGATGCCCAGCAGCATGGACAGGTTAGGGTCTTTGCCCTGCGCAGTCTGTGTGAGGATGTTGCAGAGGGAGCTGAGGTCACTCAGGCAGGCCGTCATCTCCTGATAGAGCTGCTGGGTCAGCTGGACTCCTGCAGGCTGCAGACCGCATTCATCACCGGACACCACTGCAGCCTCCAGCCGCTCCCGCAGAGACACACTCTGCTCCATCAGATCCTGGTTCTGTGCAGACAGCTGAAACACACACACACACACGTTCAGAAGTGAACACCACCACACTGAGGTTTCTCCATTTGCCTGTTACTCAATATTCTTTGCCAACAAATACATTTTATATGTTCACCATTTGAGTCTTTATTAACCAGAAAGTAATTTTTTACTCACTACTGACCCATAAAAAGCCACCTAATACTATGATCATTATTATGAGAAACATCAGGCAAGTGTTAGAAGTTTATTAAGCGATGAAATAGATAACTAGTGCATTTACAGTTAGAGGACAGTCTAGAATTTGACTCTGCATCACCACAAGGGATGGGAACAGACTAGTTTTGTTTTATTTTTATTTAGGTTCTGTAAATTGGTTCTTAAACATTGCAGCTTTAGTTGAGATTCGCCAGGTTTGTTAAAAAAAAAAGGAAAACAAAACAACCGTTAAGCCCAAATACACATTTATTTTACGTGATGTTACTTTCTCCAGTTATTCATTTAGTGTAAAACTGCAAATTGTTTTATTGTGAACAAATCAGTTGACTGTTTGGTTTGAATCATTTTCAGGAAAGTTTGTTTTTTAAACAGTTATTCTCTTCTTTTGTTTTTTTTTACCTTTGTGGAATTGAAATAGGGAATCGATAAGAACCAGCATCGATTAAGCGGAACCAGAATCGGAATCGAAAAAAATTCAAAGGATACCCATCCCTAATCACCACACAACCAGTTCATAGGATGTCAGACCTGCACTGTTGCATATTTCCATCTTATAAAGTATGTGGGTCTTCAGTTCACTTCTTCACCGTCTTCATTAGTTTCAAAGTAAACACTAAATAATTCACGATTCATAAAATAATTCATAGATGCTGAAAAATTAAAATACTGAACAATTCACAGTACATACGGAATTATACATCTTTAGATCAATATCTATAGTTTAAGGGCTTTATCTGTGTATCACATGATCTCCATTCATATGAAAGTTTGAAAAGTTGAAATATGAAAAAAAGAAAATAACTGACTTCCTTTACAGCAGAGTGCAACTGCAAGAGCTCCTTCTCTTTAGCTTCCAGCTCTTCTCTCAGAGGTTGACTGCAGCTCTCCTCCTCAGACAGGTGCTGCTGCACGTTCTACACACACACACACACACACACACACACACACACACACACACACACACACACACACACACACACACACACACACTCTCAGTTTATTACACACCCAAATGAATGCAAGCCAGCCAGAGGAAGGTCCTCATTCACAACAGGGCTACAAATAATCATAACTAATCCTGTATTAATGATGTTCACAAGTTTGGGTGAAGAACCTCTTTAAACTGCGTACCCTGATCTGTGAGCCGAGCTGCTCCATCATCCTCAGCTGCTTCTCAATAACCTGAAAAAGGATATTTTGTTCAGGAGCTGCTGCAGCACTTACGTTTAATTAGGGCATGTGATGCAAAAACAAACACCTTTTTGAGTCTCTGCTGCTCCTCTTTCAGGACCACGTTCTCCTCTCTGAGCTTCTCGACGTCCAGAGATGGTAACCGAGCCCCATCTTCCAGCCCCTCCTGTACTTTAGCCTGGAGACTTCACAGCCACACACAGAAGGGGCTCAAATCAAATAACTTATTTACACAACTAGAATACAGACAATTAATACCAGTAAAGAAACAGGGGAAGATGATTCCAGATGATCAGGCCAGAGATCAGTTTACTATTCAGTACATTGTTCTTATGACCCCTCCCACCCTATGCAAAGCTTCTTCAGCCTGCTGCCATCAGGGAGGAGACTGCGGAGTCTCCAGGCCAGGACCAGCAGACTGAAGGACAGCTTCCTCCATCAGGCTGTCAGGAAGCTAAACTCTCTCCCGGCTCCGCCCCCACTCCCTTCTCCTGTCCCACGATCTCCCTGAACTAGGACTCAAGACTTTTGCACAGTACTAAATGTGTGTTTTACCTGGTGACCGTGTTGAGCAGTTCCCTCTCTCGGCATCTCTGTTCCTCCAGCTGACTGTCTTTGCTGCGACTGGCCAATCGCGCCTCTTCCAGTTGAGCTTCCAGGCCCACAACTACAGCCTGCAGCTCAACCACCTTCTGCTCTGCGGCCTCCAGCTAACACAACCACACACACGTGCAAAAGCACGCACACACACACACACACACACATTTACCAGCAGCACATTTGTTAACAGCAGAAGTTAATTTTACTGACTATAAATAACAGCCTCCCAGCGGAGTTGACAATCTTAATGCTGCCGTTCTGCTTAGCAACAGGAGACGCACAGCCAAACAAAGCACAAATAAATATATTTTAAACAGATTTTTTCTTTCCATCTCAAACATAAATGTGTTGTTGCCTTAATACGGAATAGATACACCAAGAGTGTATCTAAAGTATATTGCAGAATTTACAGTTTTAAAAAATAAGGGCACCCTTTGAATAAAATGTTGATATTACTAGATAACTGTGGAATTCCTCTTAGACTGTCTCAATTAATTGACCTGAATTGTAGCACAGAAAAAATTAAGTAGTAATCTAAAAAGATTGTTCTAGAAGATAACGACAAGTGAATGGAAGTGAGGATTTTGTTGGCCCTCACTGTACTTTATTCATTCATTCACCCGTCCATTGCTTGTGTCTCATTGCATTTGTTTACTTTTTGCCATGGACACTTACAATTTTGTAAGGATGTAGGGATTGTTGTTTAAAACAGCTGATAATTATTAGGGATGAGTGAGTACAGCATTATCTGTATCTGTTAACCATATGAATTATCTGTATCTGTACTCGGACTGGGCGGGGACTAACCCGGAAGTGGGCGGGATTTAACCTGGAAGTGGGTCGGGTTGTCTTGAAATGGGCGGAGCTTTAACCAGTATGTTATTTTAAGCATGCAATTGATATGGGTTGATCAGAAATTGTTATATTTATTGCTGATTAGAAAACTATTTA
>JBBPDC010000084.1:1282780-1299216 GCA_037974485.1 Hemigrammopetersius urotaenia | reverse complement strand
TGGTTGTCTGTCCCTATATGTGGCCCTGCGACGTGCTGGCGACTGTCCAGGGTGTACCCCGCCTTCGCCCATTGCAGTTGGGATAGGCTCCAGGCCCTCCCCGACCCTGGATGCAGGAATAAGGGGTGGATAATGGATGGATGGATGGCCTCGGAACAAATTTTGTAATCAAATAATTCGAATTGTTCGAATAATCTGTAGAGCTGTGCTGGACAGTGCAGGCATGGATTTGCAGATAAATCAACAAGCAACAGACTAACAAAAGCAACAGCAGACTGAAAGGCTCCAGACAGAGCTTCCACTGCATTAAAAAAATATATTTAAAATATATATATAATAAAAATATATAATTCCTTGACAGTATGAACAGTGTACACATTCAAACCACTTGCAAGGTAATAACATTGTCTTGTTACAGTGGGTGTCTGAGGCAAGTGAAGACTGGGCCAAACTGTGATGGCTAGACACCTGGGTCACAACAGGTTTTGTGGGCTGCTCTCGGTATTTTGTGATTAGTACCTAACAAAAGTTATTAAAGGTAGGTCATGGGTGCACAAGACTCGGGCAGGACTAGCCTGTCTGGTTTGATCCCACAGAAGAGCTTCTACAGCACAAGTTGTTAAAAGTTAATGCTGGGTTTGATATAAAGGTGACAGAACACAAAGGGCTGCATCTGTGTAGCCACAGAGTTCCCATGCTGACCTCAGTCCACCACCGAATGCACCGATGGGCACATGAGCATCAGAACTGGACCACTGACCAGTGGAAGAAGGTGACCTGATCTGAGAAAATCACATTTTCTTTTTGTCTTGTGGAAGGTCGATTGTGCATTACTTACCTGGGGAAAGGTGGCATCATGATGAACCGTGAGAGGAAGGCAAGCCAGCGGTGACAGTTTGATGCTATGGGCAATGATCTGCTGGGACACCTTTGGTTCCTACATTTATGTGATTGTTTGACACATATCACCTACATTCTTGCAGGAAAAGTACAACACTTCATGGCAACAGTATTCTCTAATGGCAGCGTCTCTGCTACAGTGGAAACACTGTTCAGAAACGTGCTCTTAACCATGGAGGCCCCACCTCACAGGATCGTCTGCTTACATATTGGTACAAATACAACAGCACACCCTTGGAGGTCCATGCCTTAACAGGTCTGAACTGATTTACTGGCTGGTGGTTTTAACATTATAGCTGATTGGTGTATATGATTTATACACTCATTAATTGCAGCATTCACTGTGGAGATTTAGGGTCTGTAGGGGCGATTTTCAGTCAGATGTGTTTAAAATATTTTCATTAATCTCGATTTGACAGCCAAAAATAAATGTGTAATGAATTATGAGGCTGAGTAATTACGTTGTGTGGCAAAGCAATAATAGCTGATCTTCTGAGAGTAAACTGCTGACACCACGATATCGGAGCTCAGGTATTACAAGGAACCGCTGCACCTATTTTGATTCTCATTCAGAAGAGCACACACACACACACACACACACACACACACACACACATACACACGCAGGTACACAGTAGATGGACGCCAGGGATGTATAGCAGTACCGCATGAGTGATTTTCGTCCTTTTTTCCCCCTGCATTTATTTGTTTAATTTCCTTTTTGTATACTCTGTAGAGAAAGCCTAGTGACGTGTGACACGCTGATAGTCTATTGCGTTTGCGTCAAAGAAAAGATACAAACACACACATTTAGACAGGACCTTAGAAAGCTACACATACAAACAACTGAGTCACACACAGGCGCTGAACCACAGAGAGAGAAAGAGGGAGAGGTAGGGGGGGCGAGAGACACGGCGCTTTGAGCAGTGTGTATCATTGACATGCGTGTCACGTTCTGTTGCGCCTGGGGAAAGAGGGATGGGAGGAAAACAGAGAGGAGAGAGAGACGAGGAAAGAAAAGTTTGCATTGTGCCGTTCTTTAGGGGTCCCACTGAAACGTCTCATGACTTTTCTCTCCTCCCAGTTCATCTCGGTGGGCTAATTAATCTCTGCCCTCGTTAGACGCCCCAGTTACATCATCTAACGAAGACCGGTCGAGGATTCTCTCTTTTCTAACAAGCTGATACTACAATACACACACAAGGGCTCCCTTCACACTTGGTGCATTAGAGTCAGACACATCCCACACACTCACATTGTCGCACAAACAAATTGTGTCTTAGACTCCCAAAACCTGCTTTGCAATGCTGATTTGCAGGCGGCTTGCAAATTCCACACGCGTTTGTTTGTTTGCTTGCTGCACAGCTGGTAAGGCTCAAGCGTCCCCCACACACAGTTGATCAGTTTAGCGATCAGTTTGATTCCACTAAAATTGACTAATTTTTGTTTATTTTAGTTTTATGTAAGTCATGTTGCACAAGCTAGGCTTGGTTTGTCAGCAAAGAAGAACATTTTCAAAGCATTTTTGTTTTGAGTAAAACACCAGTTTTGTTACTCTATTCTTAGTCATTTTCTTCTATATTTTTTCCCCTTATTTTACATGTAGCAATCAGTCAAACCTCATTTAAACTTTGTGTGTATTCAGAGAGCCCCTCATCCATAATGTAGCCAAGTTTTAGGACAAAGAACAGGTAGAGAAGAAGAATAAGCCTGGAAATAAAAAAAATAAGCCAGGACAACACGTCAAATGAGCAAAAAAGACAATTAATAATACATAAAATTAGCGACATCAGTAAGCATTCCAGGCTTAAATTTTTTAATCTGGTCCATTCCTACACAATGCAACTCTTACCCATAAGCTCAGTGAAGTAAATCTTATTGTTTCTCATATGACTTTTATATGCAATATATATATATATATATACGCAGCTATCAGTATGATCTATCTTTGTCTACATATATATTAAAAAATTTAACATTTTTGGACAGAATCGGATTAATTCTTAATTTGCTCCAGCACTTTCTGCTGATATCAGCTCAATGCTGAAGCCTTGGTGCCGTGCAGCATTTTAATTGAATGCAAAAAGCAAAGACGGCACTGAAGAACTCGAGACAAAAAGTTAGCTTATTATTAGCATAGGTGCTTCAAACATTCCTGAGCTGTGAAGAAATTGCCAGAATAACAACCAGCAGTACATCATTAGTTCGGAGGAATGAATGACAATCTAATTTCACCCCTCTGTAATTCCTGAAACGGTATGTTTACAATCCTGAAAAAGGCTGGCCCGGGTATTTTCGCGAAGCATTTCTTAGCGGAGAGAGAGTTCAACATGACGTCGAGAGGGATAATTGCTAATTGAAGCGCTTGGCTGTTACTGCCTGACACTGATGTTTCTATGTTTAAAATTAGAATAAACAAGTCGACGCGGCAAAATCAAAGAATAAAAAAGTAATGTTCCGCTCCCAGTTCTTTCACAATACAGTCTGATGTGCTTTGAGAAAATGCATGTAGCTTGCAGCGTGGAGCCGAAGTCAGTTTAGGGATCCATTGTTGCTTTCTGATGTTACAAAAGGAGCTGAATGTGCTCTTTGCGTTTCTCCAAGAAATGACCAGTCATCAAAATAGCCTCAAGTAAAACGCCACGCTTAAAATGGGTCAAAGGAGAAGAGCTCGCTTATAGACTAGTGTTCAAAAATCTGGAATTAATATTTCAATAATATCAAAGCAGTACAATGTTCTAGTCCCAACCAGCTTCACACATTAATCAGTACGTAAGTTAATTAGTAGAAAACTGTGAATAAATAATTTAATAGCTAATAATTATATGGCGGTAGCTCAGTTGGTAGGATACTTGCCTCCGGACCAAAAGGTCATGGGTTCGAATCCTACCTTCAGCACCGCCACTGGGTCCCTGAGCAAGACCCTTAACCCCAAGTTGCTCCAGGGAGACTGTCCCCTGTAATTAAGGAATGAAAGTCGCTTTGGATAAAAGCGTCTGATAAATGCTGTAAATGTAAATTTAGTGCCTGTGAACCTGATTACCACAATGTTGCAGGTTTGAACCCCCCACTTTCCACCATTGTGCCCTTGAGCAAGACCCTTAACCTTCAGTGTCTCCAGGGGGACTGTCCCTGTAACTAATAACTGTTGCTCTGGATAAGAGCGACAGCTAAACGCCTTTATCTTTTAATCACATCTCGAGGCGTATGACTGTACAAGGAATCAATAATGAAATATACTGTTTGTCCTTCAGTATCTTGTTGGTCTCAAAATACTTGAAAAATGGGCTAAAACATCTTAAGACTACCTTTGTTTTCTAGATTTTCACTGTTTGTGTGTATAAAGGTAAAAAACACCGTGTAAAAGCTGCTTCGAGGTTTTAAATGATAGTTTGTTTTCCTTTATCCTACTAAGACTATTCTACTTGTATTATGAGCGGGTGACAGGTATCAGCAGGCTGCAGTGGAAATAACTATGTGAGGATCTCAGAGATCGTTGTCTTAGTTCATTATTATTAAACAAATCTGCATTAATACAGAATTCGACGAATGTGTGGTCTTAAGTGTTTTACAGTTGCTTTGAAGGTGAGGCCACCAATCAGATTCATAACCGGAGCTTTCCCTGTATAATGGCACTAAAGGCACTGCTAGTGCCACAATAAGCAGATCAGTCCTTTTTAAGGAACTGCTATAGCTTTTTAATCATACATGAACAGAAGCCCTTTTAGATGAAGGGAAGTCGCTTCTTTTGTTCAATTGTTCACTTCTTTTGTTCTTCGTGAACTCATTAAATATTTACAACTTAAATGCTACCACCGGGCATTTTCAATACATCCAGCGGAGGCATACACACTCCCACACACACTAGGGGGAACATTGTTGATCTGGGGCTTCCTGCTTTTTCACGTTTTCTGTTGCTTTTTCAATCCCCTCCGCCTAGCTCCAGATAAAGTCATGCAGGCCCTCGGTTAGACACCACTGTTTAAGAATGTATCATCAAAAATGTAATTACTGAACAATAACCGAGACAACGCGATCTCCAGCTGAGTGGATGTAAACATGCTTCTGACCACAGTTAATTACGGTTGTCCGTTAAAATAGAACAGATTCGGCAACAGCTTCCTCTCCCGAGTGCTGCAGCCATTAACTCACAGTGGTAGCGATGTTTGGTGATGCATGTGCTGATGCTGAACACGCAGCAGCGCACAGCAGTATGGAATAGATTTTGAACAGACAGTGGGCAGGCGCACAGAGGAATAGAAAGAATGTGAATTGACAGATGAAAGGCTGATTCATAAAAGAAAACCAAAGTAAATAACAGGGGGAAAAAAAGCAGTAACTGATTAAATAGAAAACAACACGAAACGAGGACAACAACAGGGCATGGACTGAGGGGGAAAAAAGACAAGCAGCTTTTGTCTGCCACCTCCATATGGATACTAGTGTGTGTGTGTGTGTGTGTGTGTGTGTGTGTGTGTGTGTGTGTGTGTGTGTTGTGTGTGTGTGGGATGGAAGCTTCAGGCCAGAGAGCGATAAAAAGAGAGAGTTATAGGCCTACTATCATTCAAAATGTGCAGAGAATGAGAAATATAGCCTTTGATTAACACCATCTGTGTCTGTCACACAATCTACTTTAACCTCAAGGCCTATGGCAACGATTTAAGCTAATCTTTAAATGTCCCTCCATGAAAATTAAATGTGTAGTTACACATTGACAGTACATTTTCAAAAGTCCAATAAAATATGTTACACTTTTTCAAATATTGTGTCCACACTGATATATATACACACCTATGGCTACCTCACAGCAAATTAATTTTGTGTGTGTATATATATATATATAATATTTTCCCCTCATGCCACCATTTACATTACATTTACATTTGCGGCATTTATCAGACGCTTTTATCCAAAGCGACTTCCGTACTGCAAGGGACAGTCTCCCTGGAGCAACTTGGGGTTAAGGGTCTTGCTCAGGGACCCAGTGGTGGTGCTGAAGGTAGGATTCGAACCCACGACCTCTTGGTCCGGAGGCAAGTATCCTACCCATTGAGCTACCGCCACCACCAAAACAGCTCTGGCCTGTCAAGGCTGCAAAAACCTCAACAAGATCTCAGAAGGTGCTGCGGTATCTGCACCAATGCTTTAAGCTGCAGGTCCTTTACCTTGAATGTTGTCAGTTGAGGCCTCCAAGGAGTCTCCAAGTTGGGGACCCCTTCGTCCCACACATCCCACAGACTCAAATCCGGGAAATTCTTCACATCCTTTAAACAGTTTCTGAACCATGTTTGCCAGGTGGCAGGGCTCAATATCCTGCAGAAAGACATCCATGCATCCATGGAGGGATGAAGCTGGTCTGCTACAGTGTTTAAGTTGGTGGTTCATAGTAAAGAAACATAAATGCAGGACCGAAGGTTTCCCAGCAGAACATCATGCTGCCTCTGCTAGCCCACTTCTATCCCACTGCACATTCTAGCATCATCTCTTCCCCATTTAAGCAATTCACATGCACTTGGCTCTTCACACGACGTAAAAGGAAATGTGACTCATCACACCAGGACAACTACTTCCATTGCTCCATGGTCCAGTTCTGATACTCCTGTGCCCAATGCAGGTGCTTTCAGTGATTGACAGCAGTTTACGTTTATGGTTACGGCATTTAGCAGACGCTCTTATCCAGAGCGACGTACATCAGTGCTTAAAGTCGTCCACAACTGTTTCTTAAACCTGTAAAGCTACACTTAAATCAGCATTTAACCAAGTTATACACCATAACAAACCCTGTCAGAGAGAAAAAGCAAGTCAGAGATTAACACACAAGTAAAAACAGTTAAGAGGGTGAGTGGCTGAGGGGTTCGTTAAATATATAGGAAAAGGTGTATGAGATGCATGGGAGGACTAGCTAGTCGCCAAGATGCTCCTTAAAGAGACGGACGCTTCTTCAGACAGCGAAGACTCCAGATCTGATTGCAAGAGGGAGTTCGTTCCACCACTGGGGGGCCAAGAGCGAAAAGAGTCTAGATGCATGTCTTCCTCTTCTTTTGAGCAATGGAGGAGGAAGCATGGGCACTCTGCCCGGTGCAGACTCCTTTGTGCTGCTGTAGGTCAAGAATCCCTAGGCACCCATGATCCTTTAGCCTGTTCACTGGAACACTTTCGGTGGGTAACAACCACTGTCTACCGGAACCCCTCAGAAGGCCTGCTGTATTGGAGATGCTGCAACTCATGCTGTAGCCACAGTCCAGCTCTTGGCAGAGTCACTCCGATCCTTCCACTTGACCATTTTCCCTGCTTCCAACACATCGACTTTGAAAACTGACTGTTCACTTGCTGTCTAACATATCTCACCTTATGACAGGTGCCACTGTAACTGAATAATGACTGTTATTCACTTCACCTGTCAGTGGTTTTAATGCTGTGACTGACTGGTGCATAGAGGGGCTAACAGAAATGGACATGATCATTTGTAGTGGTGAATTTGGGGAGTATTATTTGACAAAAAAAAAGAATGAGTTCAACAAATGACTATCAGTCCTGTCCCCCTTCAGCTGTCTATAGACATATTATAGCATACTCTAAAGAAACTGCCTGGAAAAACTGTTGTTTGCAGTTGTTAAGGAAAATTAAGGGTAAACAACCTAGTATCATTACAATCGTCAGCATGGATGAAATCAGAGGGATTTAATTTCGTATCCTTGGTTTGTGGCTGTTTGCCACAAAACGGAGACAGTTGGCACCAGACAAGGCTTAAAGAAGAACATTAGGCATTAAGCACTCCCCTCCACCCCCACTGCACACCCAGCAAAGCTAATGCTAATGCTAACGTTCAGTCAACAACACTGGCGTAACCATAGCGACCACCAATCGGTAACCTCCAATATGTACATGTCTTGTCGTCTTAGTATCGGTTCAGCATGCTTGGAACCTCGGCCAAGGTGGTACCAAGTACCAGGAACCAGATTTTAGTGATGGAAAAGCAAAAAAAAAAAAGTAGAAAAGTAGAGTTGAACTGAACCAAGCTGCTACGAGTCAGTGGAAAACCCCCATAAGGTACCCTTAAGCAAGGTACCATCCCCACAAACTGCTCCCCAGGCACCGTGCCTGTATATTTAATCATTTTTATTTTGTTTTTAAAGCCATGAGGCACTTGTGCTACCATATATTTAAATAGGCACATGGCAGATGATTGCCAAGGGATACATGATTTGTAGCAGCGATTTATAAACAGGGCAAGGGCAAACAACCAAGCAGATGATTTCCTCTTTCTGCAAATGAATTCCAATGTGTTTATTATAAGATTGATTTATACAAACCTCTAGTAGGTTTGGGGTTCTCCCTCACCTACTACGGGGTTTTTTAGTTTATACTGGCATTTCATACCAATCACAATAATATCAACAAATGGAACACACAGTTTTTACATCTTCAAGTGAGAAGCTTGACAGTGACAACAACTGCAACTACAAATAACACTTGAGGCAACATTAGTGACCCGTTACCGATTACTGGGAACACACAGTTAAAAGTTATTTACTGCACGTTTCAGGAACTCTGCTAAAGCACATGATTAAAACATGTTCAGTCTACAGACCATTTTGAAAATCTGTTGAGAAATCGGTTTAAAATGAGGCACATTAATGAAGACAGACTTAATTAGATAGTAACAACACGTATGAACCTTTCCAGATATTCCAAAACGTGATAAATGCGGAAGCCTTTAAATGCTTTTAAAAAGATTAAATGGAAAGACGTGTAAAAGTGGCAAAAATGTGTCACGGTCGGGGGGGCCAGCCCACGACCATGAACTTCCTCGGGGCACAGACCAGAATACAGACCAGGGATCCATTCTAGACGTGGTTTTATTAAAGAAAATCAGACAACATAAACCGGCACGCGGGCCTCCGGACTCAGGACGAGAAACAGGATAAGTGTTCCAAACAAGGCGTCACTGAGGCGTAAATGAGGCGATGGACTCATGACTAAGATGAGCAGAAACAGAACTTAAATAATGACAGAAATCAGGAGCAATCACAAACCAGCTGGAACTCAAAAGCACTTGATACGTGAACAGAAAACAGCTGAGAACTAAAGCGCGAGATCACCGAACAAAACAAACAGGCATGTCAAAATAAAAGACCCAAAACGAGCAGAAAAACAGAACCAAACAACTGAAAAGCGGCCATTAGACCGAACCGTGACGAAATGGCTATAAATTGCTGTGTCCATCGAGCATGGTTATGTGTTTTAAGACATTTCGGTTGGAGAACTTCAAATGTACATTATCATACAAACTGACAACTAGTTGTGAAGGTAAATTAATTGAATAATCACGGCAGTGCTGATAGATCATGATATAATATTGCATTATTTTTTGGTGAAGGACCACTGCATCATTCAAACACACGTTTGAGAATGAAATACAGTATAGTAAAGAGTAGGCTTTACTATAACGAGAGAGGAGCGAGTCGTTGCAGGATCGTAGGTAAAGGCTTATGTAATCATTATACATAGGAGAAAAATGACCACGGCTGCATTTCCACAGTATCTTTTGAAATG
Organism: Hemigrammopetersius urotaenia; assembly: GCA_037974485.1. Taxonomy (NCBI): domain Eukaryota; kingdom Metazoa; phylum Chordata; class Actinopteri; order Characiformes; family Alestidae; genus Hemigrammopetersius; species Hemigrammopetersius urotaenia. Next base: position 1,289,760 of record JBBPDC010000084.1, on the reverse strand, counting down.
TGGTGCTTTTCCATGTTTTCCACGTTCTCATTCTTGGCTGTTCGGTTTTTCTTCATTGCCAAACTGTAGCCATACATATGTCTTAAGTGGTTGAGCTAAGCGGAGGCCAGCAGGAGCTAATCTCACCAGTGGAGCTGTGAGGGGGGGGGGGACGACGACGACTGCTGCACTTTGACTTGACAGAGTTATTATTAAAGTGTTTTAATACTTTTCTGAGCCTAGCCATATCCCCACTTAAGCCTCTTTATGTCTTACATGCTGTCAGTGCAGAGTCATACACTGTACCAGGGGGCACTGCTACATTACACTCTGTTCCTATATTATGTTCCTTATGTTATGGTGTGTAGTTAGAGAAGTCATTAATTTGCAGATACACATTAAAATAAAGTACATCGCGTCCATATTGTGGATGCTACCAAGTGGAAACCTGGCACCACCTTTCTGTGCTGGCCTTAGCTATTGTCATTCAGTCATAACTAGTGTGTCAAGCCGCATTACTGACCAAGCATCAGCTGTCGTTATGAAATAATACCAGATACACACAGCCTGTAATTAGGAAAATACTCACTCAACTGACATGGTGTTATGCCTTTTTCATGGTGTGGGCAGTCTGTGTGTGCTGTATCCCAAGGGTGACACTACAGTTACTCAGTTTTTCTGCAGTCCAGTATTAAAATAGACCTTCCCCTGCCAGCCTGCCTCGGTGTACCGGAGCATATCTGAGCGCTAATCTGAGCGCAGCCGCTGCTATTCTTCTCCCTTAAGAATATAAGATTATTATCACCGTCTCTGATGGTTATCTCTAAAATGTAGGGTTCCCTTTTTTATTTTTTCCCCCCCTTTGTTTATCGCCTGCTTCTCGAGGCTGCAGAGCCGGAATCGAGAGGTCCTGTCTTCCGTGTAATTGGAGATGCTGCAGGTTTTTAATAAAGGGCAGAAATTGCTTTGTGGCCTCAAGTAAGCCTAATAGAACTGTGAGCACCAACCAACAGTCTAAACACTTACATTTCTAATTTAACAGCCGCTAATATAAGAACCGAAGAGTGGATTCTTTTCATCTTATCCCCAGAAGGAATTTTTTTTTTAGAACGATTGGACTTGAGCGTGTAATTTGAGGTAATTTACGAAAGGACAGTTCTTAAGTTCCTGTATTGAAAAATCCTTAAGACCCCGGCATAGAAATGTTGTGGATCTACTAATGGGTCGCAGTGGCTGGTGTTCGCTGAGAATACTACAGAATTCTTAGCCTTGGGACACAAACACACAACAGTACAGCCCACACACATCATGGCCAAATCCAGTACACTTTAACTCTTTAAATTGTTTAAATTGTAACCTTTCCTTTTTTTTTAAGTGAATCCGTTAAGTTTACAGTTGATATCTCTGTCTATAAACTGTTCTCCTTTGTGGATTTGTCATATTTGAAGCATTATAATCCTTTTCAATGTGCAACAAAGTCCTGTTTGGGTTGATTCTGGGCTCATGATGAAGAAAGTCATTTCCCTGTGTGTTAACGTTAGCATTAGCATTAATAGCATTAATTCACCTCAACAAAAGTTCTAAACATGGTTCTCACTGATGTCTTACATTGAATTCACCAGAAAATGTACAGCACACATTAACTGTGATTATATTTCAAGACCATAGATTGTATTTTAAAATGTTTACCTGAATAACTTATAACCGTATAACAACAATCAGACATATGTATAAATGTACCTAAGGACTACTGGAAGGTTTGTTTTGCTATTCGTAAGTTGAAACTGCAGAGGGGGATATGGAAACAGATCGTTATCTTTGATGATACGCTCTTTATTTTGGGGGTATGGTGTAGCGGGAGTATGAATTAGAAATCATTTTGAGTGTCCTGAGGTGAACCTGAGAGGTTTGTATATAGATGATAATCATTAGTAAGCCCTCTCCAGTCTTCATAATGCCTACAGGGACTCTAAAGGATTATCCTTATCTTTATAAGCTCAGGGAAGAAACATTGAATGGCTGATTAAAGAGACTCTACCTTCTTTTAAAATTGGGGTGAACATTGTTTATCATTATCCGAGAACAATCTTACACAGCTTTCTTTTTGTAATTTTTTTTTTCATGCAAAAATCATGCGGCCAATTTGTTGATGTAAGTGACCTGTACTACGTGGTTTGCTATCTTATTTAACCCATCCAATCAGAGGCAGGAGAGAGAGAGAGAGAGAGAGAGAGAGAGAGAGAGAGAGAGAGAGAAAGAGAGAGAGTGTGTAGTTTCAGTCAGGACAGTCAGACGTATGTATTTAGTGATAGAACTGTTTTTTGTGACCTTAACATAGTAGAGTGAAACAGTAACATGGCAGACAGAGGCAGAATAGTTAGTCTTGCCCAGGTGAGCTAGTGTAATCCATAATGCATTAGTTCTTTTATTTGTATTCATGTACTTTATATGTTAAGTTTAAGTCAGAAAAAAGAGGTAGCATTGATTATACTTTCCTAGATAACAGACTTAGCGTAGCAAGATTAACATTTTAAATAGATCACAAGTCACTAACTAAACTTGAACTAACCTCATTCTAAGTCTTAGTGCTGTTCTAATGATGGTTATACCTGTGTTGCTGTTGTTTTCTTTTCACTGTTGTTACCTTTCTTTTTTGGTCTGGAGAACAGCTAGCTCAGGGTTCTACTAACGCTCCTCCCTCCCTTCCCGCCCTGTCTGTTTCTTGTCCTAGGAGGTGAATTAGTGTTGCCTATTATAACCGTGGATTCCCTAGATCCCCCTTCAGTCGCAACACGCTATCCCGTTATCCCTGCTCCCCCTACCTACCGTCCCTTCCTCACACTGCTCGAGACCACCAAAGAGTCTCTGTCAATGCCCAATGGCCGTGCCCCGTGCCCACTGGATCAGGAGGATTGCGAGGAAGCCATGGAGGTTTCGGCCTATGGCTCAGGTGAGATGACCGAGTCGGACGATGAGGACTATTACAAAAACTCACCCCTCGTCACCGACCGGACCGTGCTCCCTCCTCCCCCGGCAGCTGAGAACACCCGAGGGGACCGCCACTTTTCCCGGCACCCTGATTCCCATCGGCCCCCACTCCCCTCCACCCCCACTGCCCACCCAGAGCAACTCGTTCCACGTCTAAAACCCGGCATCAGCAGTGGTGCCAATATCCCAGCGGGTAAAATGAACACCCGCGATCAGGTGCTTCTACCCCCAGTTCAGCCTTCTGGGGACCCTGAGCATGGCGGGAGGCACAGGCACGTCCCTGGTGTAACCTACCCTCCAAATTTTCCTCATATCCCCACTACAGACCCGTCATCTCCGGACCGAGGACCCCCGGGAGCAGTAGAGGTGATCCGGGAGTCCAGCAGCACCACAGGGATGGTGGTGGGAATCGTAGCGGCAGCCGCCCTCTGCATCCTCATCCTCCTCTACGCCATGTATAAATATCGCAACCGTGACGAGGGATCCTACCAGGTGGACCAGAGTCGCAATTACATCAGTAATTCAGCTACGCAGAGCAACGGGGCGCTGGTCAAGGAGAAGCAACCTGGCACAGCCAAAACGGGCACAAAAAGCAAGAAGAACAAAGACAAGGAATACTACGTCTGAGCTCGGGCCTGCTGGGGATAGAGGCAGAGGAAAAAAGAGTGAGAGAGAGAGAGACTGAGGGAGAGAGAAAGGATTAATAGTATGGGTAGAGGAAAGGCACAAGATCAGGTATTTTTTGGCACTTTGCAGTCACATTTTGAGCAGCATAAGTCCTCTCTGTCACCCTTCCTGACTATTTTGTCTCCAAAAAGAAGCCAAGCGAGCTGCTCCCTCTATTTCCCAATTTTTGCTAGTCGACCCTTATTACGATCCGTCTTCGCTCTACTTTTGTACTGTTTGGTAGCTGAGAAGTGGAATTTTTGCCATCGTAATTGCTTGACACTCTAGTTAGCTCTTTGTAAATGCTGTATTAGTCTTGGATCTTCAGGATCGTCACCTAACCTGATGTTGCAACACCTACATGTGCCAAGTCCAGGGAACCTCCTTTGTTCTGGAGACACTTTATGAGGCTAGCATACCTTGAGTGTGTCAAAAGCATTACCGTTGCTCGACCCCAAGAGAGATACTGTTCAAAATTCAGACAAAAGTTTAGTTGACCTTCGATAGATGAGAGACCAAACTATCTGGAGACCAAATAGTTCTGCAGCCGTGCCGCTCCAAGATACTGCCAAACTAACCAATGTGTCAAATCTGCCTCCCTCTCTGCTACAAGTATTCATCTCTTACTCCTCTCTCCTTTCACTTCCTCGGTCTTTCTCTCTCTCCCTCTTTGGCTCATGCTCTTATTTCCTCTCCTTGTCTTTGGTGCTCAGGAGCCGATGCAACGTAACTTCTGCTGTGTTTCAAGCATGTAGTATTCATAAATGAAAAAGAGACAAAAACTGTTTCTGTGGAGTTAAAAAAAAAAATATTTAAAGTTGCAAAATGAATAACTAGCGAAGTTCGAGAACTACTCAACATCTACGGTCGCTCCGTTTAGCCACCGAAACACTCTGAGGCCCGGCTGTCCTTCGTTTCAGCAGATATCCGTCATGTGTTTTTGGGGTTCCGTGTTGAGCCCATTTTGAGGATCCTGATTCCTGCTATCAGTTCCATATAATGAAGAACCGGAAAAAATAACATCTCCAGCAGCAAACTGACTTTGTTCTATATAAATATATATGTATAGACGTTTGAGAACTCAACGACCTCACAGACAAGGGAATGGAAGGTGGTTATTAGGCAGTGTCCGTCCACTGCTCTCCAGCGATAGCGGACTGTTGGGTGGTCAACGTGAGTCAAGTTTCCCTCACCCTGTGCATTTCTTGAACAAGCCACATCGTAACATGTCCATGAAAAAAAGTTACGCTACAGACATAAAGGAACAGCGGAACCTTCAGACCAGAGTGCTTGAATTTTTTTCGTTCGCTTTTCTTTTATATTTTGTCATAAACAAAAAGGGAAAAGACGTTTACAGGAAAATGTGCACCCTGTTGTTTCAGCAATGGGGAATATGAAGGTTCACGAATAAAAGCAGGCAAACCGCGTTCTCTTTCTCGCCGGTACAGGAGGCAAAGAGGGACTGAATCGATAAAAACTTTTAACGATCATCAAAAAAAATAAGTAAATAAACACACACACACACACAAAAAGAAACACTCACACGAAGCTGAAGACGAAGACCTGTTCCTTGGAAGATGTACAACTTGAACTCTAGTATTCCAATTTTTCTCAGATCTATTAAAAGAACTAAAATGTGAAAAGAAAAGAAAAAAAAATCTTCAAAAAAAAAGTTTGTGAAATGTCTAAATATTTGAACCTCATCCCATTGCTAAGATAAACAGATGTGTTTCCCCTTATTAAAATCCCTGGTTGAAGAAAAAAAATACCATAATCAGTGATCCTGGGAAGCAAATTGATATATTCCTATTTGTTAAACAGAACAAAATGTAATCTGGTTTACAGAGGAAACATTACCTTACCAAATGTGTGTTGCTTTTTTTGTCAGTTCAGGAGACTACAGTCTTCTGCATCATAATGTCTTTCTCGAATCTTTTTCTGTGCACCACGCAACATGGCAGACTGTAATCCTTCAGGGTCCTCCCATTCTTTTTTTTCTAGTTTCCTTTCTAACACGGTTGCTCAGAAATCTCTGAGCAGTGATCGGGGCGTGTGTGTGTGTGTGTGTGTGTGTGTGTGTGTGTGTGTGTGTGTGTGTGTGCGTTTGCGTGTCATTCAACATTTCACATTTTCTGCTGACGTTCGTCAAAGTCTCGTTTTTGAGTTTTAATTCATTGCCGAGCCTTTCCTCCCAGCATCCTCCTGTTCTTTCTAAATGTTCTTGTAAAGTGTTCCAGTGAGATGAACCTAAATATGTGTATATTAACAGAAGGGAATACAATTGGTTATATACTTCTTACTCTTTCGTGTCGTGTGGTTATTTCAGATGTAAACACTGGCCATATTTGACTGCACAGTATATCGTATATAGCAGGTAGATTCAATAAGCACACTAATCTTACAGCAGAATAGAAGGCCCTTTTCAACTAATCAAGGACAGCAGAAGCCACTCCCACCACTTGCCAGCTGACTGAAACCAGGTGAGCCTTTTGTCTAACTAGTGCAGTGAAACTTGGCTGACACCTCACAGTATGAGCACTCAAAAGGACAGGCTAGATGCAGAAATTAGCAGTACAGTTAAAAACACACACTAAAAATATAAGCTAGCTTACCAGAAAGACACAGCAGCAGGTAGATTCAATAAGCACACTGCAATAGCATATTGTGGATGGTTGGGGTAGTGGATAACATTGCTTCCTTCCAACCAGGACAGTGGGGTTTGATTCCTGCCCTGTGCTACACCAATGCACTGCACCTATAACAGTCCTTGGGCAAGACTCCAAACACTACATTCACTTACAGCTACGACGCGCAAACATTTGGATAAAAGCACCTGTCAAACAACGATGTAAAACACTGTCTGTCTATCCAAGATCACGAATCAATAAAATTATACACACCTTAGACAGCGTAAACGTAAAGTTTACAAACTATTTACCAAACCGCATTTTGGGTTTTATGTAACATTCCAAGAATTCAAGTGATGAAATGATAAAGTGTAATTGTGTATTTACATAAACCTTTGGTCAAGGTCTCTTAAGATTTTATCTTCACTTTTGAATTCTGTGCGTTATACATCTTTGTAGACACATCCAGTATTTCTTTATTAGCAGCTTAATACTGTACTCATTTAAAACCTGTGAAGATACGTATGACAGGCATATTAGAATTATTTTATACATGCATCTCAACTGACTTTAGATTCCAAACATCTGAAATGATAATTTTATTAAATCTCTATATGAACCTTTATTAATGTATATATATATATATATATTTATTTATTTATTTATTTATTAGTGCTGGGCCGTTAACGTTTAAAAAAAAACAAAACGCTGTTAACGATA
>JBBPDC010000084.1:985562-998812 GCA_037974485.1 Hemigrammopetersius urotaenia | reverse complement strand
TGTGTGGGTGTGTGTGTGTGTGTGTGTGTGTGTGTGTGTGTGTGTGTGTGTGTGTGTGTGTGTGTGTGTGTGTGTGCCGCTGCTTTCTGACCTCATGACCCCTCTCAGGTGTCTTTATTTTTTTGTCCTCCAGCGCTTTGGTTCTTGTCCATGACTCACTGCTGTGACTGCACTCTTAGTGGTTTTTACCTCATTTTTCTTTTCTTGTTTTGGGTGATTTTCTTACTTTGTACTGCTCCATCTGAGTGAGCGACGAAACCATACTCTTTCACTTTTATTTTTCCCTCTTTCCTCCTAAACGGACTAATTCTCAACATTGGGCTTCATTCAGAACTAAAGGACCCCTACCCCCACTCCCCCTACTTCGCCTCCACATGGTCCATGTTGTTTTTTTGCTAATTCCTTCAAAACAAAGAGTGTGACTTCAAAAGCAGTCAAAATTCATGTTGTCCCTGTCAGTGTTTTCCGTGTGACCCTCGCCACGATTTCTAACAACCGTTTTCGACTGCTGGCGAACGCTAAATGGAATGTTTCCTAATAATCTCGTAGCCACAGTAGTGTGTTAGCTAGCCTCCCCTGCCCAGCTCCCACCCTCGCGGATCCCCTGCTTTTTTATTTTCTTTTATTTACAGTGTAAATATCAAGCTTTTGCCTATCTCTGCTTGTGATGTGTACTTAACACCCCCCTGCCCCCCCTCCAGAAGTTTACTTTGTGTTGATTTTCTATGCTAGAACTGATGCTGACCGACTGGCTAGCTACGACACTTTGTTTGCTAGTTAGCGGATAGCTGTGGAGTTTCCGTCCAGATTTGATTTCTTTGACATACCGACGCCAGTGCTTTTTTTTTTTGGTCTGTTTGATCTGTCTTCCTAAAATTCCTGGCTTTTCTAACTTCTTGTCTTGTCTTCAGTCACCTTGTTTAACCTTTTTTTTTTCTTGTTGTCAGCAGCAGTGTGTGAACTTATAATCCTATTTTTCTTTTCATGTACCAGTCTTATAAGATTTAACACTGTACCAAAAAAAAAAATTGCAATAACAAAGAAAGAAAGAAAACAAAACAAGAAAAAAACCTGTTTCAAAACATAAGGAAATATAATCATATTTTCTATGCTGTCTTTCTTCTCTCCGTATTTTTTAAATCTCCAGAGTCCTTTGGTAAGTGCTTAGCCCTAAGGCACACACCACCCCCACTAATGTTTCCATGTCTCTCAAACTATGATTAAAAATGCATGGCATGCATTTTACTAACTGTTAGCCTTAGCCAAGAGGCACACTTAGCGTAGCTCACAGGTACACACATTAATGCTAATATGCTAAGATGCTAATATGCTAACACACACTCCAATGCTAATATCTCAGGATGCTAATATCCTAACACTTTCACACAAAAACACACACACACCGATGCTAATATGGTAGGCTGCTAACACCTTTGCACACACAGCTGTTCAGCTATGAGCACTGCAGGTTTCACAGATGTTATCCCTTCTCTCACTGACCACTCCTTCACTCCCTAATTCGCCCACCACAACAAAACACAGCACCATAGTGGCGTCCCTCCCACTACGCTGTCCAACCTGAACACACCTGCCCAAACTCCTGTGCATATTTAGAGCAAGCGTGAGCTTTGAGGTCTTTTCTGCCCTTGTGCCCCACACCCTCCAGCCTTACCCCCACACCCGCTACAAGTGGTCACGATGCTCACGCCAAGCCATGTCAGACTGTCAAATTTCAAAACGGCACCTTCCTTGTGGTTAACCACTGTACAGTTGCTCCTTCCAAACTGCTTCCAATGCTGAATCCTGTTTTGCCAATAGAGGAGATCATATTCTCTCTCTCTCTCTCTCTCTCTCTCTCTCTCTCTCTCTCTCTCTGTCTCTTTCTACTTTAATATCTCTTTTCCTCCAGTAACCTTAATTTTTTGAACGTACTCTGTTAACGAAAGAAAAAAAAGAAAAGAAAAGCTAATTTGATTCTTCTTCCAAAGCCCCCAGCCTCTTTCCTCTCGTACTAATGCTTCTTCTTTCTAATCTTATTTGCATTCATATTATCCACCCAGGTGGTACACCAATAAGAGGTAAGAGAGCTGAACTGAAGTTCACAGAATGAAAAACTACAATTCATTCTTGCTGTCCTTCCATCCCGCCCGCCTCCATGTATATGTCCTGTCTCTTGATCCGAATCCCTCCATCCTTCCTTCGACGGCCACCTCCCCCTCCCAGTCTCCCCCAGCCATCTCATCCTCCCCCCACCCCCTCCATAACTTTGGCGTATCTGCTTAATTTCAGTTTTGAGTTCCAAAAATTTCGCCCTCAATTTTTTAACATTTTTTTTCCTCGAGCGATATGCTTACAACGTCCCAATCAAGCATATCCGGTGCCGTTTTTTTTTTGGTTTTCTTTTTTTTGGTTTTAACTGTTGCTTTTTCGTTTTTGTCTGTTTGTTTCTTCTGATTTAATTTTTTTTTATGATTCCGTTGATTTTTTTGTGTTTTTTTTTTCTTTTTGACCTGCCTTTTTTTTCTCTTTCCTTTCGTTTTTTCTTTTTTGGCCATAGCGACTCATGTGTCCCTCTTTTTGTCCAGCTAAAACAACCAAACATTTTTCCCCCCCTTAGCTGTTCTTGTGCCCTCCGATGACGGACTCACGCAGGCACACTGAAGACTTCTCGCCTCTACTCTGCCACGAGCACAATTTTTTTCCCCCTCATTTCCAAAATCAAAAAAATACAATAAAACAAAACATCTTTCTATCTTTTTTTAATTCTCAATCCTTTTCTCTGTTTGCTTTCCTCTATACCCTTCTCTAAAAGAACAAAAAAGCCCAAACAACCACTTTTTTGATAAAGTTTCTACGGTGCTTTTTTCCCTTCTACCACCTATTTTTTCCCCTTTCTTGCTTTTCTTGGGTTGAAGGCTGTTTTCCTTTTTGACGTTTTTCATTTTTTTTTTCCATCCTTCAGGGTTGGGGGAAAAAGCTAACGAAGGGGTCTGGCAGAGGGAACTGAGGTGCCATTTTGTCATTTTTGTCGAGCAACTCAGGAGGCGGAGGCGTGGTTTGATGTATAAATATATACACAAATATGTATATAACCGAAAAGAAAGAAAATCATTTGACCATTTTCCCTGGGTCATGTGACACCACACTGCTGATCCCATTGGTGGATTTTTATGGGTGTCATTTGTAGCTTTGAACAAGCTATGGCAGTGGTTGGTTGCTTTCTTGTCGGCGGCAAAGCCGTTTTGAATTTTGACCTGCTAATACAACTGCATTTTATTTTTCAGCTAAGGGTTGTCAAAAAAAAGGTTGTAAGTTGTGCTGACATACGTTTTCTTGTCCTTCGAAGAGACTTGCATGTCAAACGTTTTCTGACAGAGGGTGATGTAAGTGGTCTAGATGCTAACGTAAATTTTTCAAGCCCAAGCAGCAATTTTTTTTCTCAAGTTTTTTTTTTTCCAAATTTTTTATTTTTATTTTTCGTTTTTTGCCAATTGCTGCATTTTTACCTCTACCATTCGAAGTCACGAGCCATTTTATTGATTCTTATTCGATTTTCAAATTGGCCTTGCCAAATTTCTTTTCGATTGCCCTCCCTGGTTATGCTGCTTTCGTACACTGTAAACCTTTTTTTTTACGTTTGATCCATGCTGCCCTGAAGCAGTGTCCATTCATCCCCATACTGAACAGTCCCGTCAGGTGTTGTATATTGCAGGGCTCTGTTTCTGTCCCTCTCCAACTTTAAGCTATGTTTTTTGCACAAAGTACTGATAATGCGACCATGTATTTGAGTCCTGTTAAAGCAGACTTAAAAGTGCCTTTAGAAACCCTGCAACATGTAGACTGTATGTTCCCCCTTTTCCATCACTGTGATTTGTACGGTGTCTCGTAAGAAGAGAATTAATTCTGTCTACATTTCAATGTGCCCCTTAAATGTCTACTGCAGTGTTGGCATGGGCATTCTGTACGCACGCTGCTGAGATCTGGCCAAAACGAACATTTTTCTACAAAAATTCTATTCTAAATATTTCTCGGAGGTTATGTAGCTGTAAAGACTGTACATCGTACCAATCATAGCTGTAGGTCTATGATTGAAAATGTGCCGTGCCTACAGAATAAAACACTGCATTAGAAATGAGTGGGTGAATGCTAATCTTTCCAGCCAGTACCTGCAAAGGTTTGTGAGTGTTTACATTTTTTTCTTTATTTTTTATTTCATATTATTTATTGCGTTGTTGAGTTACGTTACGTTTCACTTTTCAACAGAACAGTTTGACCCCGAATCCAGCTGGTCCCTCTTGAGAGGATTCTGTAGAAATATAGGGAATAAAAATAGTCGTTAGAGTCAAGACTGTAGTTTTCTTTTACTTTTTTGTTTGTTTGTTTGTTGGTTGATTTTTGATTTTTGATTTTTGTTTGTTTTCTCCTGCATACACCATCTCTAAAAGCAGCCGTTATAATGTGTTAGAGCCTTACAGAGGCCAAACAGGACCCCCCAAAAAGAAAGAAAGGCAAAAAAAAAAAGCTTGAGCAAGACAAATATCGCCCCCTGTGGCAGAAACGGGAACTGTCCAAAGGTTGAGAAAAGGAAATGTGTGGTTAGTGTTGTGTTGCGGTGTGTGATTTTTTGCGTTAATGCCGGGATATGCCCCATACTTTCTCCCGCCATGCAGGAGCGCTGCAGATTGAACAGAGTGAGGAGTCGGACCAGGGGAAGTATGAATGCGTTGCAACGAATAACGACGGCACCCGCTACTCAGCTCCGGCTAACCTTTATGTACGAGGTAGGAAACCCCACTGGTAAAGCTCTGAGTCTGAACTGGTTTTAATCAAAGAAATCTGGTGTATCGTATCATCACTGCCATGACAAAATTTCTGCTACCTTTGTAAGAGAATTAAAATTTACCCCGAACTGCAGTGTATCTCAAAATAACACCGTTTACTAAGTCATTTTGTGTCGTATCTGTTTGAATGTTTAGAAAAAGCACCAATTTTTTGATCTGGCAGTGGTGATATGATTAAAAGTCAATGTGTGGAAATGTTGAAGTAGACCTGATCAGAATAACAAATGGATACTTGAGTCTGATAAATCGTGGCCGCGAGGGACTTTTGTAAGTATGTTCTCTGTTGCATTCGACCCTCCTGCCTTGATTTGAACCTGTACTTTTCTGTTATTGGGTTGATTTGATTTCTGTTTTTCTGTTAACTCTCCTACTTTAATGACTCGAGTGCCTGGTGTGATACTAATGAAGTTGACCCCTAAAGCTTGCAGGGGGTTTTATAGTTTTGGACCCCTATCTTTCCCTACAGCACACAGAACCCATCTGACCTTTTCTCTGTTCTCTTCTTCTCTTTTTCTGGCAACAACGGAGGGAAAGTCTTTTACTTCAACAAAAATTAATTTAAAGAGTGAATTAAACGTACCTTTAAAGTGTTTGAAGTCATATAAATCTATCTGAGATGTAACATTAACCCTTTGATCTTTAGGTTTGAAATATTTCTCTGCAGTGCTGCCTTTAGGCTCTTTAAATGCTTTTAATTTTGTGTTAAAGTCACCATGGAGAAAAATATTATTTTCAGCAAACGCTAGTTAAAATCAAAGATACCTTCTGTGAAGCTTTTGTTGAAATCGAAGACACTTTCTATCTAAACTGGTTAAATAAAACCAATTTCTAAAAAAATGGCTAAAATCAAAAACACATTCTGTAAAAATGAAGCAAAATCAAAAAGTCTTTCCGTTAACGTGAGCTAAAATCACTTTTTAAACTATTTGTTCTGTTATTATTGAAAAAAAATGTGTAGATTAGATTCATTCCGTATTTTATACCACAAATGGTTTTTAGCAAATTCAGATAAAAAAAAAAATCAGTGCTTTTTATAGAGATGGAATCATAATTTCAGTCACTACTGACAGTAATTGAGAATAATTGTATACAACCAAATATAACAAATGAAGATTTACTCTCCATGTTCTGTTAATGGGAGTAAATAGAAAGTCAGTATGTTTCTAATGTATTTTAATAGTGCGGTTCAGAATCAGTTTGCAGCACTGTTGCATCATATCAACTTTAGTTTGCAAGGGTTTGGGAAAACAACTCAAACGCAGCCTCAGGTTTGAAACTGCACATGTCAAAGGGTTAATGGTGCACCATTAAAACTATAAAAGATCTATAATGTTAATTACCCCTGTTTTTGTAACTGTATCAGAGACTGTGCTATCAGTGTTAAGCCTCAGTAATGATAGTGTGCAAGTGGTGGGACTTTGTTATCCTCCTCAGTTTCTGTCCTGCTATAAAACGGCTTATAATTGCATAATTATACGTAAAGTCAGTTATTAAAACAGTATTCCCTGTAAATGAGTGTGTAGTATGTAATACATTATAAGGAAGGTGTATCCCAATAAGATATTTAAAATCCAAGATTTAAACCATGTGACTACATTTCATATAGACTATAATGTAATATCATTTCAATAATAATCTGTTTGTTAGTTTATTCCTTTGTTTGTTTTCTTACATAATTCGCCTATGATAATGTCCCAGTTATGTGGTTGATAGCACTTTGGAATTCTTTTGGTAAATGAAAAATGGAGTTAAAGGGTTCATATCAGCTCCGTTCCTTTCAAATCAAACGGAACGAGTGTCGTACAAATGTGACTGTTGACATGGCGCTTGACGAATCGACTGTTTTGGTTTTTTTTTTCCTGCTTTAAGCTTTTATTACGTTTCTAAAATAAATGTTTAATGGACTATAGAAACATTGCTGAGGTTTAAAAATGTACAGTTCACTCCTTAATCCAGACCGATAAACAGCCTGTTTTGAATGAATTTACAAACGAAGACTGTTTCATATCAGTTTATCACGATTTTGGGTGAAATGTTTTAACAAATTATAAACTTGCTGACAAATAATGCAAATTGGGTTTTTTTTTTTTTTTTTCATTTCTGATATTTCTTTGATCTGGAAAGCCTACTTTCAAAAATGTATTTGACTGAAAAAATATTTAGTAATGTTCAGTATCATTTAGTATGAGCTTTTGAGGCAGCCAGAGGTCATTTGCATGTTCCGGTTTAAAGGAAGAGCAACAAAAACAGCCTCTTTATTTATTGGATAATGAAAAACAAAAGTAAGATATGGGCCCTTTAAGCCTCTTTAATTTGGAGTTGATATTCCTGAATCTTGGTTGTATATGGGCTTCATAACTGGGACAGCATCATGTGCTTTACGCCTTTTCTGCTCATATATTTAATGTGTTGAAAGCTAGAGTTTTTTTTCTCTTTACACTGACGTAGCAGTCGGGATTCCCTCCCAAGACCAAAGGGGCTTCCTCTAACAGATGTTTATAAGTAGCATTTGAACGCCTTGTACATGGCCTTTTTACTCTCTCTGTGTTTCCCCTGTTTTTTCTCCTTTCGTCATTTCATTGTGTTCCGCATCAAAATTCCCTACATTCCCCAGAGCTGCGAGAAGGTTGGTGTGTTTTTTACTTTCTAACCATCTCACTGTATCGAAAAAACCGAACAAAACAAGATAAAAGCAGGGAAAATAAAAGACAGAAGTAGTTTCCATGAGTTGCAAAGCCAAATGCCGACACAGCTGTCGAGAATACGAATGAAATGAATGTAGCTGCACATGTGTCTTCTGGGTTTATTTGTTATTTCTGATGTTCTTGGTTTGGGTCCCTTTATGTTCGGATAGGATCCATTCTGTTCGTTCTTTTACCCCCTGCCCGTCGTTGTTCTCTGTACTGAATGCCCCTGGTCTTGGCTCTGATGCTTGACCGTCCAAAAAGTGGTGCATGTCAAGAGAGACTGCGCATAGTTCGTCCAGTCAGATTCTGCATGATGACCAGGTCCAGCTGTTGACCGGTTCTATGTTCCTCAACGTTGTTGTCGGTGTTCCTGCTTAGTGCCCTTCATTTCCATTTTTTCAATCACTGGTCAGAGAAATGGTTCGTTAAAATTAAAGAGACCTTCTGTGAACTTTTGCTGAAATCAAAGACACTTTCTATCTAAGCTGGTTAAATAAAACCACTTTCTAAAATCAAAAAATTGGAAAAAAAAAGAATGGAAAAATGAACAAAAAGTCTTTCTGTTAACGTGAGCTAAAACCGTAGAACACAGATTTTTTTTATCGGTGTAATAAAGAAAATATGTCGATTATATTCGTTCGGTGTTTTATACCACATACGTTGTTTAGCATATACAGATAAAAAAAAAAAATTATAGAGATGGAATCATAAATTCAGTCATAATCGATAGTAATTGAGAATAATTGTAGAGTATATAACCAAATGTAAGATTTACTATCGGAAGATACATCCATGTTCTGTTAATGGGAGTAAATAGAACGTCAGTATGTTTGTAATGTATTTTAATAGTATGGTTCAGAATTTGGACTTTTTAATGCCCTTAATTTCCATTTTCGCTTGCGGAGAAACGATGAGCTCCTGCAGGTCTTCGCTTCTGCCGACATAAACCCACAATTCAGGGCTAAATGATAACAGTCTCTTTGAATTATATACATTTATGGCAGAACAAATATATACAAAATCGGCCCTCGGATTAAAAAATATTAAAAAAAAAAAATATACTAGAAATGTTTAGAAATACTTATATATATATAAATATATCGAACTGCTTTTCAATATTTTATAGTCTAAGTCTCAAGTCTTTGTGCGACTTAAGTGCGACTCGAGTCTGAGTCTCTGGTATGTAGCATCGAGGGCAGTTCAGTGTAATTTACTAATTTCAGTTCAGTATCACTCAAGACAGCAACGTGTGTGTATCTCACTGATGGCGGCAATTAATATAATTATTGCAAAGATGATTACAATTTGTAAATGACGTGTTAGGCTTCCCTAACATCCAATAACTTTTGAACCATGGTGAACATGCAGGCAGGCCCTGTTTAGCAGCCACAGGAGATGAAGTTTAAGGCTCTAGGTAGGATCAGACATGCTCAGTAGCTCGGTACCCCCTGCTCCCCGTGCCTATGATAGGTTTCTCCCCTGCGCCCTCAGCGGACCTCTAACGGCAGAGTGAAGTATGTAGAGCATCCTACGCAAGACATGACAAATGTAATGATATTCAAATGAACGGGATAACATTATGTCTTCGGGGAGCGCGATTCAATAGAAAATTAATTAAATATAATAGGAGGGAAAAGTTGTATTTAATAATGTAAGATTTCCTCTCCAGAGGAGCGCGTCGTCTTAAGCCGAATGAGCTTCTTCAACTGTGGAGCGTTTTTTATTGTTTTTTTTTTTTTTTTTATCTCTCTCACTCTCTCTTATTGTCTTGCTCTCAAGTTCACAGTCATTCTCGAAACATGAAAACGGTGACATAGGCCTCTGAAATGTCAGGACCGAAGCCCTTGGTGTTAATGAGGGCCCACCATACAGAGACGCAGTATTAGTCAAGGTTCAACCCGCGAAGCGGAATCGAGGAGTTCAGCCCGTGTAATTTTAATTAAACGTGATCTAGAGATGGGAGAGTTTCATTGCTCGTTAATATCAGAGAGGATTAACCCCTGAAATGCCATTAATCTCTCTCTCCTCCCCACACGAGCCCAGCCAGCCGCACCCACCGCCGCAGCTCTGGGAAAACAGAGAGAGAGAGAGAGAGAGAAAGGAGGGGAGAAAGATCAAACCAACTAAAATTCTTGGCAGCTGAAACCCAGTCGCGGGGCTTATTTAAATGATTTATGCGCTGTAAGACCCAATTTGTTGCTTACTCAGATGGATTACGGGAAGTGTTTGATTTGGCTGCTCGAAGGTGTCCTTACTTCTCTTGAAAAAAAGTCAAACATGAACAGTTTTCGTTAGCGTAACTCAAGCACGCCATGACGGTTACTTCCCATCATTTGTTTTTCAGGCAGTTTTTTTGTTTGGGTGGGGCTTGGCTGGGTCACATTCCATATGGCCAATTCTAGTATAGGAACTAAGAAGCTTTATGAGGTTTTTCCTTGCTTTCCTTTGGTATCGCCGTCTATTAATTGGTACTATTATTCAAACTACGTGGCTGTAAATATCTAAATAAATAAATAAACAAACACATAAAGTATGACATAACCATACCGTTCAATCAAGAAACAGATCAGGTAGGAATATATGGATAAATGCATAACGCAAGTCTACAATAACTGTACAGTTCAGTCAGTAGATTGAGCTCTATGGGTGTGACTACACAGATAGATAAATAAATAAATAAATAAATAAAGTCACCAATATGTTAATAAAGTAAACATACAATTCAACCAATGAATGGATTGAAATGTATTTGTGTCATGATGCAAATAAATAAATACATAAAGTCTAAAATTACCACACTCTTCAATTAATTAATGGATTGAACTGAATGGTTGTGAACATACAACTAAATAAAAAAAATCTGAAATAACCACCAAATACAGTTTTTATATTTCAAAACAGCATCTGTGTTTACTAGCATATGTTGGTTTTCAGTCCGATCAGCAAATATCGATCAACGCCGATTGGACGATTGATCATAGTATCGGCACAGCTCCTGCTGTAAACAGTAACACTGACAACAACAGCCCTGTGATTTTGACCCTGAATCTGCTGGATGGCTAAAAGTTTGTCCCTCGTCCCTCTTTCTTCTGCCTGAACCGCATCCCTCCAGCATCTTCTTCCTGTCTGCTGTGTGTCCTGAAAGAGAACTGTGCCTGTTTCTGATTGCATTCGGCTTATTGTATACCAGCTCCCTCTCTCTTTTTCTGCCTCCCCCCCTTACTCTCCCTCTCTCTCTCTCTCTCTCTCTCTCCCTACTCTGTCTGCCTGTAGTTTTTAATAGGATGTCTCGTTGATTTCCTGTAGCGTAATGCTAGTTGTCCACCGCACTCCTCTACTGACCCTGTTTGTCGCTATTTATTTCCCTGCTCTCTTTCTCTCTCTCTCTCTCTCTCTCTCTCTCTCTCTCTCTCTCTCTCTCTCCTTTTCGTTTCCCAAACATGGGTGCTCCCTCTGAGCCAGCTATGCAGTTGTTTGCATGTCGGAAAATCCAGCGTGAAGCCCCTCCCCTCCTCCTTTTCCCCGCTGGGTGCCTTCCATCCTCCATTTGCACTGGGAATGTTTACATGTTTACCGATTATGTTCGCCATTTTTCTTTTCCTCACAAATCCATCTCCCTCTACGTTGATTTCTTTTGAGACCTGTATCCACTTTTTTGACCGCGGCTGCCGTGCAAGTCAAGAACTTTTTGTTTTACTGTGACGGCCTGACCGGCGCCCCCTGGGCGCCACCCTGTGTATGTTTGATGTGGCAATGTGAGGCGGCACATTCCTTCACATCAACTGGAAGAACGCAGCATTGAGGTTGTCAGAGCAAAAGCACACAACTCCAGCATGCTGCCGCACCTCCAGTTCACGTTTCCCCCCGTGTCGTGCGTCCACGTCTGGAGCGGACGGTACACTCTGTGCATGACGTACTGTATGTGACGATGTCAGTCCGTAGCTCCTTCTCCGTTGAACCCTGGACCGACGTGTTTCTGTATGTGTTCATGTGCTCCTTTTGACCTCCCCATCAGACCCATCACTGCTAGCTTTACATGAACGGATCAATGAAAAAATGTATGATAACAGTAAAACTAGAATGCTGAAAAGCTAAACGGACTCATCTTTGCTCCGCCTTCAAATGTTCTTTCATTGCTACGGTACAGCATTCCCATTCAGCTCAGCCAGAAACGATGAACATCGTGCAAATTAAGGTTTTTTAATATTAAGTTATTTCTTTTTTTTTAAATTCATTAGAATATAGGTTTTTTTTAATTATTTATTTATTTATTTATTCATTTATTTATCCAAAAACCTCTGACTAAGCAGTACATTCATTTATAAAATCCAGCTTCATTTGTTTCAGCAAAGTAAGCTAGCATCTTAGCCAGCATTGCATAGATAGTCATTTTAAACTGTGATTTTTTGTTATTAGGATATGTTAAGTATAGTGTTTTTGTTGCGTAATCTAGTTTTTTATTTAAAATACATTAGACTGAGGAAGTAATTTCACTGGCTTCATTTGTTTTAACATTGCTAGCTAGCTAAGCTAGCATCTTAGCCTGCACTGCATCATTGGAGCAGTCTGGCTGTTCCTCGGAATAGACTTTTCTTTGTGGGAATTGAAGCCAATTTAGTCATGTCCAGTTCCCAACACATAGCTAGATCTCCTCCAATCACATGCTTGGGAAGTACATGTTTTCCATTTAAGACACAAGAAGCTTCTCAGCATCTTTTCAAACTGTGGCTAGTACAACAGAGAGCTCAGCGCTCTTGGAGGTGAAGTAATTCTGTTATGTTAGATGCCTGCCCTGGCTAGTAATGGAGTGAGGGGGAGGACGACCTCACCCTTTTAGGTTTACTATTCAGTAAGTACATGGAAAACAATGCAAAAATAGCATTATAATGTATTTGATTTATATGACAGTCACTTACAGTCATGTGCAAAAACACCCCTGGTCAAATCTCTTCCTGAAATCCGTACACAACAGAAAACACGCTTCCGAACACTTTAATAAACCCAGATGGGCGTCTTAGCTAAAGTTTTTGAGCTGTAGTTTATGAATTTAGTGTGTTTTTAGTCTGTAAAGCTTGTCTAACCTGGCGACACATTTGTGGGCGGAGCATAGTCAATTCCATTTTCCTTTCACTGATGGAGGTCAAGTTGCCGTACGAGTTGTTACCGTTCCTTTTGTGCTCTTCCAGTTCGTCGGGTCCCGCCGCGCTTCTCCATCCCGCCCACGGACAGCGAGATAATGCCGGGGGGCAGCGTGAACATCACCTGCGTGGCAGTGGGCTCGCCCATGCCCTACGTAAAGTGGATGCTGGGGTCAGAGGACCTGACCCCGGAGGATGACATGCCGATTGGCCGGAACGTGCT
This sequence comes from Hemigrammopetersius urotaenia, assembly GCA_037974485.1. NCBI lineage: Eukaryota > Metazoa > Chordata > Actinopteri > Characiformes > Alestidae > Hemigrammopetersius > Hemigrammopetersius urotaenia. The sequence goes on along the minus strand of JBBPDC010000084.1, from coordinate 985,923 downwards.
GGAGCTGACCGACGTCCGCCAGTCGGCCAACTACACCTGCGTTGCCATGTCGACGCTGGGCGTCATCGAAGCGGTGGCACAGATTACAGTGAAAGGTGAGCAGTGTGTGAAAATTCAGCAGAGAAATATGGAACTGACCACAGATAAATACTGCTTCTATTCAAAACTGTCATTTTAGCGCCTAAAATTGGGCTTATTATCAGTACTTGCCTGCAAAATAATGTAAACATGGCTCCATATGTCATTATTACAGATCTTTTGAATGTATTTGATTCATTACACAAATCAACAGGTCAAAATCATCAGAGATCAGTTTCTGTGGGTTCTGTAGTGTTTTTCATGCTGATCTCAGATCTGTGTG
>JBBPDC010000084.1:963685-983490 GCA_037974485.1 Hemigrammopetersius urotaenia | reverse complement strand
CATCCATCCATCCATCCATCCATCCGTATTTCATCCATCCATCCATCCATCCATCCATCCATCCGTATTTCATCCATCCATCCATCCATCCATCCGTATTTCATCCATCCATCCATCCATCCATCCATCCATCCATCCGTATTTCATCCATCCATCCATCCATCCATCCATCCATCCATCCGTATTTCATCCATCCATCCATCCATCCATCCATCCATCCATCCATTCATCCGTATTTCATCCATCCATCTGTCCATTTATACATCATCCATCAATCTATTCCTTCCGTCTGTCCATCCATCCATACATCCAGTGCAGCAACAAGAGATTACAGAAATTAATTCGATGAGTCTGCTTTTTTCAAGCACAAAAAATCAGCACGATATGAACGAACGATACCAAGATTAACGGTATAAACCCATGTGGCAGAACAAACTGGGCCAAAACATGAAACTTCAGTTTAAAGCCATTTATCGTTGATTATCGTTAAATCATTAAGTAGATCTTCGTAACTCTTCATTCAACTGTTTTTTTCCCCCCAGCTTTACCAAAACCACCAGGAGTTCCAGTGGTGACAGAACGCACGGCAACGAGTATCACCCTCACGTGGGATTCTGGGAATCCAGAGCCAGTTTCCTATTACATCATCCTGCACAAGTCTAAATACTCTGAAGACTCCTATAAGGAAATCGACGGCGTGGCCACCACTCGCTACAGCGTGGGCGGTCTGAGTCCGTACTCAGACTATGAGTTCCGCGTGGTGGCTGTGAACAATATCGGCCGAGGGCCGGCTAGCGAAGCTATTGAAGCTAAAACGGCCGAGCAGGCGCCCAGCACCGCCCCCCGACAGGTCAGAGGTAGGATGCTAAGCGCTACGACGGCTATCATTCATTGGGAAGAACCCGAAGAAGCTAATGGACAGATCATGGGCTACAGGGTTTATTACACTATGGACCCAAGCCTGCAAGTCAACCAGTGGGATAAACAGATCGTCCGGAACGCTAACTTCCTCACCATCCAGGGACTGACCCCCAATAAAACATATTACATCAAAGTTCTGGCCTACACCTCCGTAGGAGACGGACCGCTGTCCTCAGACCTGCAGATCATCGCCAAGACTGGAGGTAAGAGACCTGCCCTGAATAACTGCACTGAATATGACTCGACTTGATGCATTTGTATCGTAGACCACTCAATTATTTTTCCCCTCAGTGTGTATAAATATAAGCAATAGCCTCTGCACAAAGATCAAATGTGTAAAAACTAGTATAATAGAGCTAGTTTGTCTTCCAGTCTGTTCATTTCGTGGCAGTTATTGATGCTTTTTATTTCAAAAGTCTACATTCACATATACATAATCGTACTAAATCGGTTGATTTTATATTCGTGAATTGAATCCAATAATGAAACGTCAACATCTGGTCAGTGTGGACGTTTTAGGCACTCATTATTTATTTATTTCTTTTCAATCTGTGTTCAATATTACATTCGTTATGTGTTTGGTACCATATTTACATCAATATTTAATTGTTAATGTAATGTGTTTTGATATACTTGCAGTAATATATTTCAAGAGAAACTGTTGGTTTTATGTGTTCGGTTCTAGTGGAAATGATGGACACATTTAAATCACGTAAACTCAGTGTAGCACTTCTGCTCAGCGTGTTTGGCTTCGGTTGTATTGAGTTGTTGGTTTTCTTGTCGTTTTTGTGGCCTTTTTTTTTTTTAAAGCGAGGTTGTAACACTGACACTCAAAAATTATGGGCCTTGTAAGAGAGCGATCAGGGACTGTATTGGCATTTTAAGTGCGGCTCTACATATTCTCTCTCTCTCTCTCTCTCTCTCTCTCACACACACACCCTTGCTTTCTCACTAATAATGACTCTCTCCATCTCTGACTAGCAGTGTAAACAGCCATAATCTCAGAGAGCTCCCTAGTGTCAAATTATTCCAGCTCCCAGAACTGCGCCGGCGCTTTACAACAAGTAATGTTATAAAGTGATTGGAGCTAAATGAAAACACACTCTTGGCTGGGAAGCGAGAAGCGTTATTTACTCTTTGAGAATAATTCAAGAGCCCTTTATTTTTAACTCTGCTTTTTTGGTCAGTGTTATTGCCATTCTGACACTAAAGCCTAGAGCTTTAATGAGTCAGGCTAGAGATACGCACCACAAAGGCGGCACTGTAGCTTGGGCGCTAGGCTAGCAGCTCTGATGGTTGTCAGAGATGTCGCGTTAAGGCTTGAACTGAAAATGTCTTTTCTGTGCGTTTTGTAGTCCCATCTCAACCGACCGACTTCAAAGCTGAGGCCAAATCTGAGACCAGCATCCTGCTGTCGTGGGTGGCTCCTCCACAGAGTGGACCAGACAATCAGATCACCGGATATGAGCTGCTTTACAAGAGGAAAGATGAGAAGGAAGAGGTCAGCTTCTACAGAAGGACAGTTTTCTGCCTATAGGGAGTCTCATAGAACAAATTCGGTCCAGTTTCGGTTTATTGCCAGTATACAAAGATATGCAGACATACTAGGTTATGAGGAGCGGTGTCCATTAGTTTCAAACAAAAAACAGAAGAGACACAAAACAAGAGCAGCAGTAAGGAAAACTGGATATGGAGACAATTAATCGCGATTAATTGATGAAGCCAATTAGTGGTTATGGAAAATGATATAGACTGGAATAGTATAAAGGAAACTAGGAGTGCTGCTAGTCCAATATAAGAAAAGAAAAATATACTGAACAACACAGGTGTTCAAAAATGTCACGGGGGAAGCGTTGAAGCTTCGCCCCGGAGCTACCTGGAAGTGAGCTCGAACAGGCAGGACATCAGGAATCCATTTCAGACGTAGAACTTTATTTACAAAAACAAAAAGGCACGTGGACCAGAAAACAAAACCAAGAACCAGAACCTCTAAACTCACATAAAACACATCAGGAGCTCTAAAGTGATGGACAGACAGGGGAACACTGACAGACCTTAAATACACATCAGACTCATCACAGACAGCTGAAACTAAAGACATGACTAACAGAAAACAGCAGACTAACAGGGAACACGTGACACAAGGAACTAAACAGGCAGAACTTCAAAATAAGAGCACCAAGACATGACCAGACAGACAGCAAACCTAGAACAATGACAAACACATGGGGGAAACATGAACAAAAAGAACCGAACCAGAAAAACCAACTAAAAAGCAGTGGCTATGAGCCTGCCACTGGCCGAACCGTGACAAAAAATGCCATAATAATGTTCATAATAATCTATAGCAAGTGTAGGGTGCATTTATTTTTTAATAAAAAGAAGGTATATAAGATTATAAAATGTTCACATCGTCTGTATGTTCATTCTGACAGACTGTAATACACCATAGGATGTATAGGGGGCGATATGCCTTGTATTTTTTTCATTTAAAAGTGTTCTATAATCCTCAGTAGTTGTTATATGATCCAAATGTCATTGTGACAGACTGTAATACACTACAGGAAGTGCAGTGGGCGACATAGCATCTATAGTTTCGTTTCAAAAGTGCTCTATGACGTTCATACACTCAATATTTACAGGTTGTAATACAATAGCATAGCTATTTACATATTTGCCGCATTAAATTCCAAAATGAGAATCATTTGTTGCACAGACTGAGCTTTGAATGATGGTGGCAGCGAAGAAAGAGGTGAAAAGTGACGGTGAAGTGATGAATTGATGTTATTAATGCTAAAAAGAGTCGACAGTGTTTCGATTTCTATCTACCATTGTTAATTGACCAGTTTCCTTCCTCAGTCGCTTTGTAACTCTTAATAACCCAAAAATAGCTGAAAATAGCTGATTAAAGCTGTAGCTTTAGGGCCATAACTGACTTCAATATGGGCACAAGTCAAACAGATTGGCCGCTTTAATGTTGTGCTGTGCTATCACTAGCCAGCTTTATTTTGAAAGATCGTTATTTTAAATTATACAGTTTTCTCCAGCGTTAGAGTGACTGGTTTTGACAAATGCAGGTGAAATGTAGTGAAATAAAACTGAAGTACTGAAGAACAGTGAAAAACTACCACTGTCCTCGAGTGCCTAGCATTTCCTTAAATTGTCAGTTGCTTTAGATAAAAATGTGTGGCAAATGAATGTGATGTAATGTAATTAAACCTCATGTCCCTGTAGCCTCTTTCTGTAGACCACCCCCCAAGTGGCCATTCCACCAGTAGCATGGGATTGGACTCTGATAAAGTTAAATTATTGTGGTCAAATGAAATATTGTTCGTGTTGAGCTGCTAGTAAGCAAGGAGCACTGAAAGGGGAAACGGTTGGTACCCCTGCTGTATAAACATTTCACACGTGTTTACTAACACAGCACAAATGCAGCACACTACCATAGTACCACACAATGGTGGAGGTAGCCCAGGAGGTCATGGGTTCGAATCCTACCTTCAGCATACCACCACTGGGTCCCTGGGCAACACCCTTAACCCCAAGTTGCTCCAGGGAGAGACTGCCCCCTGTAGGTAGGGAATGGAAGTCGCTTTGGATAAAAGCGTCTGATAAATGGCGTAAAAACACAATAAAACCTTTGAAGAAGATTTAATTTCCATCATACACCTAAATCATACACACAAAACGTTATTTCATGTTTAGCTGGACAGACCTCTAAACAGGTGGGAATTGTCGTTTTCAAGGTTACTTTATTGTGATCAGCAGCTATTAACACAAACATAGTGTGATGAGACATTTCTTCATGGGCCACAGTGCAACAAATAGCAACGTTCAACAAAGTGCAAGTTAATAATTGCACAGGAGGCCGTAGGATCGCTGAACAAAGTGCAATGCAGCTTGCGTCTATTGTGAATATGGATATTTACAGTTCTTGATCCTCATCTAGATATTTAGATTTGCCACGGTCAGTAAAAATGGAAGCGACTAATAACTTTCCCAACTAATCACAGTAATGCTAAATGTCATCGTATCAACCAGCCTTTGCACTGAAATATCCTCCTTTTGCTCCTGCAGAAACGTGTTAGCTTCGAGTCCACCACCACCTACCTTCTGAAAGACCTGAGGCCCTTCACCACCTACACCTTCCAGCTGGCGGCCCGTAGCCGGCACGGAATTGGCGCTTACACCAACGAAATCTCGGCCGAAACTCCGCAGACACGTAGGTCCCTTTCCAGCTCCCCGATTGTCCCGTCCCACAGCCTGAGGGCCGATTCCACATGCAAAACCCAAACAGCTACAACCCTTCCATTTTCTTGGAGCGTTCTGGAGTCGTAAACTTGCTTGAGATCTCCCAAAGGCGAGGATCTTTAAGAAGGAAGCTTGGGAAAATGGAACGGTTTGAAAGACCCTTGGCCCAGGTTCCACTGTGAAGGTTGAACTGACCGCATTGCCCTGTTTGGAAAAGAGACAGAAAAAAAATGTTGCATGGGCATTGTTCACTGAAGCTGGTCAGGAAAGTCAATCGACAAGGTCACCTTTCTCAGTACAAGCCCACTTCAGTGCGGCGGAGGAGGAATTTCACAGTGTACAGTTCGGAATTATTTATGATACTCTCCACTGCAACAGTTTGAAAGAGTTTTTAGGGGCTAGTACGCCGTGCCTTGTCTTTTGACGTTCTTCGTCAACCGCGAAGTCCCCAACCCCCCCTCCTCTCCCGTTTGCATTTGTGTTTTTTTACAAAGACGCGGCGAACCGAGACAATGGGCAGTGCGCTGTGGAAAGCACAAATGCAACTACGAATACGTTGAATAAAAAGACAAGACAGACTTCCATTCACAATAGACCTCATATTTATCATTCATTTATTCAAACCAAGCGACGAGGAAATGTGTGATTGGCAGATTTATCAAAACTTTCCAAATTGAGCTTCAAGTCCATTTAATGAACGGCCAACTCAATAAAAGCTCAGCCAATGAAAGAAAAGAAGCCAAGTTTCCAATTTACAGTTCCACTTATTTGCTCTTTTTTTTAAGACTGTTTGAATAAATGTGAGGTCTCTTGAAGTGACGAGGGTGTAGATCAGGTAAGTATCAGTCCAGAAAGCCATTCTCGCAGATGGTGGGAAGGAAAGTTTGGGACTGATCTTTGGGGGAGAACTTTGTGCCTGCATGTCGAAGTCTTTAGGCTCTTAAAAACGTCAGTCATGTTTTCTTGGATTGATCAGGCTTTTACCTCAAACCAACAGGCATCGGAAAGGTTGGTGAGCAATGCAACATTTTTTTCAATTCCAGTACAGTTGACACATCAACCTTTACTTATTTGGATTGATGGTAACTGCTTGCAGACAAGAGTTTAGGTCAAGCTGGGTTTTACTTTTAAGCAAATATTTGAGTTCAAAGTAGAAGGTCTTTGGTAGTTTTTGAGGGAAGAGCCAGGAAAGATGAAGGATCTAAAAGTAAGGCTCAGGGACATCAGCTAGCGAGTGACTAGGTAGTTTTACCAAGGTAGGTTCTATGTTCTGAAGGCTTCTTATTTACCACTGTAGTCTCTCCATGCATATACTGTTTGTGAGTTTATTCTGTTGATCTCCATTGAAGAAGTCTTTGACATTTCTTGACATTTTCCTTATTTGTGATGCTTCATTTGCGTTGATTACCATTTACTTTGGAACTCTTTAAGTTTGGTCCTTGTGATTCATCCTCATTTTTTGTCCTTTTATGTTTCCCTTTTTTTCTTTTGTGTTTGTGTTGTTCATCATCATCATTATCATCATCATCATCATCACCATCACCATCACCATCCATTTCAACATAAAAAAATGAAACGAAAAACAAACAAAAAATCCTGCAACCACAACCCCCCTCTGAACCCCTTCCAATACAACCCAAACTACCAAAACAACCCATAAAAATGAAACGGCAACGCTCCGCTCCTCCCGAAAATGATCCGCCATTCAGAGCCCTCAGCCCCGCCTCAGGAGGTCGCTTGTTCTAGCCAAAGTTCCACCAACATTCTGGTAAGTTGGAAACCACCGCCCGTGGAGCTCCAAAACGGGATCCTTACCAAATACACGATTCAGTACTCTGCTATGGAAGGAGAGGACATGTCCTTGCGGCAGATCTCGGAAATACCCCCGGAAAATTCCCAGTACCTCTTGGAAAACTTGGAAAAATGGACGGAATACCGCATCACAGTGACCGCCCACACCGATGTCGGACCTGGGCCAGAAAGCTTGCCGCAGCTCATCCGAACAGAGGAGGATGGTATGTTTTGCCATAAAAAACGCTCTGAACCCTTTTGCTAATCTTTCCCCCATCACTCAAATTCTTCTGGCTTCTTCACAATCCTGTTTTTGACAGACTTTTGTCCGAGCAACCTTTAAATTCCCCTTCTCTCCCCTTTGTTTGACCCATAGACTAATCCTACTAACCTGGATTTTTTGTGATGGTTCTGCTCTCTGTACTCTCATTTTAACCACTTCTTACATTTTTGAATTTTTTCACTTTTTTCTGCTGTTTTTCTGGTATAAAAGCCAGCTCGAACTATTACATGGTGTTTTGTTTCCATGTACCCCAGGGCTAAAACTTCCACAAGTCCCCTGTCTCTTTTTTTTTTTACATTTTTTCTGAGCATTTTCGTATTTTTAAGTAAAAAGCGAAAGTATAATAAAGCAATTGATGCTTTGCTGATCCACTCATTTTTGGGAAACCTTTGTTTTTTAACTTGACCAGAAAAGAAATATATGGACAGTGGGAAACACCAAAAATACAGGAAGTCTTTTTTTTTTTTCACCAATGGCCCCATATAACATTTTTCTTTTTCAATTTTTTATTTATTTTTTTTCTATGCATTCTAGCCAAACTCTTTCTGGGTGCTTCAAAGTTCTGAAGGACCCTCTTTGGCTTCTCTTTTTGTACACTTTTCCATATTTTGAATCCACTAAATCCATTTTTTATGTCTGGCAAAAAATTAGGTCACCTATGCGACCTGTTTTTGGGGGTTGTTTTTTTTTTTTTTTTTTTCTTTTTCCTTTTTCCTTGCCCTTGTTGAAATATTAGTGTCATGCACATGTTAACAGTATGCTGCTACTCTTTTGTAGATTTTTAAACCGCTCCGTCGTTTTGCTGATGGGAGTTTTCCGGTCAGGGGCGAGGGGTCCGCTGCAATGTTGACGTTTTTTGTTTTTTTATCCCATGATTCCTTCAGTGCCCAGCGGCCCGCCTCGTAAAGTCGAGGTGGAGGCTGTCAACTCGTCATCTGTTAAAGTGATGTGGCGATCCCCAGTGCCCAACAGACAACATGGGCAAATTCGTGGCTACCAGGTGCATTATGTCAAGATGTTTAATGGGGAACCAATGGGCAACCCTGTCATCAAGGACATCCTGATTGATGATGCTCAGGTAAGCACACACCTGCACACCCGACTGCATATCAGGAGATATCTTTCAGAGCTTTGACCAATTCGGTGCTAAAAGCTACAATTCTCATCAGTCGTTTCAGTGCTTTTCATCGAGTAAGGAATAATATTTCAACTATATTGACAACCAATGAGTCCTACCAGTTTATCTGCCTATTCGACCTATAGTGGCTGAACCATTAGATCTGATTTGAAATCCAGTTCTTGGTTAAACTGTAAAACTGGGTAATACTATATAGTTTGGATTATTTAGTCTCTTAAAATGAGTATTGTATCATCCATAAACGATTGAAATCGGTTCAGCCATGGCTGTGCCATGTGCAAAACAACAGCAGAACCACAGTGCACTGCTCCAACATACACAAATGAATACAAATATACAAAATTCTACTCACTCACAAGAACACTCATCAACCAGCTCTTTACTAAACGAGCATTGGAGCTAAATACACCCAGAGCATTAGCACACACAGGTAGTATCTCAGTCTATGCAAGGAGTGCTGTCTTAATCCTAAACGTTAAACAGCACTGTTCCATTCTAGGAGTAACCCAGGTCTATAGTCAGATACAGTTTTTCACATTCATTTTACTAAATATGCTAAATATAACGTTATACGGTAAATAGTAACTGTATGTACACTGTATCAGTGTGTTCCTTGTGAAAGTCCAGTATTACTGTAGTTTCCATCAGAAACCTGGTTCGACTCGATCAGCCCTTCATTAAATTAATGCTGATGGAGTTTCACCGTCCAAACAACGGCTGGAGGAACCGAGGAGGAACCTGGAACCGAACCTGTGTTCTCCTCACCAGCTCACACAGTATCAACTACTTTTATAAAAAACACAACATCAATCTTGAGACTTTTTACTGCTTTCTCGTTTGTTTGTGTTTATTCCAATGTTAACTTTGCCGAAAGACACTTCATCAAAGGCTGAGAAAAATGCTGGAGGTCTGGTGTCCCATACAGTTTGGTGGTTTCCCTGCAAAAACACACCTGGTTTACAGGTCTCAGCTGTTTTTTTTTGTTGCCAGATTTAATGAGTGTGTTTGAGGAGGGGAACTACAAACTGTACTTGACACCAGTTCTCCAGGAATCCCTGCTCTTACCCTGCTGGAAAATGGAAAATGCATATTGAAACCCTCTCCCAACTCCCCCCAGCTCCTCGTCTTAGACGAATATGGTTAATAATAGCAGGGACATTAACTCCAATGAACTTTTTCCATCTCACATGGCATGGACATGATTATACGGCTTTAAATGAGAAAGTGGGGATAGTGATGAAATCGGCCTCCCCGGCCACACATCAGTCTAGAGGAGTTTCAGCAGGTTTTTCCGTGAAATTTTCACCATCTAACATTAACGCTAACATAATGGAGTCTATTCATCATGACTTACAAATTGTCATCTTGCAATTTTACACTGCAAAAAAAACGCTCTTTGTACAGTAAATGATCTCAGATCTAGTCTAAATATCTACGCTTTCTTCTAACGAGATTCCTGAAAGAATGTTATAATTACCAAATTGCAAAATTTACAGTCACCTACAAAATACCACTCTTCCAGATGAATAAGGGATCAATAAAAAATGGAAAAATAAACATCTGAGCACCTTTTCAGCAATGAGTCTCCTCCTATGAGACCTCTTCTAAAGGCAGACCCTCTACAGATCCTTCAGGGTCCTAAATTCTCTCCTCTCTTCAGGTTCAACCCCAGGGCTTTTCAACTGGGTTTAGGTTAGTACAGTGGGAAGCCCATGTCAAAAACTTCTTTCCATGGTCAACGAAAGAATTTGTGTGGATTTTGATTGGTTTTAGATCCATTCAGATTTTAAGTTTACACGTTTTGGTATTAGATCCAAGATGCCATGTATCCGGGGTCTTTGGAAGAAAACCAGCCCAAAACATCACAGATCTCCCACCATACATAACAGTGTGCATGAGATCGTTTTGTATAAGCATACTTCTTTTTACGCAAAGCCTACATTAACCTAAAGTTGAGTAGCATCCAACAAACTCAAGACTTACATAAAGATTATTCGTCTAAAACCGTTCACCTCGCCTGGGTGTCCCGTTACTTTTGTCTGAGGTGACCAGCACTCAGTATCGGCAAGTACACAAATAAAAATACTCGTACTCATATCGGTTTGTTTAAAAGTGGTGCATTCCTTCTACCCCAAGTTGCTCCAAGGAGACTGCCCCCTGTAGTTAGGGACTGGAAGTTGCTTTGGATAAAAGCATCTGCTAAATGTAAATTGGCCTCTATGTCGCCTCATATTTGTAGGCAAATTAATGATCCCAATCATTTATCTTTTCCAAAGGTGCCAACAATTATGGTGTTGACTATAAAGTGAAATATTGCTTGACACACAAGCAACACTGTTCTCCTTTACCAACTGAAATGACTATATTTGTCTTGGACAACAATCTCATAGTGAAAAATATTAGGTATATGACCTTTATTTTTAATTTCATTTGCCAGGAGCTTTTTTTTGCAGCTGTGCTATGTTTCCCAACAGGGACTAATTAGCATATTGTGTATGTGCATTTGTCCCGTGTCCCCCGACCTTATCTCTGCATGTGTGTATTTGTCTGTTGTAACTTAGCCTGTAACTTAGTTTCTGTTGTTTTTCTCCCTTATCTTCCAACCCCCTCACGTCTAAAACAGTGGGAGTATGATGATTCGACTGAATATGTAAGTAAAGATGAAAGTGTGTCTGAAAGTAAATCCTGTTTACTCCCACACCTCCCACACAGGTGTGTGTGTGTGTGTGTGTGTGTGTGTGTTTCTTTAACATTAACATCATTCAGACGAAAGCTAGCTCAAAGGCATGTGTAAAAGCATAGATAATGTGTTTTTATTAGTGTTCCGATTCATTGCCGTGAATGGAATGGTTTGCATTGGGTAGATACAGAATCAGTAAAACACAGAATGCCCTCAAACTACCCAAATCATCAGGGTGGCTTATTGCATTTCTCAGTATTGTGTCAAACATATTTCTACATGTTTGTATAGAACGCTTGTAATTATAAACATATAAATAGAGACCGAGACAAGTTTAAAACGTGCGCGAACCGGATAAGTCTGAAATATCAAGGTGAAATTCATCATAGCTTGCGTAGTATAGACCCAGCTCCCTCTGTCGGGGGGCGGGGGGGTTGGGGGGATTTTTTATCGCGCGATAAGAATCTCGCGCCGTTAATGCGCGTAAATGCCGTTAACGGCCCAGCACTAATATATATATTATAAATATGCACTGCAGGTATTAAATTGTATGGTTTTACCCCACATTGAAATTAGATCTAATATTATAATTCAAAAAGTTGATGTGACTGAAAGCAGATCTGAGATCAGCATGAAAAACAAATGTGTTTTTTTTTGTTGACCTGTGTTATTGGCCTCGCTCTATCTGGGGGTGGTTATGGTGACTCTCCCTCTCCCCCATCACTGGCTTGTCTGTTCAGTCAAACTTATATTTATATAGCACTTTTCATACAAAGTCAGTTCTTTACAAAATATTTCCCCAACAGTAGCATCACTGATACCGTACTGTCTAGTATTGTGGGATCAGTCAGTTGGTTGGAGCTTCTACCCCCCATTACTCACAGTCCAGCTTAATAGTGTGACCTTTCACACAGTATACCATTTAAAATGTACTAGACGCTGTAAGTTATTGTGTTATTTGACAGATCAATCAGTGCTGTTATACTGAAAAAAATTTGATGGGTGAAGCGTTTTAGGTAGTACAGTTTTGATTATGCATCAAAGTACTTCATCAGGGATTTAAAACAATGGTCTCTTTTGTTGCCTCAGGAAATGGTCCTGACTGATTTGCAGGCAGAGACCACATACTCAGTCACAGTGGCGGCCTACACCACAAAGGGTGACGGAGCTCGCAGTAAGCCAAAGCTGGTCACCACCATGGGCGCAGGTAGGAGCCTTTCAGCTCAAACTAATCTCTCTGCTTTCTCTCTTTTTTAAAAAAAAGGACAGCATGCCGTGCGACAGCATGCCAGCCGTACGAAACCTTTCCCCCCTTCAGCTATTAAGAGTCAATGCAAGTAATTGCCCTTTCAATTATGACAGTGATTGTAATTCCGCTCGCTTACCGATTTGACTTTGAAATGCTGCCAGGGGTTAAGGAAATAATAGAGGAATGTGTCAGGAAAATGGAGAAAAAAGACTTTAACAAATGACCAGAATGTTTTGTAACATCTTTATGTATTTTTTTTTACACATTTGGTCCACACCATTGCTATTGTACCACTAACAGCATTATTATTCATATCTCTCGAATTTATCCCAGCTGTTATCCTCTATTCGTACTTGTGTTATGAGGATTTCTGTAAGTTTTGGCAGTTGCCGTAATAAAATTATGTATGTGCATAAACATACAAATGCTGCCCTGTATTATAGCGTTTGTAGGTTTACATGATACATATGTTAGCATTTCTTGACAAGTGATGCTGTCAGAATAACGCTTTACAGTGACCCCCCAATTTTACACGGACCAGGAGTCGCAGATTCAGTCACATGCAGATATTTATTGAGAACCAAACTTATAGTTTAATGCAGAAATTCCCACAATAACATGGGAACTGCAAAAATTTTTGTGGCAATAAATATATTTTTTCTGGATGTTTTTTTACACAAGCGGGGCGTTTCACCTTGCCGCGGTGTCCCAATACTTTTTCCCGTGACCTTCCGAGTTGCATATCTCTGCAGTGCAAGCACTCAGACACTTTAAATTTCAAAGTTCCATTGATTTCCAGGAGATCTTTCCTACGAGCCCTCATTTGTATGTTTAGCCCGAGTAGATCAGGGGTTATTCCCTGAAAACCATGAGCCGGAGCGCATTCAGACGCTTATCCGTCTTTAAATGCGATCCGGGTGTAAACTTTTGTCCCGCAACCTTCTGAATTGCATATCTTGTCGGGGAATTTAAATTCGAATACAGGTTTACCTTTACAATTAAAGTGTTCTGGGGCATATTTGGGGGCATATTTAGTGTTTACACTATAAAAAAAAGCATTTTTAGAATTTTTTTTTACCAAAGCACAATGCGTTTTTTTCACTATACGTGGGGGCTCTTGGAACGTAACCACATAATCCCTGCAAAAAGTGGGGGTTACTGTATGTATGTTTATTTAGGTTTATGTCAAAGGCATGTGTGCGTATCATATGTCATGAATGGCCTCTGTAGGTGTCCTCTCGCCTTGATGGTGTCCCTTCAACTGTTATAACCTGCTATTACCTTAAGTGTACATTCACATAACAAGAATTTAATCTAAGTAAAGTTGGACTATTTCTGTTGGCCCATTCACCATAACATGTTAATGCAGTTTCAAGTGTTTTTAAACTGCAAAACAGAAAATGAAATTTTGTAATTGGAAAATATATTGTCTTCCTTACAATCTGATCTCATCACCATCACGTTTTGCTTTACTTTTGTCAGTCCCAGAGAAACCTCGTCTGATGGTTAGTCCCACTAACATGGGCACAGCCTTGCTGCAGTGGCACCCTCCCCCGAACACGCACGGCCCCCTGCAGGGCTACCGGCTTCGTTTCGGACGCAAAGACGTGGAGCCCCTGACAGTCATAGAATTCCCTGAACGTGAGAACCACTACACAACCAAAGAAATCCACAAAGGGGCGTCATACATTTTCCGCCTCTCTGCTCGCAACAAGGTGGGCTTTGGTGAGGAAACAGTGAAGGAGATCAGTACCACTGAGGACACACCCTCCGGTTTCCCACAAGGAATCGTGGCCGAAAGCGCCACCACCACCACCATTCAGGTCATCTGGCAGCCTGTGTTACTAGCGGAGCGCAATGGGGTCATTGTCAAGTACGCCCTTCAATACAAAGACATCAACAGTCCTCGGAGTCCCTCCGAACTTTTCATCGCTGCCCCGGAGTCCACCGTAATCCTGGACGGCCTTAAAGCAGACACTACTTACGATATCAAAATGTGTGCCTTCACCAGCAAGGGTCCCGGGCCTTATAGCCCTAGCATCCAGTTCAGAACACAACCTCTGGATCAAGGTAGGAGGCCCACCCCAACCCCTTCAAACCCCCTCTCAAATCAACCTCCGACCAACAAGCCTCCTCTTCCGACCTTGCTCAGCCTTACCCCAACAATCAGCAAGCAAGTGGCAGTTTCCCGAAGCTAGCGATTCCGGGATTAGCCTGGGGTTAGCCTGGGGTTAGCCTATGGTTATCCCCAGTTGTAGCTTCCTCGTGTGAAATAATAGTTAGCGTCTCCACATGGAAAGCCTAGCAATTGGTAAGCAAGTGGTTACTACCGGGTAAAGAAAGGTAAGATGAAGGTATTGGGCTAGCCCTCTTAAGCCATGAGGTAGAAGAGAAAAATGTTACCCAAGGTAAGGCCCTATCATTTGGCCACTCCTCTAAAGGGAGTAGACAGTAGAGGAACGTTCTGTGTTGTCCTTGTATGTCTAAATCACCTGCTCCACCTTTCTTTTAGCAGTGTTTGCAAAAAATTTTCACGTGAAAGTTGCCATGAAGACCTCGGTGCTGCTGACTTGGGAGATCCCGGAAAACTACAACCCTGCACAGCCGTTCACAGTAAGGGAATTCCACAAAATTCCACTTTGGCTGGGTGTTGGACTAAAGATACCAGTGCACCTCCTGACGAGATGCCATTAGGGGAACAATTTGAACAGTTTGATGCAGTTACGAGTCTCAAAAGCTTGAAAGCTTGCAAGGTGCCATCAGCTTTGTACAAATTTTGTATGCATTCACTAATCTGAGGCCTTAAGACTGTTTGAAAGATGTATCTCAGTCCACTGAGTCGAGAATGTTTTGGCGACCATAATATTATTTGTTATCTACACATCTGGGGCAAGAAAAGAAAGCTTGATGTGACGGAAAAAAACTGAAAGCCGGTCTGAAATCCAGCATGAAAAACTGGTTTAGAAAAGTGTGTTGTGGTTTCTGATGATTACAAAGAAAAATAGTTGACCTTACAGTGATTAACCTCGTCTTTATCTTTGTAGATCCTCTATGATAATGGCCAAAGTGTGGAGGTGGATGGGAAACTGACTCAGAAGCTGATCATCAACCTGCAGCCGGAGACGCAGTACTCCTTCCTCCTGACCAACCGTGGGAACAGCGCTGGCGGTCTGCAGCACCGTGTTTCCACCATGACCGCCCCGGACATCCTGCGCACCAAACCCTACCCGATCGGCAAGACCAACTCCGACGGCATGGTGACGGTGCAGCTGCCCTCTGTGCAGACCACAGAGAAAGTCAAGTGAGTGATGCCAATACATTTAAACACCACTACATCAAAAAATACACACAACATCAAAACAGTTCTCTTTAAAATCTTATGTTTGTGTGGTTTGGCTGTCCTGTTTCACATTATAAGCCTTTTTTAAGTATTAATCTAAGACATCTAAGAAGTTTTCTGAAATCCCTCATTAAATTCAGAAGTAAACAGTCATTCGGAATGGGTTGGTGTGAAGTGGTTCATTTAGTACAGACACTGATTTCTTCACGGTGGTGGTGAATGGAACCATGGGTTTATTTTTTTTACTCTCCTAACCCACCAATGAACCTTCTGAGTGTTAACATTGAACGTTGATGTTTAACAGTGTCTAACTAAATAAGTTTTCTTTTGGAATTATTTTTACCCGGTATGTATCCCATCACCATGAATGTGTTTAGTTTTAGACCAAAAGCTTCTCAAAACTCTGGTAAACAATGCATAAGGGGTCAATCAATAACCATTTAATGTAAAAACTGTCTGAGATTTCAGAGGCAGACGTCCGATTCCAGTGACCACCACTGTGATTAACCAAAACGTTTCTAGCTATAGGACACAGGCTAATTGCTAATGGGAAAGAATGTTTGAGGGCACATATACCAACCAATCCATACAAGAATGTGTAATTAAATCAATAATTATATATATATATATATAGGGTTTGAAAATGTTTGAAAATGTAAAATAGGAAAAAGCTAGTCAGTGGTTTTTCTGGCTAGACAGTTGGGCCAGTAGCTTAGCATCTCTCTTCGTCTGTCCAGCTTCTTATTCCCACCTTACACTCTCTCCCCTCTCTCTCTCTCTCTCTCTCTCTCTCTCTCTCTCTCTCTCTCTCTCTCTTTCTGCTTGTCTTGCTCTCTCTGGCTCTTTTCTCTTTTTATTCTTTGATCCCTCCACTCTTTTCTCTCTGCCAGGGCTTAAGCTAATTAGCCAGCCATTAGCCTCCCTCACTGCACCACTCTGCCTTGCTGGCTAGTGCCGGCGGTGTTGTGTCCAACACTTTCTCCCTAACCCTGGCATAGCCTTTATCTCTCTCTCTCTGTCCTGTTGGTGGGGAAACCCCTCTCTTCTCAGCAAGACAGCTGGCCAAGCCAGAATCCCCCCCACACTTCCTTCCAGAAAGAAGCAGAGGGTAGCGCAAGGCTAACAGCACTAATCGCTCTTCAGTAAGATCTGAGCAAGAAAAGTGTAACAAATGCAGGGCCCTGTGTTGGTCTGCCGATGACATATTCCTGCCTTTTTATTTGCACTTTCAGTTGTCTTTTATCGAATGCCGCTGTTTAATCCAGTGTGGTTTGAAGTGGATCAGGAAAAACCTTATGCATATTGATTGGCTAATCAGGGCAGACGCTGTGTTTCTATAAAGCAGGGCCTTGGTAGATAAAGAAAAGAGGAGCCTGGTCGTGCCTAAACTGCCGTGTTTGTTTAGAATGAAAGCGGAAAGGAAAGAAAGGCTCTTCTGGGGAGAAAAACGAGATAAACTTAAATGCAAATCTAAAGGTCACTGCTTAATTGAGATTTTCTTTCCATAGGGGATACTACATTGTGGTGGTCCCTATGAAGAAACAGCGCACGGGGAAATTCGCCAAACCCTGGGACAGTCCAGACGAGATGAACCTGGAGGAGGTTTGAACAGATTTACTAATATTTTTTTTTTTTACAAAAATATATTGTGGATACAAAAAATTATATTGTGATCATGTTTACTAAAACTATCAGAACAATCAGTAATTGTATTTGGCTCAAATGTGTATAAAGGTGTACTGTGTTCTTCAACATTGTTTTTATGGTGTGATCTCATAAACCTGACCACAAAAATCAAGTGATCTCCAGTTTCCATCACCAACTCAGTTCCACCCAATTAGCTCATATATCTTATATATCATATATGTGTAAGTTTGGCCAATGACAAAGAAATGAAAAGTCTCAGAACAGAATCATTTTAATGGCCGGTTTATTTTAACAGTGACTGATAGCACATCAAAAGGAAAATTTAAAAAATAACTTTAAATAAATGATAGATACTGATTTGCATTTCATTGAGTGTAATAAGTATTTGAACCCTCTAACAACCATTAAGAGTTCTGTCTCCCGCAGAGTGGTTAGACACTCCTACTCAATTAGTCACCCTCATTAAAGACACCTGTCTTAACGAGTCACCTGTATAAAAGACACCTGTTCACAGAATCAATCAATCAAGCAGACTCCAAACTCTCCAGCATGGGAAAGACCAAAGAGCTCTCCAAGGATGTCAAAACTGTAGACCTGCACAAGTGCTATCTGTCACTGTTAAAATAAACCTACCACTAAAATGATACTGTTCTGAGACTTTTCATTTCTTTGTCATTGGACAAACTTACAAAATCAGCGAGGGGTCAAACAATTATTTCCTCCACTGTATATAATTTATACAGTTGAGTACATGCATATATATAAACAGTTCTTGATTGGTGCTGCGCTTTAATAAAAAACGCATGCAAGTCTATTGCAGATCTAATATTAAATTCAAATTCAAATTCAAATTTTATTTGTCACGTACACATTATACACAGTATGATGTGAAGTGAAATGCTTATACGACTGCTGATAACCTATAATAATAATATAAAAGGAATTTCCAGTGCAGAAGAGAAATTGTGCAAATTAAAATATAGAGAAATATGTTTAATTTACATTATATACGAATAATAGATTTAAATAGAATAAAAATAGAGGGACATTTTTTCAGTAACAATTAAATAATAGAAAATAGCAATAGAGTATATAATATACAGACGGAAATTTGCAGGTATGGCAAGACAAAGTGCAGATATAGATAAGATCACAGTCACAGTTGAAGTACACAATTCTGTGTGTGCAGAATGTGCATACGTGTGCAGTTCAAGTTCACAGTTCAGCTGTGTGCAAAATGTGCAAGTGTGCCATATGAGCACTTGGTGGGTGACTCAAAAAATCTGAAAGCAGATCTGAGATCAGCATGAAAAACTGGTTAAGAAAAGTGTGTATTGGTTTCGGATGATTACCCATGTTATCATTGTTATTGTCATTGTTAAGTTACAGACATGGTACAATCTATAGAGATTTGGGCCCCGTTTTCGTGGCATTTGTAAAAAAGCCTCTAAGCCAATCACGTTGCGAGGTTGGCGGTAGCTCTGTACTTGTATAAGAGAGGCTATAGGAGACTCTACAGCTCTAAGTAAGATGCATCAAGCTTTCATCTAAACAAGCTGGAGTGACATCGAAGCTCCAATCCGAGCATCAGCGACAACGACGACGACACGGGAAAGTGTTGAGCTGCCGCAGAATGGCCATTCAGGCTGGCTTTAGAAGAGACAGAGGGAGAGAGAGAGCGAGATAGAGAGAGAGAGAGAGAAAGAGTATAGTGCTCTTAGCCCAGTCATTCCATCATTCCGCCTCTGCTGCCCACATTCTGGAGAGCAGCTAGCGCGGAGCCACATTCATATGCAAATGGACCCTGATAGGCTAATGGACGCAGCACTAGCGCTAACACCATAATGTGCTGCCTCTTCTTTTGAAGTGCAGACACTGATGATTAAGAGAGGCCAAAAAAAGAGAGAAAGAGACAGAGAGGGGAAATTTTATCGCCGTGGCACATTGCGCCCACTGAGTCACATTATTCTTTATTCAAAGTAAATATGCGATGTGCTTTTTACATTCCGAAGAAGCGGCGAGGCTTAAGACACGCTGGTGAAAATGTAACAGAAGGTGCGAGAACTGTTAGCGTCTGGCATCAGGCGGCAAGAGCCAGAATCGGAAACTGCATGTGCTACGGCTGCACCGACACACAGAGACAAGAACGGTACAAAACATAATATAAACACAAGGTCCAAATAAAACTCTCCAGAAAATGCTCTGAAAATGCTATGATTAAATACACGATACATATAAAAATGATGTGGTCGGTGTGAGAGGTGGATCTAAATACTATAGATTAGTGGTGGGCATAGATACATTTTTTAAATCTAGATTAATCTCATAGTAATCTTGGAATTAATCTCGATTAAAACGGCTCATTTGAATTCTGCCGAAGGTCTGAAGCGCCCCCCCCAAATGATCCCAATGCCTGTTTTTATAAATATGCCTCCAAATGTTCTCCCAGATCACTTTCATTTCATTCTGAACTCAGTTTAATACATTACCCTTAAAGAGAATGTA
>JBBPDC010000084.1:792401-805693 GCA_037974485.1 Hemigrammopetersius urotaenia | reverse complement strand
AAGTGGTGTTTCTGATAAAGTGTCCAGAGAGTGGAAGAACAAGGTGGTATTTCTAATAAAGTGTCCAGAGAGTGGAAGAACAAGGTGGTGTTTCTAATAAAGTGTCCAGTGTGAATAGGCATGCATGCATACTCAGTCTGCCTAATGTGTTGAAATATCACTCCTTTTCTTGTCCTGTTACTTGTTCTTTCCGGAGTTGGATGTGACAGATCAAGAATCAACATCTTAAAGGAAATCAAAGCGCACCGTCTGAGCGTAAACATTTCCCTTCACGCTGGGAAGTGGGAGCCAGACTCGATATTAAAGAAAGCACCAGCAGTCTTTAACAACCTTGGAGGAACACAGGATCTGCACAATAACCTTTAAATTTCATCAAATTAAAAGGGATTTCAGGCCCTCATGCTGGACCTGTGAAAGGCTGAAGGCCGTAGATTTATGTATTGTATATTTGCAGTGCTCTAATTTAGCGCAGTCTTGTGGAGTTCTATGGGTCTGATATGTGGGCTAATGATGACTCATTTCATAAATTTGTCTAAAGCGCATTAGTCACCGCAGCGGAGCTGGTTGGTTGCCAGATCATTACGGCACACTGCTATTAAGGACACAATCAGTGTGTTTAATTGATTCTGCACCACAGCAGTGCAGCTGAAAATGAGTTAAACCAGAAACTGTATCGGAAATGTCTGTCCCTGTAGGACTATTTTCAGCTCTCTCCCGCTTCGTGTTCCATTTTTCCATTCACCTATTCAAAATTATCATCCGATTTTTCAAGGAGAGTGTATGAAACGGGTTAAAGAAGAAAAACACACAGGGTTTGTCATTTATTTCTTAACCTAAAGAGGATTTGTGTGCCTGATGAATGGACAGGTTTAGTGATTTATTGGTGCATTTCATGAACCAGCTGTTGCTTCATTTTTTTCTACAAACTATTGGTAGCTTGTTCAAGCATTAGAGGTACATTAGTTCAAATAACTTTTATCAACACTTATATAAACAGTGAATTTTACTCTACATTTGTGTTGCGTACATTTTTCATGATTTTATCTGTTGTCCTTAATGTCCTTTATGTAAATTAGATCGATAGAAATGGAATGGAGATGGATCTACTAGACTTCTGGATGTTTGACTGTAACCATTGTCTTGTTTTTGCATAGGACCACTTAAACCAATCATGAAACGGAAGGGAGAGATATCAGACTTTGTTCTTAAAGAAGAACAAAAGGGAAAATCAGGTACAAACAGACCACATCCCAGCAAAGTGGACCCCAGAGCAGCTTCCCAACTGAGGCTGATCATGGTCTACCACCACCACCAGGGCAGATATAAGTGTAGTACCGTGTGTGTGTGTGTGTGTGTGTGTGTGTGTGTTATTATAGAAACTGCAGCCCATTTCTTACATTCTCTCTCTCACAAAAATTCCTCAAGCATGCGGTATATGGACAAAAGTACTGAGACGCTTGACGATTACACCAACAGGAACATTAAAGAAATTTCTGTGAGAATTTGTGTCCATTCATTCTGTGGAACATTTATGAGGTCAGACACTGGTGCTGGACGAAGGCCTGGATCACAATCTCCGTTCCAGTTCATCCCAAAGGTGCTGGATGGGGTTGAGGTCAGGACTCTGTGTGGCCCAGTTTAGTTCTTCCACGCCGATCTCATCCAGCATGTCTTTATGGAGCTTACCTTGTGCACTGGAGCACAGTCCTGCTGGAATAGAAAAGGTTTTCCTCCAGACTGTGTCCACATGGAGACAGACTCTCAGCTTGGGAACAGAGCTGGGGGGGCTTTAAAAATGATGCCCCCTTGGGGCAGTCATTGTGTTTCCCCTCGAGGGCAGTGGCCATATCATTTAGCGCTGGGCGGGAGAAGCCTGTGGGCATTCTTGAGGGCACTGAGAGATCATGGAGTGATCCTGCAGGGTGCATGAAGCCCTGACATTTTTCCGCCATGCTCTCCGACTCTGTGGGGAAAAGCTTTCGGAGGCTGGCTGACGCGTCCAGGAATAGATATCATCCTCAACATTAGCGAACACAACTCTTCGAGTCCTATTTAGAACATGTCAGGGTGTGGGGTATGTGTGAAATTAGGTGTTAGGAAAAGATGGTTCTCCTTTTAGGCTTTACGCACACACTCACACACACACACACACACATGCACCCAAATGGTTCTGTTTGAGTGTTTGCCTTTTAAAAGTGCTTTTGTGTTTGGTCTCTCTTGGCCAGCTCCCAAAAGAATGATGCAAAGTAACGAAATCTCGCTTCCGAACTGGCCCACTTCTTCAAACGCACCCCAAAACGCTCCCATTGGTTTGCTTCTGACACTCAATAAAGGGCCTGTAAACAGTAAAAGTACTGGAACAGAGAAGGACAGGACAGGCACTGTCAGTTCAGGATGCGGAAAAAATTCAAATGACCTCTTTTTAAAAGCTGGATCGGACAAAACAGAAAAGCTTTTTCTTTTTTATATTAAAGAGCCTCTATCAATGGAAAACCCCGTTTCCCTCACATAAATACATAAATCTAAGACGTCTGACGTAGTGGGTAAACACAGGCCATCAAAAGGTACCATTCTCTATAGTCTATATATGTATATGTATATGTAAGTTGTGATGTGATGTCACAAAAACATGTAATTTACATGAGGCAGCCAACAATACCTCCTGTTGGATAGCCATGCCCCCCAACTCACAGGTATATGTTTCCATATACCAATCTTAAAGCCTGTTAAAATACAAGAAAAATTTTAAACACTAACCCTAAGTCTTTAAATGTTGTTTGCATATCAAAATATCATCAAATGCAATAATCCTAAATCTTTAAACATCATTTACCCCCCAAAACAATCTCATCTTAACTCTTTCATCGTTTATATCTTAAAATAAGATGAAAACAAACTCACCTTAAATATATAATCATCATTTCTATCTTAAAATATCACCAAATCATCCTTACCTTAGAACTATAATCGGCATTTTTATATCAAGATATTCTTATATTAAAATAAAACAAGTGAAATAATCTGCCCCCTGCACCATTATTCATAATATTCACTAAATAATGATTTTTCTACAGTGTTGAATGATGTTCCTCATGTCTGCTGAAGTGGGAAGATGTGAAATCACTGTAGAATCAATAACTGTATTAAGGTTTCTCCTAATGGCTGGTGCTTTTTTTGAACTCAATGGTATTTCTGTGTAATTTTATCCAGTAAGGCCCATTTCTTCTCGCACTGTATCCTCACTGCCTCCATTGTGCTGTACGCTGCTCTGTAGGAAACGATTATTATTGATATGCTGTCGTGTCCTGTCTGAGAGAGTCCTTGACCTTCCCTCTGGACCCTAGAAAGGAATCCGCTTACAGATCGATAACGGATCCGTTAAGATGTTCTGTGAAATAGCAGGGCAGGACAAAAAAAAAACTCATTCATTTTCATTTGTTGCTCAATGTAGATATATAATGAGCCACAGAAATACTTGAGCCTAACCATTATACCAACAAGGACTTTAATAACATTGCTTTAAGATCCATAGATTTTAATATAGAGTTGGTCCCCCTTTGCAGCTATAAAAGCTTTCACTCTTCTTTGAAGACTTTCCACAAGATTTTGGAGTTTCTGTGGGAATTTGTGTGCATTCATTCTGTAGAGCATTTATGAGGTCAGACACGAGAAGGTCTGGATCACAATCTCCGTTCCAGTTCATCCCAAAGGTGCTGGATGGGGTTGAGATCAGGACTCTGTGTGGACAGTCGAGTTCTTCCACACTGAACTCCTCCAGCATGTCTTTATGGAGCTCGCTTTGTGCTTTGGGACACAGTCATGCTGGAATAGAAGAAGGTTCTTCCACAAACTGTGTCCACAAAGCTGGAAGCATGGAGTTGTTCAAAATGTCTTGGTCTGCTGAAGTATTAAGACCTGGAAAACAGGTCTGTCCCAATACTTTTGTCCATATTGTGTATATATACACTACACACAAAAAGTTAGGGATATTCTGCTTATGGTGAATTCTCAGGATGAACATGTTTAACCCCCACATAGTATGCCTTTACATTTTTTAAAAGGTAATTATTATTTTCTTTTTAAGGTTTTCCTTACCTGAGTGGTGCAAATTAGAGATCCAGTATGAAGTTACTCAAACTAGGTACGCTTTTGTGCCATGAAGACTGAAAACTGTTGCATATTCTACTGTTTATCTCACGCATGTGTACTTGCATACCACTTATGTCAAACTCTGTTAATAATTTAAGACACGAGCGGTTTATTTGAAACCGATGTCATTTCAACAAAAAACACCTTCTTCTGTATGATCTGTCTTTAGGTCTTTAAAAAGTTGCTGTATGAATGTATTTCTTTATTCATTGAGATGCTTCCTATGGATTAGAGCTCACATTTGCCTGAAGGATGCATATTTATCACAGTTATGACTGTTATTGATCACCATGAAAAGCAGACCAGGAGCATTTTCCATGTCCTGAACCCTGTAGGATCAGACTGGTGCTGCTTAACTTGGTCGCAAAAATGGGAAGAATTGTGCGAGAGAATAGAAAATCTGACAGTTTCAAGCATATTAATATTCCCTTTCTCTCGGGTTCCTAGGAGACACATGGGGGGGAGGGAAGGAGCAAGCCCACTTTAAATGTGTCAGGGTATTTTGTTCGAGTATTTCTCATGATTCCAAAAATAGCAAAAGGATTTACATTCAGTTAGAGTTTAATTCGAGCCCTGTTTGTGATATCCTGCAGTGCGGAATGCGTGACAGTCACGTTTGCGTTAATATTCTGAACCTGAACGTGGGCGCCACTCGTCCCACCTTAGGGTTTAAGTTTAATCCTCCGACACGTGAAGCCAAACAGCAGCATAAACCGAAGGAGATTCACCTGCAATACGCCTGCACTGAGAGCAGCAGCTCTGTTAGTCAACTGCAGGCCGGTTTGTTCCTCAGGGTGGTCAGGCCATGCACCATTAAGAGGGGAAAGGGAGGGAGGTTTTCTGTTCCAGACAGTGGGCCTCTTAATATCTTAATCCAATCAGCATAAATCATATTTGTGGAGTACTAGCCCTTTTGGGAAAATTGGCCAGATTGCTCTGATAGGCCATTTTTTTTAACTGCAGGCACTTGCGATGCAATTTGTATGGGTTCCAGGTGGGCTTGCACTTACATGTTTTCATCATGTGTAACTGCCATAGGGACTGCCAGGACAGCCAGCAGTTGTGGTTGTCTGTGGTATTGCTAGTTGAGGTGACCGGAAAAAACAAGGAAAAAGGTAGCAAGCTGTTAATTTACCAATTGAATCGATTATCCTAGCCATCATCACAGCAATTGTTCCTCAGTATTTATTTCATCCATTTATTTCAGTGTTGGTAGCAGAAGCTCCACCCCTTTGCTACACCCACATACCTGCAGGTTTTTATTTTTAGATTTATTGATACTACATTTAAATCGTTCCCCCTTTAATGTCCAAATGTTGCCAAAACGGCCAGTTGCCACAGTCGCTCCAGACTCATCTGCCTGATTGATGAGCAAACGAGATAGAAATCTATCTGTGTGTCTGTCTGTCTGTCTATCTGTATATTTTTATTAACTCAATATCTGTCTATATCTATCTATCTATTGAGATAGATGGAGAGACAGAGGGAAATAATTTAGAGAGTACATGGGCAAAGTGTGTGTGTGAGCGAGAGAGAGGGAGGGAGAGACAGAGACAGACAGAGAGAGAGAGAGAGAGAGAGAGAGAAAGAGAGAGACAGAGAGAGAGAGAGAGAAATTAAAGAGTGCATGGGCAAAAGAGAATGAGAGATGGAGAGAGTAAAACGGCAAGAGGGAGAGGGAGAGGGAGAAAGAAAGACAGAGAGAGACATTAGAGAGTGCATAGAAAAAAGAGAGCGAGAGAAATTAGAGAGTTCATGGGCAAAAGAAAGAAAGAGCGAGAAAAAGAGAGAGAAATACAGAGACAGAAATTAAACAAAAGTAGATAAACTACAAAATATTCCTCACTGACAAACCTGAGCTGGACGCTGGACGTGGGTCTGTATGGAGTGTGAACGCTGTGTGAAAAGTGTCTTGTAGAGGGGTATCAGTGATACGGCAGCTGTGCCGGACAGAAGTGTTTTATTCCAGTCCAGTGTAATAAACGCGGTGTTACACATTACCAGCTGTTTACTGCCACTCCCGGACCGCGCTGTGAGGCGGCGCTGAAGTGTGTGTGTAGTGTGCTGAGAGACGCTGGGCTTCTGAATGCTGTCTTATTTTCTCTGAAATGACAGACGCAAGCCGAGTGGATCAGAGACGAAGACAAAGTACTTTTCTTTTTCTTTTTTTCTCTCATCGCCAGTATCCCTCAAATGTCCTTGTCTCATCAAAAAAAAAAAAAAAAGAAGAAAAAAAAAAGACGTTTGGCAAAAAGCGAGTCCAATACAAATTAGATTTATCCCTTAAGTTTTGCGTGGGAGACTTTCAGACGGGCCCTGTGTTTCCTTGTCAGGGGAAGAATCGCTGAGCGTGATTTCATTTGTCTAAGCAGATAAATCATCTGTATTGAGCTCCTATCTCTCGCCGTGTCACTCTCATTTAATTTGCCACTTCAGGGAGGAAGTGGCGGAGCTGAAAGCTCTGAAGGTTACGCAGGCCCTGCATTTTAATCAGCGCCCCCGCTCCACTGAGGCCTTCTCCACCCCCACCACCGCCTTCACCTTTAACTGCCTTAACCCGCACAGCTCTGTGCCGCTACACTGCTTAAAGCTAATTATTCCATTACAACTTTAATTACATCATCTATTTTTAATACATCACTTTTCAGTTTAAATCACAAAAAACAACAATATCTATCTATCTATCTATCTCTCTCTCTCTCTCTCTCTCTCTCTCTCGCCCTCAGTGAACTCAGGGACGAAGAGAGGTGTGTGTTGTGGGAATGGTGGAAAGGTGACAGCAGATTTTTATTCTGCTTTCAGTTCTCCTAAAGTGTGTTAAGCATTTCTGCGAGCAGCCAAGAGAAGCTTTAGCGCAGTGGGGCTAACAGGTGGGTGGATGGTGTTCTCTGTCAGGTACCATCAGCAGTTCCACAGAAATGGACATTTGTGATACAGATGTGCAAAATGCACTCATAATGATCTGTGTAAAAGATTTTGGCATATTGTCTGTCTATCTATCTGTCTATCTATCGATCTATATTTCTAACTCAGTATCTGTCTATATCTATTTTCTATATCTACAGAGAGTGAGACAGAGAGAAAGAATTTAGAAAGTATATGGGCAAAGAGAGGGAGAGAGAGAGAGAGAGAGAGAGAGAGAGAAAAATGGAAAGTACATGTCTACAGAAGTTATATTTCTATTTATCTATCAAGTGTACTTTGCTATTAAGGTTGATGCTTCAATCCCACCCAGGGATGGGCTGCTGCTGCTGGGGGCCAGGGGGTGTTCTGGTGGTTAGGGAGTTGTCATCAGGTTGTGGGTTCCAATCTCAGGACTACTAGTGGCACCACTGAGGTCCCCAGCAGTGCTCTTTCATCCATCATCTCTGTGACTTTCTTTATATCCATGTCCACGGTTCAATTAGTGCATGGGCAAGAGAGAGAGAAATTACAAAATGAGATCAACTACATAAAAATACCTCACTAACAAACCCGAGCCAGACGCTGTACAGGAAACCATCCTAAAATCCAAAGACAGGATATCGGATGAAGGTCAGATTGTGTTACAGTAACAGATGTGTAAATCCAGCAGAACATGTTCAGTCCCTCAGCGCCAGCTCTCAGTAACTCAGTAAAGCTGAAGAACTGTGGGTGTGATGAAGCAGCCATTTTGGGTTTTAGGTTCATATTTAGCAGCAGGAGTCTTCAGCAAGCTACAATTTCTCATACACGCAGATTTGCTTTTTTAAAAAATGACCATTTTTGACCTGAGAGAACTGCAGCTTTCTCTTATAATCTCATAATCTCATGATTCAGGCCCCCAGCTCATGCGGTTCTGAAAAGCAGAAGTGTGTAAATGCTGTAGCGGTGGTGCTGTGTGTCATTAAGTGGGGAAGCAGAATGAGGAGATGGGTAAATGGAGAGAAAATACCCCAAGAGGACTTTAACCATCCCCTGGGTGCGATAAAAGGGGCTTTCCACACTAACGACACAGGCAATTGCACAGGAACACGGGGTGTCATTTCCAGAGCATTCTCAGGTGTCAACGCCGCCTGGGGGGTGAGGCTGGGGCGTTAAGCGCGGAAAATTTCGCTGGCTGCCACCCAAACTGAGCCGTGGCAATCCACTTAGTAAACCCCCCTTTCTGCTAAATTGCTTTTGTTCAGCATAGCAGGTTTTTAAATAATACAGTCAGCGAGAAACTCTCAATAAAGGTTGTGATTGCACAGCGGCGGGAGGTGAACCCACACTTTTCTTGCACACCGCCATGAGTAGGCTGGGGATTCAAAGACCAGCCAGATCTCTAATCCTCAGAGTTCTCAGTCCTTTTGCAGTCCTATATAAATGGCATAATAATAAATTAAGTTAGATGATGAACCCCTCCATACAGAATGTAAATAGTCTGCACTTCTGACTCCTTCCTCAAGAAAAAAAAATAGAAAACATGGGACTGTCATTCTTTCTACCAAACAAGGCTGTGGAGACAGCAATAACCCCTCATCAAATTCAGATCACCATGAAATATATTTTCTTCTATCTCTACACACGGATGTGGTCTGAGGTGAAAATGTACAGTTTCTCCATTCGTTTCAGTGAAACCAGCAGGAACAATAAATAAGATACATTTGCAGCATGAGTTTATTTTTGAAGGCCAAATATATTTATTTAAATAATGAAACAAACACAGTAGTGCAATTATTTCCCATATTTATTATTTATAAATGACATTAAAGAAACAGTTCACTCATATATGCCAATCTTGCCAACATGGAAAGAAAGCCATTAGTCATAATTTATTTGAGTAATGCTAATTGGTGGGTAATGGCTTGCATTCATCTTTAGCAACATTAGCATTATTGATCCTTTACTTTTCATCTTACGTTGTATTTGTATTGCTTGTGTGATTTTTTTGCCATCCCTTCTGTATGCCTTTAACAGACTGCTTTCATAATTGTGCATTGAAGACATGTTAGTGAACTCTGTTTTGATTGGCCAGTCCTTTGCTGTGTTTATTTGGGAGAATGGGGCTGAAACACTCCTCCTAACTTTATTCTATAAAGTGGTGGCCATAGAATGCTTTGGGTTAAGTAAGAAGATAATAATAATACACTTTATTTATATAGCACTTTACATTTTACACAAAAATCTCAAAGATGAATCTCAAAGATTCAAGATTCAAGACTTTTATTTGCCATTTGTGCATGAGACCAGCAGTCCATGCACATTGGAATTCTTGTGCTTAATGTGCTGGGTTCTTGGAAAATCACATTAAGGGTGGGTTGAAAATGTCTTTGCAGCTCAGTGTCTATATATTGACCAAACATGCTCAAAAGAGTGATAATAATGAAACTTTTTGGCACTTTAACTGTCCAAGGTTTTGTCACTGAAAGAGAGAGTGAGACGGAGAAAAACTCCAAAGATTCAGGCACACTTTCCCCATTGAAAAAAAGAAAAACGGTCACGTAGAAGGCTGACACAATGACTAATCTGTCCTGCTGCATTGGCTTGTATTGGTATGGCCCAGAGACTATTGGCATTTGCCACTCACTAGGCCGGCCCCCAAAGCTCTTTCCTGCTGATTAGGCAAATACCATGCTTCCAGAATAATTAATGCCCAACACTGAGTCTAGTCCCCGGGGAAACGATCACTTCCAGCCAATGACAGAAAGGTGAGTGAAGGAGACGCAGGTTCAGAAAGACTGACGAGCCTCTCGAGACTCAGCAGCCAATCAGCTGCGATAAGCTGAGCGCTTTGTCCTTGGCTATGCTGTAGGCTGAGAATTAAAAAAGATGTCTTTACTGGCAGTGTGTGATTAGCAGGAAGTGCCTCCACCCCACCCTAAATGCGGTAAATCCTCCAAGGTATGCTTCTTTAGTTTTAGCGCTAGAGCTACTAGGCTACAAGGCCTAAAAATATGTGGAGGTGTTCAGTAATTTCTAAAAGACTTGTTATGTGGTTTCTGACCCTGTATGAGACACTCATATCTAGTTGGGAACCCTCAGGGTCTTCAGAGACTCTTACTCAGTGGTATCTGGGTAGATACAGTCAAGCAAGCTCTCCCATTGGTTAGGTCTGTAATTAGGAAGGAGAAATAAACCAGTCATGTATTGGTTACCAGTAATGTAGCTGTCACAGCCAATCAAGGACTCAGCTGGAACAAGTGTGACAGATGTTGGCTGGAGCCATTGACAGTATTGGAGAACTGGACGCATGCTGCTGTTTTCAGTGGGGACCAGCTGAGGTCAATCATGTCTCTTCCTGATGTGATCCATGGGACACCTGAGTGCATGGGCGTCACCGCCATTCCATCTGAAGGGGACGTGTCCCCTTTACATTTCATAAATATTCGTTTGAACACCCTCACGTTTAACATAAAATATTCTGAGGCAAACCCGGAGCAGATAACTAGTAGTATGTGTATTCTCCAATTAATTAAGTGGAGTGGATTGCGAAAGAGTCAAGTTTCAAGATTTCAGGATTCAACAGGGGTTTCCAAACACCCCCACCCCCTAAAAGGACAGAGACTTTGCAATCATGTCGCAACCACGCCCCCAACCAAACCCCGCCCCAAGCCATAGACTGATGCGCCCCCCTCACATTAAAAATGCTTACTACGCCCCTGCTTGAGCCCAGCTGTTTATGTAATATATATTGTGAAATTAACAACAAATACAACATAGATTAATCAATTTGCATCTTCTATAAGGATTAAGATCAAATCTGTTTTATTTTTATTTTTTTTGTCGTTGTTAATAATTATTATCATCATCATTGTTTAAATGAATTAAATTGAACCTAAACATAAAAAACACATTCTACAAATGTCCACTTGAAACTCATCACTACTGTTTTCTTAGTATTAGCATATGGCAGTAATAGAAATGATCATTATTCAGGTGAATACAGGCTTCTAATGAAGAAAAATGAAAAGTAATTACCTCAATAGAGCTGCTGAATCTGACTGTCAGTGCAAACACCATTAAACACTTCAAAATTATGTGTAAATGCTGTGTCTTGCAATTAGATTTGAGAACTAGAACTTCATGTCCTACTATTGAAGGGCGACTGCGGGGAGGTGGAGCTGGACAACACAGGCGTTAAAAAAGGGGCCTAAATGGAGGACTAATTAAGGCAGCATGCCATTACATGTAATACATCAGAGAGCATTTAACACAGAATCACAGAGCAGAAATCGACAGCTTGGGCTAGTTATAAATTTAGCTCAATTTTAGCCCGTTCTAAACAATATATCTATGTTTTGTGTTTTCAGTTTAAAACAAAACAAATGCAGAAACCTTACCTTTACACCATTACACCATGGGGCTCGGACCAACATCATTGGTTAACTTGAAAATAATTAGTAGACCATTTCAGCATACAGAGCCATTTTTAGAAGGTTCTTTAAAGATCCTGATACAACAGATTCTCCATTAGAGAGAATGCTTTTTAAGTGTTAATAGTTTTGTATATAATTGCTGTCTAAATTCTAAAGAGCCCATTTTACAGGTGTACATGAATTGTGTGGCTATACTTCACCCAACATAATGATTTGATCAGTACTGGCCAGATCAAATTGAGGAGCAAAAATTTGGATCAGTACCTCTCTAAGTAACATAACAGCAGTAAAAAATATATATATGAAATTTAGTGCTACAGGTAGTGGATAATGCCTCTTACTATTATCAGTAGTAATAGTCAAAATCATCATCATCATCATCATCATCATCATACATTTATTGGAAGCAACTGTGACAATTTCACTGTTTCAGTGTCCTCTTTTTTCTCAAGTCCTGAGAGAGAAAGAAAGAGAGAAAGAGAAAGAGAGAAAGCGCGTATGAAGAGTAAGTATATTACTCTGTGCCCGCCAGGCTGCTGCAGGGAGGATGGAATTAGATGTATTATTTTTCATTTGGATTTTATAAAATATTCAGACTTGACCTTCAAGCGAGAGAGAGAACTGTTCCTGCTATGTTTATATGACTCTCCATCCTGCCTCTCAGACAGGGATATAAAACTGTTTAATTACTCAATTAACCGGACAGAGTTTGACCCTTGCTGCTGGATGGAGAGGTTTCCACACCACAAGGGTTGATTTAGTTTTGTAACACCAGCCTTGGGATGACAACAGAAATGTTAGCATCACTATGCGGAATAAAATGTGTCTTTTTGTAGCAGCTGTTTCTAGGTTTGACAAGCTTTACGGAACGCTGGTAAAACTTCCATTTAAAGTATGACTTTATTTCTGACATTTAGAGTGGGATAATAATTTTCAGTTTGTGTGCAGACTGCATAATGAGTGTGTGTGATCTGTGTGTGTGATCTGCTAAGCCCCTGATAAAGGACTAACTCCATCTCTGGTAGAATCTTATGGTACCTTTCCACTGGCACAATGGAGCACGCTGTACATGGAAACAAACGTTTTTCCTGTTACAAATAAACCAACCTGAACCTGACTTGTACGCAGACTGTACCTATGGGACTTGATGGCGAGGCTAAAAGCAAGCTGCAGCTGAGCTGACTGCATCTCTGCTTTCTGACTGGACTTGGAAACTTGGGGAAAAAACAACAGAGAGAGAAACTAACAACTGGGAAGTTGACGAAGTACAAGCATTACTGTGTGTTTGGGTTGAAGATACAGTTCATTTGGGATTTAATCTAATGCGGTGAGAAATATGAACGTGTACCAGGACATCTGTAACGAGTTAGCTGGGTTAGGTTTTCATTGCAAAACAATGCTGAGGAAAAATAAAAGAAAAACTCAAACAATCCTATAAAAAATGAAAAATAAAACAAAAGCAGCTCTGACAGAACAAGGCTTCCCGCTGTTTTACTCCATCTTCATTTTAAGTTTGGGTTTACTAGTGTGAGGGGTGTGTTTTCTTGTGAGTTACTCTTATCGCTCTGGATAAACGTGTCTGCCAAGTGCTGAAAATGTAAATGATTAGTTTCTTGACGTGTCCGATTCCACCGGACATGTCTACAACTTTCCCAATCACCCGATGCAGAATGCTAACTGCTTATTCTGTTTCACACAGCTTCAGACACACACAGGCCAGTTATGGCCCCATGCTTTTGGGATGTAGTAAGTACACTCAACAAAAATATAAACGCAACACCTTTGTTTCTGCTCCGATTTTTCATGAGATGGACTTAAAGATCT
>JBBPDC010000084.1:763580-787255 GCA_037974485.1 Hemigrammopetersius urotaenia | reverse complement strand
TATTTCTCCAGTACCGACAGCAGAACCGTTAACGTCAGAGCTTATCTGTCCCCCGGTCTTTTATAATTAGGCACCGGGACCGATTAAGTACCGGGTCTCGGTACCCATGCCTAGTGCTCACCTACCATATCCCTATAATTCAGCCTTATTTAAATAACTTGTATAAATTAGTGACTGCAAATGCTGATCCCATTTGATTCCATCTTTATTTTCCTTAATCACCTACGTAGTTAAACTTAAGGGGGCTAATCAATATACAGTTTTTTTCAAGAAGCTAAGACTTTTAAGGTACTCCACCTTGTGTAAAGATGTGTAAAGATTTAAATACATTTTCATTTCTATTTTAAGTGTAAATTCATTTGTTTTAATTTTAAAATTGTGACTCAAAGCCGGTATTACACACTAACATCTGATGCATTTTATGTCAAAAATTACAATTTTATAAAAAGGTCCTGAGATTAAATCTTTGACAATACGTACAAATATAATATACAAACATTACAAATAAACCACATTATCCTGGAAATGTGGTCCTGAAACTGTAGTCTCCGCTATATCATCCCATTCAGTAGGTGGCGCTGTTACAAAGGAGATTCAGAGGGGTGAAGGTCCCCCTCGTAATGGTGAAGTTCATACGTGAACGGGCTTGTTTTGAGTTGGACTTGTGTGCACTTTGATTAAAATAAAGACAGCTGCCGTGTCTCTCTGCTTATTACAACTGTGTCATCATAGCCCCAGAGAACAATTTCAATTGCCGGTTCGGGCTTTTAAGTGGCACCGAAATTCGCATTCTGATTCGGTCCGGTACATACCGGTACATTTTTTACATGCGCTCGCACCAATGCTCCCAAATATATTTTGAGGTCGCATAGATGAAATTTCGGGAACATATGCGACCAAAATGGTCGCAATTTCGAGCCCTGTTGTGGGCAGCTGGTGGCCTAGAGGTTAGGGAGTTGCTCATGTGATCAGAAGGTTGTAGGTATGAATCCCAGGACTGCCAGTGCCACCACTGAGGACTCCACGTACAGCTCCCTGGGTGGCCACCCCTTAGGTGGCAGCCCACTACCTCCTTGGTGAACAGGTTAAAGGCAAAGAGAGTTCCACGCTGTGCTGTATTCACGTTTGACAAATGGACAGTTTAGTTTTTCTGTTTAAATGGTGTGTGTGGGGGTTTATTTTGAGTTAGTTTTAAATATTTCTATACATTTTTTTTTTTGCCTTGGTGTGTCTGGCTTTCTGTTCTCAATTTTCATTTCCTGCTTTGTTTAAAGCCTATAGCAGCATTGGCCCTTTGCCTGCAGGATTGGACTCTCTTGTTCTAGTTTGAGATTTTCCTTGTGCTGACACACACACACATCCCAAATGTAATATATTGTTA
This sequence comes from Hemigrammopetersius urotaenia, assembly GCA_037974485.1. Lineage (NCBI taxonomy): Eukaryota > Metazoa > Chordata > Actinopteri > Characiformes > Alestidae > Hemigrammopetersius > Hemigrammopetersius urotaenia. The sequence goes on along the minus strand of JBBPDC010000084.1, from coordinate 785,874 downwards.
TTTTGTATGTAGATCCAGTTTGACAGCCATAGCTGAATAGCAAATGGCAGCGCGGAGAAGCTGTTAACCCGAGTGTTGAGTCTGTAGGCGTAAGATCATTTGGCAATCCTTTCTTAGATTATTTTTGCCTTGCAGCTTGTTTTAACACCCATGGTGATGGTGAGAAGTGTGACGGTTTTCAAGCTTTTTGATTTGAATCACACAGGTTTTAACCCTAAATGCACCATGTCCTTCTGTTATTTAGTGATTGGAATAGTAACCATTCACGAGAGATTGTCTCAGACTGTAAACAAGATAATTTCACTCCTAATCGATAAGCAATGCTTATTTTGTTCCTTCAGGGTTGGAAATAACTTTTTTTTTAATAAAAATGCAGACTAAACAGGAAATATTTGAAATAGCATTTTAACTTAGTAGAAATATTAGGCAATTTAAATTAAAAACACTAGATCTACATTAGGTGTAATGATTCACAAAACTCTTGTAAGATATGGCTCAAATGATTTGAGTATTCAAGTGTTCATTTATATTGCTATTAGTTTCTAGTCTTTAATCTTTTTAGACCCCAATATCACTGTCTAGTCCCTTCTACAGACTTTAACTATTTCAGCCATCATAAGATGATTACAAATCACACCGTGTGACATGAGTCTAAACATGAGTTTGATATGTGTAGATGTATGATGGGGGTGTAAAGGTGTGTAGATGGATGGTGTATGCGCAAGTGTTTAGATGGAGGATGGTGCATGTGAAGGACTGTGGAAGGAGGATGGTGCATTTGAAGGTGTGTGGATGGATGAAGGCGTGTAGATGGATTATGACGTATGTGAAGGTGAGTGGGTGGGTGGATGGATGGTGCATGTGAAGGGCTGTGGAAGGTGTGTAGTCAGTCAAATGTAATACAGTGTAGATTATAAAGCTAATGTAATTGTAATTATATAAAATAGCATAAAATGTAAAGAACAAAATTGTGAAGGGCATGTTGGGCATCCAGGTAACACTGGATCAAGATTTAACTCGCACAAGCCCCAGCAATTTTGCAGACTTTAATTGACCCCACCTGTATGTTTCCTGCTTCAAATCTGCGTGAGTTATTAGAGTGTTGGAGTTGCACAGGGTTTGATATTGTTCTTTGCTCTTCCATTGTGTTCTCGCAGTGCTTGACTGTAATCCACTGGGACAGGGCTTAGTAGCGCATCACAAGTCTGAGACGGGCACATTTTCCTGCGACGTCTAAATATAGAATATAGGCCTGCTTCAAACTTGTCTCTGTTACAGAAGATCCAAAACAAATAATCAGAAAAATTTCAGCACGGCCTCTCCCAAAGAATGTGGTGCGTTAATCAAGATCAGCCTTCACAATATTGATGTAAATGAGATACGTAAATGTTCATTATAGCCAGTGATTTGGAGCATCCTGACCAGTCACAGATGTTTGAGTGTCTTTATGAGACAAAGATTTTTGTTAATATTCTGGGTAAATATGACTACATAGCTAATTGTAAATAATTAAATAAAGAACTAATTGTAAATAGTGAGATGGTAACAAATACTAACGAGTAAATATAATTAAATTCTAGTTGTGAATATAATAACTAACATAACTACAGGACTTGTTCTTAGTGTTATCAGAATCACATCCAATTCTCTAGAAAATAATTTAAAAGCATCTGACAGAAATATGGAATTGGTCGATACCTGAAGCTGATATATATTTAACCAGTGTTGGATTATTGTGCTAAAATCTTTTTTGAAGTACTTTCAGAACTCTTTACCTGAGAAAAGGGGAAAAAAAATATTGGAAAAGGAAGCTTTATTCCGTTTTATTTTTGATGTAATCATGATTGTCCATATTGTGCACAAAGTCCAAACCGAAGCCTTTTACTTGCAGTTCATAGACCTTATCTGAAGCATTTGTATGGCACAGGAAAGTTGAAAGTACGTTTTTACAAGTAGGACATGCTTTCAGTCACCATGAAAAGGTTATGTGGGCGCTTCATGCCTGCACATTTTTATTTTTAAATGAGTACTACTTTGTGATCTGTGACTTGGAGTGTTGATTTTTCACAAAGCACAAGTTTCAAAACATTAAGTTTATTTCAGTATAACCTTGCATTTAAATTAGTATTCTGATTTAATAATCATTTTTTCTTTCCTAACTGGAGTGTATGGCTTTATTGTGTGTGTCTATTGTGAAGGGACACATTGTAGGGCTACATTTACAGTTTGGGAATGTTGTCTTTTCTCTTTTTTTCTTCTCTTTCTTTCTGTATTTTCTTTCTTTTACTTCTGCTTGTCTTTTCTGTCTGTCGTTTGTCTCTTTCTTTATCTGGCTTTTCTTTATTGCTTTTCTTTCTGTCTGTCTTTCTGTAAGAAAGCTCTGATTCTGAGTAATATTTAACAAAGAGGTGAGAAGAGAAAGCAGAGTGAGCTGACTGACACTGTTTAATTCACATTAATACTTATTAAACTTTTCAGCCCTAGTAAATGGACATGTTGTAGCTCACTGGCTTGAGAGGGGGCTACATATCATAGTGTGAGAATGTACAGTCCAGTGCCTGAATTGAGGCACAATCTGTTAAAGGAGCACCCTGTCAGTCAAATGGATTTAATCTGACTAGGGCTGTAATTCATGTACATTTAATGATCATTTGTTGGAGCTACACTATATGAACAAAAGTATTGGGACGCCGGACTATTACACCAACAAGGACTTTAATGACGGCATTCAAATACCTTAATGTCTTTAAAGTATTATGAAATTGTGGGAATTTGTCCATTCATTCTGTATAACATTTATGAGGTCAAGCACTGATGGTGGATGAGGCTTGCAATCTCTGTTGCAGTTCATCCCAAAGCTGTTGGATGGAGTTGAGGTCAAGTTCTTCCACACTGAGCTCATCCAACCATGTCTTTATGGACCTTGCTTTGTTCACTGGGACACAGTCTTGCTGGAATAGCAAAAGTGTTTGTCCATGATGCATGGTGTTGTCCAGAATATCTTGGAATGCTGAAGCATTAATGTCCTACACTGGAAGTAAGGGGCCTAGCCCAAAGCATGAAAAACAAGTGTCCCAATACTTTTGTCCATAGTGAATGTGAAATCTATCGTATGGAGGCGCTTCACAATAAATTTAGTAAAGTTTTAGCAGGAGGTTTTGCTTACCTTCGAAAAACAGGGAACCACAGCTGTGTGAGAAGCATAAACACACATTATTGTTGGCCCAAATCAAAACCAGTTTTAATGTGTTGGCTTCAAACTTTGTAAAATGGATCTAGCATGGCACATTGGTAAATACCTGAAGCGAAAACACGTTGGAGCCGTATGTGAAGAAAACTCAGTGGCAGGGTGAAAAACTACAGAATCTTAGTTTAGTGTGGAATTGCTTTTCACAGCAGGTAGTTCTTGTTTATGTAATAACCAATGTGTCTTTTACAATCCGTAATTCACAAAGCGACTACTCTGTCACATTTACTATTGTCTGACAAGTGTATTTAACTAGCTGGTAAATGTCAGCTAACGTTTACTGCAGAAACGCTCTACCTCTAGTCTGTGATCTGTTTGAACTATTTCATGTTGCAAAACGTTTTAAAGCTTTTTCATACAGATCAGAAAAATAATTGACTGGTTTTATCAAGAAAGTTTATTTGCCGCCCTAAAACTGACTTGTTAATATGGATTGATGTTGGTGAAAGACGATTCCATTAATTTTTACCAGCAGAAACACCTATGTATATGGATATCCTATGTATATCATGCCTATGTCATTTCTATTTCCTTTTTAATGTAAAGATGGCAAATTATTTGCTGGCATAATAGACCAGCACTGCAAAATGTAACCTGAATGCTGAATTTACATATTGGGAGTGTTTCAAGAATCTTTCTGCTTGTTGACATTTAACCTATAAACACTTTGCTTCCTTCAGAATAAGAGAGTTGTGAAAGAGCTTGGATGTTCCTTTAACGTTTAATCCTTCAACATCCAATATTCCTTTAACATTTAAACCTGTTAAGCTGATGGTTTTTCTTTTATTTATGGTTAGCGCAGTTTTCATGTTCTCATAACTCTTGATTAGGTATACACTATTGAAATATAGGTTATAGGATGATTTTTTTTTTTTTTTTTTTTTAGGTTATAGGAATATAACTCCAGCAGCTTTTAATGTTCGAGTCAATGTTTTATATATTTATTTGAGCTTGATATTGATCCTTTCTGTTGAAATATTCCAATGTAGATCCCTGTATAAACCGCATATTTGAGACAGGAGTGTGATAACTGGGGGGGTTTACTAATTGGTGGGGATAAAGTTTGTTGTATTAGTGCCACAGCTCCTGTGATAACTAAAATAAAGCACGGCGGAAGGGAGCAGTAGGAAAAATCTTAGACAGGTTTTAGCCAAAAACGACATTTTAGCATCTTTGCCAGGCTGAAGATGGCTGGTGTCTGCCAGCTCGTTTTTCCCTCGTTCTGTTTGTTTATTTGGGTGCTTTTTTGTTGTGACAGAATATGGGCCAATATTGTTACTCACCATTCAATTTAAAGGTGAAATTAAATGGGGAGAGGAGTGACGCAAGCACCCAAGCACTGCAGCGCTTTTTCTTTTTCCTTTTTTTTGCCTTGCTTAGCATTTTGTCTGGCTCGCAGTCAGTTTATTTTTTTTCCCTTCCTTGAGCTGCGTTGAGCATTTTCATAGGCAAAAAGCTGCAGCCTCTGTGGAGTAAATTCAGAGATGGTGAATTGGATCGATTTGCCCCTCACATGATCTGTCAGACTTGATTAAAGCTGAAACGCTGGCAAAAAGAAAAACAGTGCCCGAAATATCATGTGCTGCTTAAGTACTTCTAGGATACCCATAGTGCCTCTGATTTACTCGATGTTTAAAATTGTGATGGTAGGTTGTTTCCACTACATTCTTTAGTGTGTTAATTATGGGCCTTTCAATTAAAATGAATGGGAGCCGAAGGCATCTAAACTAGGGATGCACCGATTGATCGGCCAGTGATCGGAGACAGACAATTTTTGGCCTGATTGGCGATCAGCCAATCACTCGCACGTATTGCCGATTTCAAACATCTTTTTTTTGGGGGGTTTATTTATTTGTTTATGTATTACATTTTATTTATTCAAATTTGTAAAGAAAATTAATAAAATCTTTGTTAAAGAAAATTAGATTTGTTTGTATTTGCTGTAGAGCTGCCACCATCATATGTTACTACTATAAAAGTAAACAGGGAAAGTAACTACCACGTTACATTAAAGTTGAAACCCATTTTTTGTGTCGTTTTCGTCGACTACATGCAGCAGCTCTAATTTTCTGTTATCTGGGGGGGAAATCGGTATCGGAAAAATCGGTATCGGCCGATCACACTTACAAAAAAAATCAGTAATCAGAAAATTGCATTCGGTGCATCCCTAATCTAAACTTTTTTTTAAATTGTTCTGTTGCACTTAATGTGGTTCTAACTGTAGCGTGCACCTTTGCAACCTATAGATCCAAACAATAGGTTTGCCTTGGCAATAGAGCCCGACCGATAAATGATTTTGAAGGCCGATACCGATACAAATATTTGTTGGTTTTAAAATATATATAAAATTTAATTTCAGAAACGCGCAACAAAATATTAACAGATTTCCCTAACATTAGTTATTGAACACACTTCACCGATGATCTCACTCGCGGATGACTGGTTCTCTCTGCCCAACTCTGGCTGGATCAGCAGGTTGCAGGATTTGTGGCACGTTATACACGAGTGTTGCCAACAGTGACTGTGTAGAGTGCCATCTGGTGGACAAACTATACAACGCCAACACTCATGACATGGTTGAAGGGTGTTTCGTCCGTTATTTTATTTTTGAAATATTCATTTATCGGCCATTATAAATGCTGATACAGATAGTTTGGAAAATGACTGCCGATATATCGGTCGGGCTCTACTTGGCAATGCTATTTGCCAACAAAAATGGCAGAAATGCCATTGAGTGAGTGGGGCTTACCTTTTAGATCGTGCTACTCAGACATGCTGCATCTGAAACCCACCATAGTTCATGTCAGGACGACTCCTCTGACTCATGTTTTCCCTCATTTGCTTAATTTTTTACTCTTCTAATGTGTGGTTTCAGGACGTTTCAGTCCCTATACAGTGTCCAAACAAAGTGAAACTTCACATGAAACATTAGGCCGCATACCCCCCACATATCCATACCCTGCACATTCACCTTATCCTTTGCTTTCATTGCACCCCTTTTTGCTTCGTACACTTCCATAAAATTTTTGGTCACGTTTAAATGAGAGTTCTGTTCATTAATACTTAACCAAACATCCACGAAGCAATGATAGCATCTGTTGAAGTGTGAATAGGCTAAACTAAACTGGACTAAACTTCAGGATAGCTGGAAAATCTTAGAAAAGATTTCAATAAACATGCACATATTTGAGCAAGAAGTGTATATGCTTGAGCAGGTTTTGAGTACAAATTGCCTGAGGTGACCTAGTGGAGATTTTTATGAAGATTAAAAGCTTTTATAGCCGTCTGGAGCACACACCCCGACCGTGTGTTTACCTGGTTCTGTGAAAAATTAACTACAACTTTTGTGCTTTCTCCAAAGCCTGCTGTCCCAGTTTTCCCAGCCTGTGACCTCCTCTATATTTATGCTCATGTTTATGGATTGGAGAGAATATTTGGACTTTGTAATTTAACTTTGTGTTGCCCTGGAGCACTATTAATGATTTTGGCTGCTTCTTCAGCAGTATAGATATTTATTTATTTGTTTTCAAAGCCTTACTACATAACATCCTATTTTTTATTTATTTTTTTGCCCCTCTCTCCCTCTCGAGGCCCACTTGTGTGTGGTTTTATGTATTAAAAACAGTCGAGTTGCTTTTACAAATGATCTTTTTCCAGCTTTTCTTTTAATCAGCAGCCCTGGGTTTTTATCCATTGTGCCTTTTAAGACTAACGTTATGTAAATTAGCTGTTTTGAGTATTCATCCCTATTCCTATTCACTATCCCTATTCAAAAAGCCTTTAGCTTAAATGCGAATGCGTGCGACTGGATTGAGGTATGTCGATTGGTAGGGTAAATCTGTTGTGTATAAAATTGTGACAGCAGCTTCCTTATGTGGACCTTATATGCTAATGAGTACACTGGATGTTTTTTTAAACTTCACAGTTTTTTAAAGATGAGGAAAATGTTTTAGCTAGATGTAGAATAAATGATGCGTCGGTCCCTTCCTGTCTGCATGGCTCTATCCCAGTTCTAAGAATGAACACCCCACCCCTCCAACCTCTCCCACCCCTCCAACCCCACCCCCTATGATGTGATCTGCTCTGACTGTTTGACGTGTGTGTCGCTGTCAAATCTCTAACACGGTGTGCTCTCTCTGTGTCCACATTGCAGACGGCATCTCCAAACTAACATGGCAGTCAGGCTGTGTGATGTGGCTTCTCTGCTTAGAAGTGGCTCGTGGGCGGCAGAGCCTTGGACTGGGGTCTGTGGGACTTTTATTTATTTCTCTAATGCTTGCACATGCTATATGCCCAAAAAAGACCCTTTGTACTGAATAAATTCAGCTGCTTTTAAGGTGCGCTGACTGCTGACACAGGTATGCGACGTTGCAGGCACATACAGCTTGAATAATTTCCCCAGCACTGGGTTGTGGCAATATTCTGGACTGACGAAACTCCATCCGATACATTGAGGACATCAGTTCCTGGCTTAAGTTCCCGGTAAAAAAAAAAAAGGGGAGTGTGAAATTTTCTCGCAGTAAAACTTCTCGCAGAAGAAACTACTGTCTACTAGTATATATACTTAGTGTATGTTTTGTCATTTTATTCATGGCAAAGGTCTGGCATGGAGGCATGGTCTTATTTGCTTCCTGTAACAAAACAAGTAAACTATGAGGGATGTTCCAAAATTTTCTGCACTTTTTTTACTTCATTTAGAATTTCAAAAACAAATGACATCACTTCATAGTCCCCTTCATTTGCAATGTAGTTTTCCAGCGATGTACCAACATTATAATGCCCTCAGCAAAAAACAGCCACTGATACGCTGCTGCATATGAGAATCTTTTTCCTCTCTTAAAGCTTCTTTGAGCTTTAGAATGGTGGGAATCAAATGGGCCTAAACTCTCACACGTCCAATTACTACTCTTCCAGCCTTCACTCGTTCCAACCAAATTAAAGTGCTGAAACATTTTAAACGTCCCTTGTTTATACAATTACTATAGTTGGGTATAGTGTTTGAGTAGGTCTCCATGCACATGTTCTTTCGTAGATACTGTTGCTGGGTTGGACAAGCTTTTACAGAGCACTGGAATAATCCCATTAAACCCAACGAGAAACTGAGCCAATCAATTGTTAAATAACTAATTGTGTGTTAGTTTTGAGTCACTTATGGTCACAATGTTCAGGTGGTGTTTAAGTTAATGGTACCGTGGTGGTTCATTTGTTGTAGCGTTCAATTTATTTCTTTTAGCTACAGTGTCAAACGTTTATCCGTATGTTTTCTTTGGTTGGCTTTTTTGGTCAAATGGGTCTTTTTGTTCTACAGAGCTTGTCCTGCACAACAGCACTGGATTGTAAAACGATCGCTCCTCAATCAGTATGCTTATGTACTGAATGTGACGTAGCGAACACCAAATGAGTTAAAGAAATGAACGATCTGCTCACACAGCTCGGGTATCAGACCCTTACGTCGAGGGTGTTCTCAAAGATTTTCAATACTGTCTCTAGAGTCAGCCTCCTTCTTTTGATACTCAGCAGTACTGGTAGCTTTTAGCATTCAGTTTAAGAGCTCTGTTTAAAGTACAGCCTGAAAACAGACAGCAATTGTCTGAATGCAAAAGCCATTTTAATTACAAAGCAGATTCCTATGGCGGCCATGTTGATCATTTCAAGTCTTTGTTGAGTGTGTGGATGGTTTAAAAAAAAAAAAAGCAGAAAATTAGTAATGAGGTTGATTTTAATTGGTTGGAACTTGCCTGCAGTGTGATTAGCAATTCTTGTGTGTAGTGCAGGAAAGCTCTGGTGTTGGACTATTAATGCAAATGGGTTGTTTTACAGAAGTAATTCTGTTGAATGGTTAAGGCTTTGAGCAAAACTAATTAGTTCTGATTGTGAAGAATTGCTGTCTTTCTGTTGGATTCTGTTTGTGGTGAAATGTTTAGCCAGTTTGACCCCTTTTATCTGGGGTTTGTGATGGCGGTTAAAACTTTTTTTTATTCCACAGTGCAGACCCACATACAATAGAGCAAATACATCTTTACATCTTTAAAGGGAACTTGACACAATTGACCATTGTTTTATCTATATCCTAGTTTTATGAACTCCAGGTATTGGACATTATGTAGTTAGGAGCTAAACTGTAGGTCATTTTGTGAGGCTGCAGAGCCTTTGCTGTTAAGGTTGGCTTTCGTATTTTATTGTTTAAATGGCATTTTATTTGATGGAGGTTTAATTTATAATTTAACTCCTACTGCAGGATTTGGTGAGATTAACAGAATATGTCATCATTGATCCTTGTGGCTAAATGGCTAATTAGTGATTTTGCTGTTACTTTGAGATGGCTGTGCCTTTTTTAAAAAGGAAACGCTCAACATTGTCATGGCTTTAACTGGAGTATCAGAGCAGGGGGCACTCTGGGAGGCTTTTAATGACCCAATTATTAGCTACATTGATTTCTTTTTTCTTTAGGATTAATCAGCTTGTTTACGGCTGGAGATAATCTCTTGACGAGAACGAAGGGAAAAATTTCTTCTGTCTTGCTGTACATGGTAAAAGTAAATCACGGTGAAAATGAAACCTACAAAAATGTTCCTGTCTTTGTCTAATCTTCCATAAAGTAGAACTTAACCTGGAAAATTACAGATGATCACTTGGGAACCTATAAAAAAGAAGGGGATTGGAATAAGTAAAGCATGTTAAATGTAGGTAGTATTTGCATTCAGGTCACTGTGGGGGACAGGTAGGATTTTAAATAATTCCATTGTAAATACACTGCTATATGGGCTATATTCAGTGGTGCAGGCAGCACCTACGGGTGAAATTGCTCATGATGGCACATAATGACGTTGAGTCATTGTTTTTTCTGACTCCTTTCTTTTCTATTTTTTTTTTTTCCCCTTTCGTATTCTTTAGCAGGTAATTGCTGCCATGGAAACACAGCTATCGAACGGGCCGACCTGCAACAACACAAGCAATGGGCCCGCTCCCATCTCCAACAATTGCACCTCACCCGTGGAGTCCACTGGAATGGAGGACAGTAAAACCAACCTCATAGTGAACTACCTTCCCCAGAACATGACCCAGGAGGAGCTAAAGAGCCTTTTCGGCAGCATCGGCGAGATCGAATCCTGCAAATTGGTACGAGATAAAATCACAGGTGAGTTAGCTCTTGTTCTTTCTACTGTCATTGCTCATATTTACACAAGTTTGATTCACTTTTTAGGTATCAGATTTGCCTGTTTGTAGAGGTGGTATGTTCCTGTCTGTACAGTTCTGCTGATTCTCTAGAAAATGTCTGGTCAGTTTTTACAGTACTAGCAGTGACTTATGATATACTTTGGTTTAAAATAACTTCTCTCAAAATGTCTTCAGAATGGTGTAAAGAAGGCTTTATGGCGGCATATGGTGTTTAACCCTTAGAACATGACCAGCATGGATCTGTGCCAGGAGCACAGCAAATGGTAAATTGTCACATGGCTAAATGGCTCCTTATATGGTGTTAATTTGAACCCTGGCAAACTTTCAGGATGGTCTCCGTCCACAGAGGGAAAGGTTGCGGAGACTGTACCAGTAAAAAGTACTCACTGAGTTCTATGGGTTAATGGAGTAATCCACAACCCTCTGGCTTTCAAAACGAATTGTAAAGGGATTGTAACAAATTACAGGACAGGAAGATGCTGAGTAAACCGTTTTTAATTTTTTATGATGTTTGGACAAACATTTGTGATGTAAAACTGATACTGGTGAATATTTGTATTATCGTAGTAAAAAAAAGTAGTTATCATTTAAATTTACTTTTCATCCATGCATATTTTTAATATATATCTCCAGGGAAAGAAGTTTATAGTTTTAATGACTAGTATGACGAATAATTCCAGCAAAAGAGGCTGCATTGAGTTCAATATGTATTTGCAAGAATATGGGTCTAATTTCCTAAGTGATAATGGGCTCGATTTTTTTCTCAACCTGAACTAAGTTTAAGAAATAAGGGACAGCCTTCTCATTGTTTTGTTTATTTCAGCAGGAATGCTTAAGGAGGCTGTGCTTAATATGTTAGTGTTTTAGGCTGTATTTTCTCTAGTTATCGCCTTGCATACTTTTTGCGTTTTGATATAACTGTTTTAATATCTTACAAACATGAATATTTTACACCGTGTTCCTTGAGATTTAAAATCTGGTGACCTAATGCAAGCAGTGGATATTATCCATAAAACACATTAATATTGAAACTTCTTTTGAAATTAGCTTGACATTGGCCTACATGGAAACCTCTTACCACAATGTTGCGTAAGCTTTGTTTTGGGGTGGTTTTTATAGTAGAAGAAATTGTTGGGAAGCCAGATTTAAATACTGAACTTTGCTGAAAAGGGGCATTAACTCTCGAGCCGCTGTTCTCTTCGTTCCTCTCTGTGACATGGCCACATGTACTTTATTCTCAGAACAGCAAATGGCTTAATTAAATTAATTTTATTTTACTTTGTTCGCAACCATCGCGAAACAGCTGCTTGGTTTGTGGTCTTTGTTTTGATTATTTTCTCACTTCCTTTATGCCTTCCTTCTAATCTAATGGAGAAGAAATGCTCCAAGGCCTCATTAAAGCCCATTGGATGAATTCACAGCCGTGCTTTCATCAGACCGACTGCTTAGAATAGCATCAGAACAGAAACCGGTTTTTATAATATTCTTCCCTGCTGATACATTGGGGGGATGATGGGCAACTTGACAAATTCTTCTGCATTCTGTATTTGGATTTTTAATTTGCCTTCATTTACGTTTACATTCATGCAGCGAGCACATTTGTACAAAGTCACTTATGAAGCAACTCATATTCTACCTGCTTGAAATTAGTTGTTAGATTTCACTGTATTGACCTGTGGGGTTTTGGGGATGGAGTGGTGATGCTTAATAGTTGCAGTGGTCGGAATGTGATTGTGTAATTTTGATACTTAGTGTGCTCCTGTGCTTTATGAAAGATATCAGAAGTTATAGCCCTTAATTTGGTTAATTTCCGAGAGCTGAATTTTGCCATGTCAATATCGGCCATGTCTCTTTTGCTGAAGAAAATCTTGAGCATGTGCTAGTTGAGCACATCACCACCGATGAGATTCTACTACTCCTTTTTTTTAAATGACTGTGTTGATGAAAAGCTAATAGTAGCAAATGTTTTCATTTCAAATCCAAACAGACAATATAAAATATAAAGTCTAAATAAAACCCTCTATGAAAATACACTATGCTCTATACATGAATACTCTATTCTATACTTGGTTAAGTGAAATCTAAGGACAGATGGAATGTATATTGTAGTAGAGATCAGTAGTACAAGTAGTATTGATATAGCACATGAAGACTATTGCACATAATGAAGTGATTCAGCACCCATTTAGAAAATGTCATGATACTGCACATGGTATGAAAACTGCGTAAAGATGTTGCACACAATGTTTTAGCACCTGATATTGTGATACACAATGATGGTTACACACTGCAGGAAGCAGCAGGCAGATTAGTAACATTCTTTACTTAAGGAGTTATCGTCCAAACGGCAACTTTAAGATTTACTAGTCTGTGAACGTTCCTGAAGCCTGTTAAGCTTAGCCAAGTGGCCAACACAGAATATGGTCCTGTTCCCCCACAGGGAGGTTGGTATCAACAACAAAGAGTCTGCCGAATCAGTCACTAACAAGTTTGTTTGATGTGACATTCTGTTGCTATTTTGCAACCTCATATCTGTCAGAGAGGTCAGTGTGTAAAACGAGAGCTGTGGCAGAGAGAATGAGCACTTGGATGTGATTATTTGAAGGATGTTCAGTCGACACGAGGCAGGAAATACACAGTACATTTCAGTTTTTCAGATGATTTTGTGAAGGGTAATATGTACATTAAGGCTGCTACTATTAATTATACAGATTCTAGTCATCTAACGATTTTAATGGTTTCAACCATTTTGAGCCTTTGAGTTGCTCCAAACAAGGATTTGATTAAAAGGAAACAAACTAACAAATCTTTTTGAGATCAGGTTCACTTTGTACATTAAGTACCCCACTTTGTATTTATGCAGCAGTGTTTGCTCTTGTGTGTACACGGCCTATGTATGTTTGATGGTGAGTTTATCCATGATTAATTTTAATATTTCGAATACAGCCATAGCTCAGCAGCTCACTGTTACCATTGCTGTTAGCAAGTCATTGTACGTTTGTCTCCTATAGCCTTATGTTAAATGTTCTGCGCTCCACATTCTAAAAAGTCCAATTAGTGTATTGGGGCCACTTCTAGAGTGGAGTCAGTGATGCGCGAGAGGTGGGTTTAGCTGAGCAAAATGTTCTCATTATATGCTTTTTTTTTCTTCTCCTAAGTGAGTGCTATTATGAAACTTCCCCGCCAGCAAACCAGATTGGCTCCCTTTTAAAGAGCTATTTAATTGTTAAATATCACTGGTTTTGAGATTTGCTTATTCTAATACTCGCGCTCTCTCTCATCATGCCACTAGCTGCTCTTCTGTGGCATGGTAACCCTAAGGGGGTCAACTCAGCCGAGTCCCAACTGGCTCAGTAGGAGTCTCAGTAGAAGAGGTTGAATGGGGTGGTAGTGTAAAGTGGGGGAGTGGATAAGGGTTTGAATTAGGGCTGTACAAATCACATTGCTTTTTCACATTTCTGATAGAGCAAGGCTATAATATGCAAAGTATCTCTTTTAACCAGTGTTTTACTGTGCATGTTGAGTAGGGATGCCCATTTTCTCTGATGGACCTAATTCTCAAGAAGAATAAGATGCAAAGTACTGATGTTGACCTAAAATATCTAATCAATGGGATTCTATAAATCTTGATGTTTCCCTTTTTTTTAATTGATTTGGGTAAAAGCTGTATTCCTACTGCAAAAAAAACATACCAATCTTGTATTCGTAATGTGGTGGTTGGTGGTATTTTGATTGTGCAGAGCAGTTCAAACAAAACTGAAAAGTATTAAAGGTAAACCCATGTTGTGTATACAGTAAACTCCCAGTTTTACGCGGATCGGAACTCGCGGATCCAGTTTTTTTTTTTCGAGAACCAAACTGATCATTTTACGCGGAAATATTCAAAACAACGCGGAACCTGCAAATATTCTCTGCTTTTTGCTTTTTTCTTGCCAATCTGTTTCTTCTTTTTTTTAAACTCATTTTGGTTGTTGTGGCTCCCCGTGCATGACCGTCAGGACTTTAAACCTCTCTCGTTCTCTTACACTATCTCTTACTCCCTCTCTCGCGTGCAAGAACTCTCTGTCTCTGTTTGTCTCTCTCTCTCTCTCTCTCTCTCTCTCTCCCTCTCTCTCTCTCGTTCGAGACTTTTCTGGAGCGCACGGATTGTCTCTCGCGCGCTCTCTCTCTCTCGTTCGTGACTTTTCTGTATTTAAACCTCGGGTTTATCTTTACATTATCGTTAAGTGTAATGTATTAAACTGAGTGTATTGGGGGCACATCTGGGGGCATATTTAGGGTTTACACTATTAAAATAGTGTTTGAGAAAAACTGAGCAAAATGTACAATGACAAATTTTTGGGACGAGGGACCCCACCCCCCTGCTACACAATTATTTCCATGTTTATCATTTGAGAGCATCAGGGAGCTGCTTTAAAGATATACTTGTTTGCTTCTTAATCTAAATGAAACATGTTATGTATATTCTTGACAATCTGCAAGGTTGTGCACCTCCTGATGAGAGCATACGACTTTGTATAGACCCCAGACGGCCTCAGCCCATTTTAACCACTGTTTATAACCTTACATTTCTCCATACTGCTAGTCCAAGTAGATGTCTGTTTCCAAATGTGTCTTCATTTGCAGACAAAATTGAGATCCAGTTTGCCACATGGTTCCCATTTTGATGTGCTCACTGCAGTAGTATTTTCTCTGCAGTGTGAAGACCTAGTTTACGTGTCTTGCTCTGTAATGGTTTCCTAGGAAGAATAATAAACGTCTTAATGAGGAGAGGTGATTGTAAAATGTATAGCTAATTGTCCTTCGAGTTACGTATGTAAAAGGATTACTTTAAGGCTTTTTTTGGTACATTCAGTGGCCTTGTCCTTACCCTAAACTCAGTAGAAGCAAGCCGTGCGCTGTCTCTTACAGAAGCAGAATGCACAAGATGATGAGGAGCGGTTGTGTTTAGTTGAGAATCAAGAATGGAGCCATAAGCCATTTGTTTTATTTTTTTAACTGCACTCAAAGATGTGTTTAAGAGGAACTTTCATTGCACTGTTACAAGCTGTTTCAAGTCAGGGATACTTAGTCGGTATAAAAATCAATCTGAACTGAGAATCATTATGGCCCTACTTTTCTCTCCATCACTGTACCTTGACTGTGTGTCAGTTCTGAACTGTTGGTTTTCAATGTAGCTGCAGCATCAGAGCGTCACCATGTATATCAGTGCACAAACTAAGATACATAAGGTCATCAGCTTTAATTCCAAAATCAGGTCAGTAAGTTTTTCCTTTTGTTTGTAATATTGTGCATTCCTAGTTCGGTCGGTAGCGTAGGAGTTGTAATTTTATAGTGCCTGTGAGCATTGAACACCTTAGTATTTATTTAATTCAGTGGTTCATAAAGAGCAAGTGATGGCCTTGATGCTTTTCTTTTCATTTTGAAATGAAAGGAATTTCGTGTTTTCGTGAGTCAGTTTTCCCCCAACTTTTCTGTACTATGGAATATACGCTAATTAGCCACAACATTTAAAAATCACCTGTCATATCAGCAGGTGAGCAGTCAGAAGTTGATGTGTTGGAAGCAGGAAGACTGGGTGAGCCCTCTGATTGCAATGAGGGCCAAACCGGACGACTAGGTCAGAGCATCTCCATAATGACCGGTCTTGTGGGTGTGTCCAGTGTGCAATATTACAAAAAATTGGTATTTCTTTCAGTGTTTTGGTTTTCAGTTTCAGCAAAAAAAAAAAAATTTCGGCGCAGTGTATACATGGGTTAACATCGGTATTTTACATTGTAGCACTGCAGGAGTTCATTATAAACCATACAGACTTATTTTGGGTTTGCTTATACATTTTATTTGACTGAGTTTAAAAGGAAATTAGTGTTTTGGGAGCATATTTGGAGACATATTTAGGGTTTATGCATTTTTTTAAACCATATCACAACACCGCGATGAGCCTTTTCTTTCACCCCTCCTGATTTCATAGAATTTGCACAAGTCTAAAACAAGTCCAAACTCAGCCATGCCTAGCCAAATCTGAACCAGCTCCACACACCAGCAAAAGTTTCTTGCCGCACTTTGAACATGAACAGTCCTTGACCATGTTCAGTGTACATAATTTTTTACTTTATTTCTAGCGGATGCTAGCATGTGTTGTTCAGCAGCAGTGTCCCTTCTGTTCTCACTGAGATTCATTTTGTAAAGGTTGCTAGTGTGTAAGAAGTAAGTCAGTTCATCCTCATTGCTTACATAATCGCTTGCCTGCATAACTGCTGTTTCAAGGCTCCCCCCCGATCTAGATGCTGTCTCCTTATTCTAAGCTTCTGTGTCTTTTTGCATTTTCTTACATTTTGTTTTGTTTTTGGCAAACCTGTTTCTATAAAAGTTATCTTTAGAATCTTCTTGACCCTTTTGCCTGAATGTCTGTCCCTGAATGTTTTTAATTCACACACACACTGCATTATTTAACTCCTGTGAGTTCCGACTCCAAAGGCTGACGACTTGTTGGCTATTTTCTTCGCCTTTCCCTTGCTCGTTTTATGATTGCCCTGCCCATTGCACAGCTTCTGCAGTCCATTGTTATATCACGCCTCTCTTTAGATCCTCCACTTGCCTTTATAGCAGCACATATAACAGGGGAGCCAATTACAGAAAAGGCAGATGCTCAGTTTCTCTCTCCGGGATGAATTCTGAAGTTGAAATGTTGTATTCCTAATTGGAGCGTTGCCTGTTGTTCTGGCAGAAAGTTGCAAACTGAAGTAAGTAAGTATTTTGAGTGTACAGATGAGAAATGTAGGCCAATAATGAATAGCATACATATCACAAGTGATTCATAAACATTCATGGAAAGTTGGTATCTAACAATCTTTATGGATTAGTATTTCAGAGAAATCGACCACAAATGCATTCTTTCATAGCTGCTTTGCCGAGCATTAGTAAAAATTTAAATCTGATTTCTCACTGGGCATTTTTACTTTAGTTTTTTTATGGTTTACTTTAGTAGAGTTTAGTGTATTTTTGTATGTGTAGTACTAAAGATCAGATTTTTTGTCATGTAATTGAACTAGCATGGCAATCCTTAATAATTACCTACAAGAGCACTGACGAAAGGTTGGACAACTCCAGTTGCTGAGCTGAACAAAGAATGCATTTGTACCTCAACTTCCTCAACACACATCTGGGATCTGCCCAAAAATGTGCATAGGGTCAATTTTTTCTAATATAAACTTAGTCTTAGGACATACACGGTAGTCATAGTGGTTTGCAAGTACTGGTTACGATACTGAAATTGTTACCCTCAAAGTGGTCTCTAATTCTGTGTTTCGGACCAATAGCAGTTGAGAAGCAAGGTGAGCGGAAGTTTCTGAACTGTTGGTGGTACTGGTGCGGGAGGGAGCCAGCAGGGCTCCACGGATGAGTGACCAAAATAAACTTGTTTTATATTTAGGATTTGGTTTTAGACTGCATTCAAAATTTCAGTGATGACCTGTTGAAATATTCTATGTCCTCATTCTTCTATCATGGTTTGAAAAAACTGCTGCAAAAGCAGTTGAGTAATGGATTAATCTCAGGGTTTTTAGTGTTTGTAAAGCCATCATTAAACATTGGGAATATGTGCTCCCGAGCTGGAGTGAGCAGCGGGCTTGCTATGACTCATACCGTCAACGGGATATTTTTATTCCTTTTACATAGAAAAATAGTTACATGAAATGGAGTGGGATTGGAGGTGGGCTGTCTCACTTAATGTAATCAGGTGCTATATAAGGCCTATAACGATCAAGACTGAGAAGTACTGCATTGTTTTAGTTCATCTTGATTTTATGTATTTAAAGATCTCCTTTTACCTTATTATAGTTGTTTACACATCCTCTACAATGCTTTTTTTCACCACGTTAACATATAAAATCAGGTGGATAACGTTAAGCTAGACATCAGCATGTAAAATCCAGCAGATAAACAAGCATTTGACATTAATATTAGAAGTAATTGTGCTTAAAAATGTTCTCATGATCACGCCCACACATTTGCATACAGATGTATGTGGTAGTTGTGGTCATGAAACCAAAGTATTGGACGAATCCAATATTAGGATTTTCCCAACCAAGTAGAACAATGGGTGGTTCTAGCCATTTAATAAAAGCTCCCCATGCTGCCGTAAGTGTTCGTGTTCTGTTTAAAGAATGTCTCAAAATCCAGCAGGTCTGGTGTTTTGTCCTCAACATTTACACTAAAAACAATATTGTGCAAGTCTGCCAAATGTGAGCAGGCCTAATTTGGAGTGGTATCTCAAAACGATCTGAAGGACCCGCTCAATGTAATAACCTTACTTGTCGCTTTTGGACTACTTTATTTGCACTGAGGTCTTTTGCTACACTAGAAGTGAATTCATAATGTACTGGACTTTTGTAAAACACGTTTCAGAACACGTTTCAGTCGGATGTCAAATGATGAAACCAGTCATGATGTAGGTCTAGGTGTATAGTGGAGAACTTCAGCAGGTTTCTTTAGAACACTAATTTGGACTGCTTCAAATGCTTTGAATGTTCGCTCATTGCGTTGGTATTATTTCTGTATTCTAGTGACCTTTTTTATGCCCAGTATATGTTGAATGATTTTGTGCTGTCCCAGTTGTGATTTCTTTGGTCATGGCTCCTAGACAGAGGTCCTATGTTGCACTGAGAGAGAGGGTCAGAGATTCCTGTTATCATGGTCACCAACAATGGCCTACGGTTTTCTGACTGTCAAATTTACGACAGCCGTCTGTGTGCTGCTACAACCTATGTCTGAAGTTCTTGCTGCGTTTTGACAGCCTGATCAGTACACACGCCATTGTACATGTACACACGTCGTACCAAGGTTTATTAGAGACATGTCAGGTGTGAGTTCTAATGATCTTCAGTTTGCTCAGTCTGTAGAAGGCTTTAGACCTGGAAGTCCTGAGTTAAAGGCTTATTTCTGTATAAATAAATGGTTTTTGCTGTGCTCCACTCAGTTTCCAAAATGGCTTTGATTGCGGGATTGCTGCAAAACTGTATCATCTACCCAAGAGCAGGATTTCCAGCATTGCTCTTTTTGGCAGAATTGATTCAACAGTGAGTCTGATACAGCATCGTTCTGAAATCGCACTGTCTGCGGTGATCATTAGACGAGTTTCTTCAGCGGAGGTGGCTCTGGTGAACTTGACCCACAGAGCTTGGCGTCAGCTTCTCCACAACGTGGGCGGCGGTGGAAATTGCATTGGTAGCATGTGGTGGAAGGGAGTGGGTGTCGATCTTTTATTTTATTTATTTTACTTCAAGATTGAAATTATTCAGGGGACCACATTGATCTTCATTGCTCAGCTCAAGGGCCTGATGAGTCACGCCAGCAGTTTGGTTTCGCAGAGAAGAGGGGGTGTCTATTAAAAACTAAAGTCAATCATATCAGGTTAGAAAAACGGCCTTTCTTTTGAGTTCAGTTGCATCAGGTGTATTGCTTTCATTTCTCTGTTCAGAAAACAGTTCAGTCGCAATTTAATAACTGAATTGCTGTGTCTTAGGGGCTTAATGTTACTGCCCATATTTTAAGGAAACATTTTCAACCCAAGTTTGTTTGGCTTTTCAAAAAATTTTAGTACTATAGAATGTTCTTCTTAATCATTGTAAAACTGAGTTTTGTCTCTTCTGTTGTTTCCCCAGGACAAAGTCTGGGTTATGGTTTTGTGAACTATGTGGACCCAAAAGATGCAGAAAAAGCCATCAACACTCTGAATGGGCTGAGACTGCAGACCAAAACAATCAAGGTAAGAAATATAGTTTGCTTGCTGAGAGCTACTGAGTGGTACTATCAAATTGTTTGGATGGTTTACATCTAAACCAATACATAGGTTACCTAGTAGTTGAGCTGGTTTTTGGGTAGTGAAAAAGGGTTCAATGAAGTCAGAATAATACCATGACTGTATTGTAATGTTTTTATTACTAAATGATGCTTCAAAATATAAAGTAGTCAGCATATCTTATAGTTGAGCAGTCTCATCTTTCAAAATTGCGAACAAAAATAGGCTTGAGACAAGACACTACTGGCAGAATGAACATTTCTGTTTTTTGGGTACATTGTACCTGTCCCATGTTTTCTTTTAAATGTTTATCATGTCAACTCAGCACATCTTGCTGTGTATGCAGTTTAGTTTAAAAGGAAATAATTGCACTTCACCTTAGTTTTCTTGAAACAGTATAATCTAAAAGTGAATGACTTAATGAAGGTTTAGCTCCTACCACAAATACTGGATCTGCAAAGGGAATGAAATGGATGGGGACTACGCCCTCTGAGCTGTCAGAATGGGCTTCTGTGCTTAGATGAGGGGGGTGAAGAGGGCCATTCATGAGGTCAGTTTTGACCATGGTTCAATTTTAGCTAAATGTCTACATTTATCCCATGAATTGGTCTCGCGTTCCAAAACAATGTAAAAGGTTCTTATACTGTGACAGTGTTAGCATTTATAATATTAACATAAAGATAATGAAACCAGAAAATAGTATTTACCGGTCCATCAAATTGTCTTCACAATGAAATACACATTATCTAATGTCTAATTTTAATGTCATCTAAATGCATTTTTTGTGATTCGGTAGATAGCATCTCATTTGCAACTCTAAAGCGTAAATTGTCACTAAACTCCATTCTTTACAAAGAGAACCATATTCAAATATAGTGCATCACCTTAACTGAACAAACATCCATGCAGACCCTTTTAAAGGTCTGCAATTCGAAATGTTACTTGTTGACTAATAACTGCGGGTCTATAAATTGTAATGTTGTTTAATACATTGAATAGTAGTGTTTTTAAATCAAGCAACTGTGCTAAATAACAGTATTGCATTAATCGTGCCAACTTGTAAATGGCTGAAATTTGGATAAAAAGTTCACATATTTCAGTCTACCAGTGCTGTTTGGGGAAGCGGATAACTTTGAGATGGCATTTATTACAAAACTAATATCCTGTCCACGAAGTCCAGCAGACTCCCCTCCCCAGTTGTTCCTTACATATCAGAACATTTCCAGCTGTTCTTTTAGAAGTGCTAATCCCACCCTGCCAGCTCCACTGAATATGGTTTGCAAGCATTAGCATGAAATGAGTTTGTTGGGGAGATGTGAGTAGAGCAAGTTAGAGGGAAAGGCATGACTAAAAAAAACTGTAGGGCTGGATTGTGATGTCAAATAATATCACTAGTTAAAAGAATCTGCGCATGCATTTAACCCCATTCAGTCAAACTTCCATATTGTTGGTTAAAATGTGTTCTTAAACCCAATGAAATGTTTAAAATGTTATGCTGTCAGGGTGGACTATGGTGAGACTAAAGGATTTCCAATTCTAGAAAAACAAGCTGGGTCTGATTTTCTTTACAGTGGTTATGACTCAGTCTTCACAAATGTATACTTTTTTTAAGTATCCAAAACATCAGTTTTTGCTGGTGTCCTTTAAGTTTATTTGTAATAAATAGGGGTGTCATGCAATTTAAAAACAATCCAATTACAAGCACTCTAATTAATCGCATTTGGCATATGAGTGAACGAATAATCATTAGACTTGACTAATATGCTGAGGGGGAAAATGCTTCAGCAAGAACTGTGTCCATCTATGAAGTACAATTTAACACGATATACACTCACCTAAAGGATTATTAGGAACACCTGTTCAATTTCTCATTAATGCAATTATCTAAAATGCCAGTTGCCTCGATGCATTTAGGGGTGTGGTCCTGGTCAAGACAATCTCCTGAACTCCAAACTGAACGTCAGAATGGGAAAGAGGTGATTTAAGCAATTTTGAGTGTGGCATGGTTGTTGGTGCCAGACGGGCCGGTCTGAGTATTTCACAATCTGCTCAGTTACTGGGATTTGCAC
>JBBPDC010000084.1:720246-763480 GCA_037974485.1 Hemigrammopetersius urotaenia | reverse complement strand
GCTTGCTTCCACCTCGAGGGATTTCATCACGACATACATTGCAAACGGCTAACTTTACGTCTTTATCGAACACTTTGGAAAAACTTCCAGACGGGAGAACTCATGTTGCCACTGGTAAGCTCCGCTCTGCTGTTGTTCACCTGTGTGCCGTGCTGCACGTGTGAAAAATTCGCGCGAGTAATTTACTTCAAGTGATCGGCTTTTTTGATCGGCGCGTTTGGGGTTCGCCGATCAAGCTATTTTTAGCCAATATCGGCCGATTATGATCGGTGGTCAATCAATCGGAGCATCACTAATATTTAGCCAGGCCATGGTTTACTGTTTGGGAAAGTGGACAGAACGGATGAAAATGGACAGCCTGAGCTACCCCCCAGACCTGAAGTGGCACAGAAGTGTTGAGTTTTATAATCTGCATCCTTGCATTCTTGCTGTAAAATACATTTTATATAGGGCTGCATTTTCAGCTGTAAGCGAGGACTTGTGTGATGCCTTTCAAACCATAAACAGCTTAACGGTCAAATGTTATCCACACAAGCTAAGAATCATACTCGGCTGTTGCTGCTGAAACACGGACACTGAACTGTACTGAACGGTGTGCAATGCAGCAGTGGGGACAAGGTCAGATTTAAATGGAGTTTATCCCTCAGCTCAGAAGTGCAATAACCAATGTAAGTGCTGATTTCTGCAAGAACAGTAGTGAAGCTCTTTGTAGCACAGACCTTTCTCTGGTAGTAGACAAGTAGTTGTACATATTCATTTGGTCCCACACACTCAACCCAGTCTGGAGCATAATTTTTGGTCATTTGACTAAATATGTTTGCCAAAAGCTAACACAGCTAAAACCTGTGCGCCTGGTCCCATTGTTGGATGATAGGTTGGATGATTGGTTCTTGTTCAGTGAGGAGTCGATTTCAATTCAATTTTATTTATATAGCGCTTTTAACAATGGTCATTGTCACAAAGCAGCTTTACAAAATGAAATACATTCCCACACAGTTATTTCATATTTGTGTGAATGAAATGCCCCTGATAAGCAAGCCAAGGGTGACTGTGACAGTGGCAAGGAAAAACTCCCTAAGATGGCAATAGGAAGAAACCTTGAGAGGAACCAGACTCAATCAGGGAACCCATCCTCATTTGGGTGATTACAGATACAGATTATAGAACTTCATGTGTGTTATGCAGCTGAAGGTTCAATATAACAGAGGTTCTTTAAGTTAACATGTTAAAATGTTTTCTATGAAAACATTTTTTAAAAAACATTTTCTGTCAGACAGAATATTTCAACTTGAAAACTCTTTAAAACTAAGTTTTAAAGTGTACCATTCACTTCCCATTCTCTGTAGAAAGTTGGAAAAATATATTTCTTTAAATGAACTGTGTTTTCAGGCTACAGTGGTTGTTTCTGACTGAACTGCAGCTTGTGTAAGGTGCACCTAAACAGGGCAGCCAATCATAAGCAAAGCTTACATACCTTGGAATTAAAGGCACACATAAACATATCAACCTGTTTATTTAAAAGGGATAATGAGGCGTTGGAAAAGGACATTTAGAATTTTTCTTGGCCATACAAATGTTCAGATCAGTAAAAGTAGGACAATGTAAGCTCTTTATATTTTAATTTTTTTCTTGCAACATTTGTGTGATCTCTGCGGCATCAAGTTGCTACTTTCAGATTTCATACAGAAAATCTGAGTAGTTCTTAACCAGTGTGTTTAATAAAGATACTGTTGGTGGAATTGCCAAAAGCAGCTTAGCATATGCTCCGCCTTGGGGCTGTTTATGAGCGGAGGGATTTGGTTGGTGTTTCAGCAGCAACAGCTCACAGTTTGGAGAGGTGTTTCAGTTGTCAGCGTTACATAAATATCTCCATCTGTTCCAAAGCCTTCTCAATAGACAGTTGTTGGGTGTGATTGCATCGTTAGCTTGGAGACTGAAGTGAGAACAGACTCCTATCGGCTGCTTTTGTGGTTTTGTTGAAGCTTAATTTAATCTTGTATGGGCTAAATTCTTTTTTATAAATGTTTGAGGTTGTCTCACTCTTCCACAGTTGAACCAGAAAGAACATGGGAACAAATGACTGTGCTGGTATTCACGAACGCCTAACACTGCTCTACTTCATCATGGGAATCATTTAATAGAGACTACAGATCAACCTTCTGTTTTGATGCTAGTGTTAAATTTGCCCAGTCAATAGGACTCTTACCTCGTGACCTCTGTTTTCATTTGCTTTAGACCTGTGTTCATTGATGTTCATTGAAGTGTTCTCCCTCACCTCCGCTAATGAGTGAAACCTCCTTCACAGAAACTGTGCATTACTTTGGAAGACATATCTTAAAACAAAAACACACACTTTTTTTTTTCTTTTTTTTTTTTAAGAAGGTCTTTGATTTGTTCAATTTAACACCACATGAGGAACATGTGTCTTGCAGCTGAGGTGGACTGCCCTGTTGCATAGTGCACTCTTATTGGTTAAGTCAGAGGTTAAGACTGGGCACTAGTATTGGCCCAGTGTAATGTGACTTATTTAATCCCCATTTCCATCTAAAATGTGTTACAGTGCCAGTCAGAGGTTAATGTTTGTTTATTTGAGCCATTTAAATTGCAGTGATTTATTTGGCAATTAGTCAATTATTAATCAGATCATATTCAAGCATTTCATTTAGTATGAGCTTTTTAGTCGTCAGTCCATCTTTCCCTTCCATACTGATCAGCATTCCAACCATGTTGCATGTTGTGAATAAACAAAGATTTTAAGCCCTCAGACATTACAGAATATTCTGTAAACTGATGTTAAAACCTAGTTTTTTTAAACAGCAAATTCTTGCATTGTTAGCTTCAGAACCGTACTGTTCTTTTAATGAACAATTTATAGCCAAGCAATAAAAAAAGATCTTAACTGAACAATTACAAACCAGAGCCTTTTAAAGATATAGATATAAAAACACTGAATACAGCACTAAATGTGTGTATCGGGTTCAGTTAATTACTGTGAGGGCAGTTTCAGTTCCACTTATACAAATTGCTGCTGGAATGCTGTTTATTTTGAAGATATATTATAAGCTGTTTTACCTTCAGTTATAGTGTATGGTTAATTATTCAAAACGGCCATAGTTTCACACTAAAGGAGGCCAGGTTTACTCCAATGTGCTTGTAATCACATCACAGCTTCAATTGAATCACAATACTGTGACCATTTCTTGGTCTGACCCTGTAATATGTATGTTTGCAGGTGTCTTATGCTCGTCCTAGTTCAGCCTCTATCAGAGATGCAAACCTGTATGTGAGTGGCCTGCCGAAGACGATGACTCAGAAGGAGCTGGAGCAGCTCTTCTCTCAGTACGGCCGCATCATCACCTCCCGCATCCTCGTTGACCAAGTCACAGGTGAGCGCTCACCTTCTTACACAGGGGACCAGGTGGCCTTAAAAATGAGAAATTTTCAGTAAATGATGCACTTAAGAAAAAAAAGTATCCAGCCACCCGTTCTGAATTTAGCTACTTCGAGCTTGCATTGGTGACGTGTGCAGTTTCCGTAAGAAAGCACTGACCAATAAATCATGGGGCAGCTACATACGAGCTACATGTTCATGAGTTTGTATAGTGCATATATATATATATATATATATATATATATATAGTGTGGTGGGAAAATATCTTTTAGTGTATGCAAAACAAAACTTAAACTAAAGCGTAGTAATTTTTCAGTGGAAACGTATTTAAATGATTTTCAGCTAGTGACCTACGTGTATGCTATGTCCAAGCCTGATGTGTGTAAATGATCAGATTGTCTTGTTTTGTGCTTCATTTAATAAAATAAAAGCTTAGTAGCTGTAGCCTGAATATGATATATATTAAAGCATGTGACACCTCTAAACTCAAACTAAGGTGTTTTATTATATTGGCCCATTTAAAATGATTGATTCCAAAGGATTCAAATTCTGTGTAATTTGAGTGTTACTACAGTATAAACTCTACCCCATCTTTCCTAATTCACTCCAACAGGCTAAACCCAGATCCCTTGTTTTGACCATTTTCCACAAGACAGTAAACTGGCAGTTTTGAATGTTTCCATGCTCAGTTTCTAAGTAAAATAACTGTTAATTGTTACACAGTTAGTCTGCAGCCAGCATGGCAGATTCAGTGTTCTGCTGTGAATAAAAAGCACCAACGTGCAGCCGTTCTCTTCGAACTGCGTTAATGCATTGCTAATGTCGCTCCACACTCGAGCTAGTGATACGCACTATAAGTGATAACTCCGTCTCCTGCTGGAAGATGTTGGAGGTGCTGCTATTCGGTCCCAGTCATAAATATGCATGGACAGATGAAATGTGAAATGGATTTTGGAGCGGAGAATGGCAGACTCAGTAATGAAACCCACCTCCTCTCTATCGCACACGCTCACACACTTGCGCTCGCCCGCTTACTCTCTTCCTCCTTTTCCATCTCCTTACCCTGAGGTGCTGGTCTAATGCCTGTTTCACAGGGAGGTTTAAAAAGAATTTGCAGTCCGTCTGATCTCCATTTCCAGCATTTTTTTCCTTCCCTTCTCTACCTCTCTTGCCCTTTTTCTTTCTCTCTGCCATTTCCTTATTTCCCCCCCACTCCTGCTTGCTCATGCTTGCTTTTCGCTTCAGTCTCTCCCTTGCTATTCACGTTCTTTTCTTTTATACTTTCTCTGTTTTAACTCCTTTTTTTTACCCTCTTGCTTGCGTGTCCGTACAATTATTCTAGTGGATTTTGCATCCACAAAATGATCTTTTTAAATCATATTTGTGTAGATTTACATTTCTGCTGATCCACATGGTCATTCTAACAGATTTGAAATACACTGAAGGAAGATTAAAGACGATATTCCAGCTGTTTCTTTAAATGGCAAAAAAGGCAATTACTTGTTGTATAGATGAAACACTTGGACCAATCACTGACTGATTCAGTAACTATTGTTTTCAATTCAGTCTCGTGTTCGACCACTATATATTTGGGTTTTTGATTAATGATATTTTTTCAAAAAGAAAATTCACTCATGAATACACATCTGTGAGCCTTATCTGGAAAAGTTGTTTAATGGTTTACCTGCACAGTAATACTCATTTATACAATAATAAACTATGGTTGCCCTCACAAGGCCACACTGCAACACTCCAGTGTTAATCTCAGTATAAAACAATCTTGGTGTTATTGTGATTACGGTTTATGGTTATTGCATTTATTAAAACTTTTTAAACAAGAAAAATGATTCCAGTCTAAGACATCTACAGATCAATGCTAATTAAATGAAGTACTGCATTATAAAAAGGAGGTTTACAGTGGAAGAGTCAAGTCTGGGCCAAAAGGAAGAAAACTAGTAACGCATTTAAACAATCTTGGAGGCTCCCAGCAGAGAACTGAAACATAAACAAGAATTTATAGTCTTGAAAGGTTTCGGATCTGTCAATGTCCTAATCCATGAAGTGTGCTTCCTCCAAAACATGGTTAAACAAGCCAAACATGTTAATTACTTAGTCTGGCTTTGCGGCAGTATTTCAGGTAGTTCCATGAACTTTTAAGCGTTTACCTGTGTCCAGGTGTGTCCCGAGGTGTGGGTTTTATCCGTTTTGACCGGCGGGTGGAGGCGGAGGAGGCGATAAAGGGTCTTAACGGTCAAAAACCACCCAGCGCTACAGAGCCCATCACGGTCAAATTTGCCAATAACCCGAGCCAGAAGACCAGCCAAGCTCTGCTGTCTCAACTTTACCAGAGTCCAAATAGAAGGTACCCCGGACCCCTCGCTCAGCAGGCACAGAGATTCAGGTAAGGGCCCTCCCTTTCAGAAGAAATGTGGGAATTTAATTCCGTATAATTCAGAGTTGTTGGCCTCTGTATTGATGCATAGTAATGCATTAAGACCCTCTTTTAATTTGTAAAGTTGAAGAAGGTGTGGGTTAAAGTACACGAGAGAGAGGTGCCTAAAGTGTGTGTCTCTGCTGACTGCAACCAAATGGGGATTACTCAAGAAACACTGATTATAACATACATACAGAATGTAATTTAGCCAGCCAGTCAGCAGTCTAGTCTTACTGGCCCAGGGATGTATTTGGTTTAAATGTACATATACAGAATAATTACAATTGTGTTTTCAGTGGATTTTAAAAAGTAGAATGCTAAACGTATAATCTTCGTTAACCCATAATACTTTCCCATAAATATTTTATACTTTGTTTAGCCCTGGCTTTTAGTAATTATTACTGTCTCCTGTTGTGAGAACTGCATAACTAATTGTCTTGTTTCATTTCAGGTTGGACAACCTGCTGAACATGGCTTATGGAGTGAAAAGGTAAATGGAGTATAGTGTAAAGGGGGTGGGGGTGGGGGGGATTATTGACAATTCAGAGGTCTGATTATAGACAGCATAGTTTTGTTTTCTGTTGAAATCTGTGTATATCGCAAATAAACCGAAGACTTGAAAGTAGCGTAACTTTACAAAACCCTTACATGGTGCAACAATACAAAACAGTTGCATTACACTAGTAACAATGTCTGAGATACCAAAAACTTATTTTGTCTGTGATTAAGGTACTTAAATGGTTCTTTTAACTTTCTGTTCAGTAATGAAAACATTACCAAAAAAAATCCATCTGAATTTGAACTGGTTTCAGTAGCTTTCAGGTATTCTAACTTCAATTTTATTTGTTTGGTCTTTTTCATCTGCCTTCTGGTTTCTGCCTTCTGGTTTTGTGGTTTGGATGGAGCTTCTTTTAGGCAAGACTCATGTAGTCAGACAAGGCAGTGAAGCGAAGCATCAAACTAGCTAATGTGATTTTTCTGTGTAGTAGCGTAAAGGAGCCTTTCATTTACATTCTGTTCTGGCACCGATTTTGATTCATGGTGGCAGCAGAAGGGCTTCTAACGGGTCACATCACTCCTACCTGTCTCTGGCTCCCCTGGCAACAGCCCCCCACCCCGTCCCACATTGTTCAGTCCTGAGTCAGTGTTTTTTCAGCTCTGGGAGCTGCGTAAATGTCTATTTCGAGTCTTAACGAGTACAGGGCACAGACTGTAAGTGGACAAAATATTGAAATTTGGCCCACAGGCTACTGTTAATGTAGCCTGTTACTGTTATTAGGCCTATATGCTAGACTGTATTAAAGTTCTTTGTTTTTAATAATGTTGCTGCCTCATTACGTTAATGTTGCTGCTTCACAGCCTTGTGTTCATGTTTCAGTAGTAAGGCTGCAACACAGCATTCTGTTAAAGCAAAGATGACCTATATGCAAAAAATACTGGTGATATTGGATCAGGAACAAAGGTTTTATTTGGCCCACCAGAAAGTAAAAGCCAACCCCATCCCACATAGCTTTGTTTAATTGTGCATATTAATTTGACATGTTCATTTATTTTTTATTGACTCATGTTTGACCATGCTGCTGGAGCAAATAATACAGCCTTTTATTAAAATTTCTGATCTTTCTCTGTAAAAGAATGTACAGCATTATATTAACAACCGGAATTATATTACTCTGGATGATTACCTAATCAGGCATCCTGAATTATAATATAAAGTTTGCTGAATTGTGAGGTGCCCTACTGTCTTTTTGACCCTTGGCCCATCAAACACATTGCTCTTGACCTGCTGATGAAAGTTTGGCTGTCAGTACTAACATATCAGATCAGGCCTTCTCTGCAGTTGGACGGTAAATTTAAAACTCCCATGACCGAAAAGAAGCCAGTTACAGAATGGTCCTCGATTGTAGCTTTTAATAAACGCTCACATTAATTTTGACGCATCTGTGAATGGACCATAAAGATGGAATCCTCTTTTATTTTCTGCATGCTGTGTTCGAGTCTGCCTTGTCAGTCGTGACTGCAGAACCTGTCACATTCACGGCATAACTTTAGTGGAGCAAAATGGAGCACACCTTATTCCTAAATATCCTCCCTCTCTCAGTTGCTCACTCTCTCTCTCTGACGTTTGGAGCACACCTGTCAGGATGCGAAACTCAGCAGAGCGTGTGATCTAATCTGAAACCTGGTGAAATAATTCATGGCCTGCCATACTCAAGTCAAATCACACACACACACACACTACACTCTCCCTCACACAGTCACCCGATATTTATAGATTTTTGGAGGGTTTGTTTAAAAGAAAAAGATTGAATTCTGCTCTGGTAAGGCCATTTGTAGTCCTGTAAATATCAACTAAACTGAGTGGAGATATGCTGTTAAAAGGGGAAAAAGTTCTTCACTTTTAACACGCACTTATCATTCACAACTTGAATCTAGAATCATTGTTTTCAATAATATAATTATTAAAAGTGCAAGTTATATAGCTAGAACTTAAAGGTTTCAGATAGTTTACTGAAGAATTGAAATTCTACCTGTGTCCAAAATGGAGAGAGCTATAGATCATTTTAACAGGTAAATTAAATTAGAGCTGGATATTCTTTCTATAATTTCTATAATAGAACTTCTAGAATAGAAAATAATTTAATTGTTGGTTCTGATTTTAAAAAATAAATAAATAAAATGTTACATATAGGTAGTTTGATGTATTGGTTTGTGTAGATTTTGAAGGATAGGCAAAAAAATTACCTTGAAAACTGAGTCAAACAAAGCTCTGTGTGCATCAGGAAAAGGCACGGTTATTCTGATCTGTTCTTACTTTTTTGTGTTTACTTGAATGTGTTTTGCTTCTAATATAAGCTGAGTAAACAGGTGTTCTTTTTCAAGTTGCACGGTGTTTATTATTTCTGGTAATTGAAGGCACGCTACAGATACAGCAAATAGAGATTAGGTTGGTAAACACTTGAAACCTTAAGGGTTGTTTTCACTGCCATGGATTAATCCTAGTCTAACACTACAGCATTCTGAATGGGGATTCTCCACTGAAAGGAAAATGAAGCCCAGGCTTAAGCCCTGACTGGGAAACCAAACTAAAGTGTTTGCTTTTTGATCGCCAAAAGCAGTGTTTTTTCTTTTCATGAAAATAGTCTAGCATCACACCAATGCTTTATATTGTGAACAAAAAATTAGTGACGGTCATGTACCCATGCTTTATTTTTTGCTTCGGAATATTAAGTCTTAATATTAATGTTTATGTAATGTGAAAATCAAATGGTTCAAAGTTCTATTTTCTCTGCTCCTTGGCCACACACCCACACTGTAGCTTGTTTGTGCAGTGTTTCTACTCCAGTAAAATGTTCTCATTTGAGTTTATTTCAACAGCATATAATTGCTTACAGTGCTCATCACTTATGTTTGTTTGCTTCCAGGCTGCACAGCCTTATATCCATGTTGCGATTTGTTTTTGCAGTAGATTTTCTCCCATGGCCATCGATGGGGTCACCAGCTTGGCAGGTATCAACATCCCGGGGCATGCGGGCACGGGTTGGTGCATATTCGTCTACAACCTGGCGCCCGATGCTGACGAAAGCATTCTGTGGCAAATGTTTGGCCCCTTCGGTGCTGTGACGAACGTGAAGGTCATTCGCGACTTCAACACTAACAAGTGCAAAGGGTTTGGCTTTGTGACCATGACTAACTACGACGAGGCGGCCATGGCCATTGCCAGCCTGAATGGATATCGCCTCGGGGATCGAGTCTTGCAGGTCTCGTTTAAAACCAACAAAACGCACAAAGCTTAATCAACGATGGCCAGCTCTTGATTGTAGAGAATTCTGGGGGAGGGAATGTGGGGTGGGTACGGGGTGAAAAAGTTGAAATGTAAAACTTTCTACACAAAAAATGAACAAAATCACTTTTGCAAATCAGTGTTATAGAAGAAAATGCTATTTAGTATCCAATGTGAATTAGTTATTTTTGATTGTTTTTTTTTTTTTGCCCCACCCCCCCCCGCTTTTCTCGTTGCTGATCTTCAGAGGTTGTATAATCGCATGTGTGGGTGGCAGTAGTGCCAGGTTTTTTTTTTTTCTCGTCCCCTTTTGAAATTTTTCCCAGTTTCTCAGTTTTTTGGGTTTCATGCGCTTAACAGTATCAGTAAACGATTTCATCGTACAGTTATTTTGAGGAAAGGTTTAGTTTACCGTATTATCAGTTAGCTGTTGCATATTGTTAATTGAGGAGAAAAATAAAGACGGAAAAAGACAAAAAAAATTCTTAAAGCGGTACCTTGCCAAAGAGCTATGAACCTCTTTGAAGTGGGTTTAAAAAGCGTCTATTTTTATAAAAAGAAAAAAATTTGGAGAAACTTTTTACTGGACATGGAACAAATATTTTGACTTGGATACTTTGAGAAACTATCTTCATATGACACCCTGTGAGCTTTTGAGACTTTACCAGAAAGTTTGCAGAGATTGAAATTTCTGGAAAGATTTATGATGACAAAGATACCTTTTTGTGATCTTTGTATTAACCTTTAGATTCCAGAGCCAGTGGTCCTGGTTTCATATGTTAAAAAAAAACAAAAAAAACAAAAAAGTCTATCTGGAAGACCATCAGAGTTGTTGGACCTGGCTTTCAGATTCAGATTTTTTTTTGCGGGCAGATAAACAGAAGTTTTATTCCAAGTACGTGCATGCGGAGTTCCATCAAGGGAACTTTTAGGTACATGGAGACACTGAGAGCGGTGAAAAATCTGTTCTTCCTCAAGGATTCCCTTCAGATGAAGCTCCCACAGTGTTTTGTGCAGTTTAGTATATTGTTAAACACTTTTGTCTTTAACATTTAGACAAAGGTTTTACCTGCTCTGAATGAAGGCGAAAACGGGCTGAGGCCCATGAAAGATAAAACTTACTTTCAGAATGAAGTGTTAAGGGAGAATATCTCAAGAGTTAACCTTACTGTAAATAAGTACTTTTCTTTAGGTTTTGTTTTTTCCACTTTATTCCAAAGTGCTTTTTTTGTTTAATTACAAGTATGTATGGTATTTTTTTTTTTAAATATTGCCTTATTTTTGTTTTGAGAAAGTTGTTTATATTGAGTTACATTGTCATTTGGACATGCATTATTACTGTATGATTCGTTGGTGGGTTTTGTCTGTAGATAGTCTTGATTTTGCTATTTCCGAAGTAGAGGCATTTGAGCTTTTTTGGTTTCTTTTTTTTTTTTTTTAAACACGAACAAATATATATTATAAACATTGAATATTTGTGATAAAGCTTGATGAGCCACAGTTTGGAACAACCCTCCTTGATTTAGTTAATTCACTCTATACATAATGCATATAACCTGTTTTAAAAATTGAGAAACAGCATAAAAAGTGTATATTGCTTATTTTACACGAGGGGAGGCTGGTGAGGCTTTTCCGTTACTGTAGCAACAGGGAAAAAGCCCTTTCGATGCAACAAGTGTTGCCCATTCTCCAGTTAACCAGTGGGCCTCTATATGCCTGTCATTTTGCCAGGCATTTACCGGAAAACGGTTCAGGCTCCCCCGTATGTATGACAGTGTTGCTATGCATTATATTTATCGTTGCGATTGCGCTTAGTTTTTTTTCCCCCCCTTTTATTTTCCGTTAGTTTTTGGGATTTATTTTTTGTTTAACCTCAGTATTGATGAACTGTGACTTTTTGCTGCTCGGGGACAGGGAGCAGTTTCATGCTAGTTTGGTTGTTAAGGTCTTTAGCCATCTTTAATGTATGATGGCATGCAAAAACAATGCAAGCACGCTGCTAATATTAGCGGTCTTTTTGTACGTCGGATTCAGACTAAAGCTAAAATCTTAAGGCTCTGAGATTGTACACTTTGATCATGAGGAATAACTGGCTCTCGGTCCCCTCTATAGTCACAGTTCTGCTGTAGTGTGTGGATGATTATTTATTTAAAGTTGTACAGTATGACCTTATTCACGGCCATTTTTGGGGTATAGAATATATCTTTTTTTTTTGTTGAGTATTTAAAAAAAAAAAAAAAGTATTACCAGAAGATGTACATGTTCTTTTCTTTGTGTTTTGAATACTTTGTATTTTTTCAAGTTCGGTACATCAATAAAGTTGAAAGGAGCTGTGACTGATCTGGTTCTGTCTGTTGTGATCAATACTAAAGTGCATTTCTTGGGTTTTGACGGTTTGAAATGGATAAAAGTGTGAATCTCTCCAGGTTGTCCTTGATGTGTTCATATGATAAAAAAATCTAATTGCTGAAGCTATAGATCGTTTATAATGCTTAAACAGCAGATGCTCAATAGTCTGCACAAATAAACTTTATCTCAGAACTTTATCTAATGGGGCAAAAATAAACAACCCACAACCTCTTAGGTTGCTACTAGAACTTTTACAAGTTGTGTCCCTATATGTGGTTTGGCATGTTTAAGTGACTTCTGTTCTCAGTGGAACCTCAATGTTTGCTGAATAATGAAAAGGTAGTGCTGTAGTATACACTGCTTTTTCAAGATTTGAGATGTTGTCTCATCCTGTCATGCTTGCACAATGTAGGGAGAAATGTTTTTCTGGCAGGTTCCCGCCCTTGACTGTGTGACATAAAAGGAATGTACATATAGAATAAGTTTAATTTACAATGTAGTAAAAGTTAATAAATGAGTGTTTTGTGCAAAACCACAAAGTAGGCAGTGTGCAAACTGCAGTGTATACAGAGGAGTTGGAGTAAGGTGAAGGAAAGTGTTTGACCGTTGTGTACTGTGATTGAGAAGTCAAGCTTCTCCTGAAGCGTTCAGTTCAAGCTTTTTGGCTGCAAAAGTGTCTTCCTGACCTCAACAGCCTGAACAGTTTGTTTGCAGGGTGGATGGAGTGTAGTAATCCTGAGGGCC
The DNA here is from genome assembly GCA_037974485.1 of Hemigrammopetersius urotaenia. Lineage (NCBI taxonomy): Eukaryota > Metazoa > Chordata > Actinopteri > Characiformes > Alestidae > Hemigrammopetersius > Hemigrammopetersius urotaenia. The sequence continues at coordinate 750,778 of JBBPDC010000084.1, read as the reverse complement.
TGAATTCTATCTTGCAGAGTAAATATCCTAAAGGGGTGGTACGGGAGACCTGGTTGTGCAATCAAGAGGTGCCTGCGGGGCTTTCTGTTGCTTTACTGTGCAGTACCTATACCATGGTGTTATGCTGCCAGTCGGGATGCTTTTGAAGACTCCAGTGTGGTTCATGGCAGTTCTATCTTCTGCAATCATCTTGCTTTTGCTGATGTTTAAAGAGTTGATTTCCCTCACTCCACATCACCAGGCTACCCTCTTCACTCCGGTAGGTCCTTTCATCGTTTCTGGAGATCAGGTGTACCACCGCTGCATAATGGAGTTGGTGTTGCACCTGGCCATGCAGTCAGAGGTAAAGCGAGTACAGAAGAGGATTTGCCACATATCCCTGGGCAGCACTGACATTGAGTTCAGGAGAACACATCACCCCCTCACGGTCTGTGGACGCCCAGTCGGAAGGTCAAATTGAGTGTGGTATGTAGGATCTGAGTGACTGCATCTACGGTGGGTGTTTTGCTTGTAGGCAAAGTAGTGGGTCAATGTTGGAAGCACTTCACCCTGGTTGATATATTTTTTAAGGCAAGTGGAGACCACATGCCAAGCCAGGGTGGTATTTAAGATGGTGCGAGACAGACAGTAGTGCCAGCTCAGCAGGGGTGGTGGAGGGGATGGGTGCAGCTCCAGCCAACAGGTCAGCGGTGCCACCCAAGTCCTTCCCACATGTTGGAGATGCGATTTCACTTTGTCTCCATCTCAGAGCCTTCCTTAAGCCTAAAGAAGCTGCTCATGCTTGAAGTGAGGCCTGCATTGTACATGAGGTCAATACATAGAAAGCGGTTTCAAGAGTCAAATCAACCCATGTTTTTGGTTGGAGAAGCCCCCAGAGATGGTGTTGACCAGCATGCTGGTAAGGCTAACTACTATATGAGTGAACTCCATGTTTGTGGAGGCGGAAGGGAACAAGTCTTAGTTCAAGTCATTGTAGTGTCACCTCTGAGTGTGTAGTCCAGCGCCTGACATCTCATTACTGGAGCTTCTTGTAGAAGTTTTTGTTCATATTCTGGCACGAGAAAGATGGCAGCATGATCCCATTTACCCAAAATGCTGGTGAAAGTTGACCTTAGAGTCCCCAGCCATGATGAGGGTAGTGTTATTTTGGTGGCTGCTGAGCACATCATGTAGGTCCACACAGGTGGTGGGATGTAGACCGCAGAGTTGATAATTGAGGTGAGCGTCCGTGGAAGGCCGATCATCTGTTGTTGGTCATGAAGCAAAAACACCAGCACCTTCTGATCAGGCTTTATGAGTTCAGGGTTTCAAAGACTGTAAGAGAGAGCTGCTTTTGATGGACTGGCAACCTGTCCTGGGTGTTTCTCTACTTCTTGCCCTACAAGCACCAAGATAGGATCCAGCACTCCCTGCCACCCTGGTTAAGAATATGCAGCTCAGAAAATGAAAAATCATAATTGCACTGACTGTATAAATCTCAGACCCTAGACCAGTACTTGGTCATGTTTGGTGATTATAATTCTTTAGGACATTACCCAGTGCCTTTCCCCTCATTTTGATGCAGCTTCATGGTTCTAGATTACAAGAAATTAACTGACTGAATACTATGGATATGGACCATATTTATCCATAGTATTCGGTCAATACTACTTGGCTCAGTAAAATGGAATATTTTTGAATATTTACAGAAAATTGTAAATATGCAGTTGAATTTGCACCTTATGATTGATGATTTATGGTCATTCATGGAGGTGTTTTTAGACCCTTAGTGTAAAAAGACAAGACACTGTACGTAATCATTCTTCATGATTGATATACTCACTTCCATGTGCAGGAAGGAAAAGTGCGTAGATTGGCTCGCTGTGAATCAGTGCTTCTGCATTTTTTATTTTTTTGCCTGCAGTTATTTGAAGGAAAATGTATTTTACAGTTTTCTACTTTAGCCCAAATGTTGTCAATCAGTGCTTACTGTGTCTGGTCTGCCATAAGTCAATTCAGTCTCAGAGGTTTGCTTCTTTAGCTTTAGCACAAGGCTGATAGAAAGATTCATGTGCTATATTGATCCCAAAGCAAGTTTTGGGAACAGATATCATATATAACCTTAAATACATAAAGTACTTAAAGCTTATCCCTTACTAATTAGCATGGTGCAAACTGCATGCCAAAAATAATTACGGTAATTACTATATGGACAGTATGTGTTGTACTTGGGGAGCATGGGGTAATGTAATTATAACAGAGGTTTCTAAAAAATAAAAATGAACTGTGTAGAACATATACAGTAACCCCCCAGTCTCACAACCGATTTTCAGTAATGTTTTGGGAGCATGTTTGGGGGCATATTCAGGGTTTACACTATGAAAATAGACATTTTTAGGCATTTTGTATGCATGTATGTATATATAGCAGAAAATCAAAAATAAACCCAGGTTATGTTAACATTGAGCTGTGAAACTGTAGGAATAACTCCAGATTATAAATAGCTGAATTGAATAGATATTCAATTCCCTCAGTTTTTCTTAAGTGTACTTGTGTTCTCTATGGGTCAAATTAAGCAGAGATGTGCTGTCTGTGCTCAAGCGTACAAACACTGAAGAAAGCTTGAGACAGAAACATCTGATTTGATGTGGTGGTGTTGACAATTACCTGTAAATTCCCAGGCTAGTGACGATACTGCATTTACTTAAGACAGCCTAGGATACTGTGAGGGTAAATTAGGATAAGTTTGGAGGGGAGGCAGTGTGTAAATCGAGTACCTTTTCCCATTTCTAACTTGTGCGAATCACTCTTAGACATTATAGAGTTGTGGTGAAATGACATCACCTGCACTAATCCCATCTGAATGGTGCTCGAGACAACTCAACTTGTTTTCTTTTTTCCACAAGCAGCCAAACTTCATTGAAAGGTACCCGACAAATGGCCTGTATCAGCGATGGGTGTGTGTATGTGTGTCTATGTTTACGTGTTGCCAATACCAGGCGGAGGCGTGTAAACACATTATGCTGTTCCAGGCTGTCTGAGTGATTTATGACGCCCTAAATCTGCCATTACGGACGTCTACAGCGGCGACGTCAATACCGCAATACTGCTTCTCAGCCACAGCAAGCACTCCATTCCAACCTGCATTCAGGTTGGTGTGTGTGCGCTTCCTATACAAACACTTAGAGTTGCTTACTGACAATCACTCAAAGTCCCATATGGTGTCAGAATGACCGTTTTAGCTGCGACAGCAACATTTGTACATGCATATAAACACCCATATTAAAATAAACTGTAACAAGGTTTCATGGGCTTTAGTGCAAAGGCAGCATGTAAAAATGAAATGCCAAAGCAGAGACCGCTTCGTTATATATAAGAGAAAAATACAAACCCATAATGTGATTTTAACTATTTGGCACGACAGGTTTATTAGAAAATATACAGTAATGCGATAATCAAGTGTCTCAGCCCTGTACTGTTAGAAGCAGTGTCCAAAGCAGTGGGATCACTGTCAATAGACACCAAATATTTTCTGTAAACACATCTATCAACCCACTCATACCACCTCCAGCTCTTCTTTACTGTTGGCCAGACTTGTGGACGTGGTTCAGGAGTTCTTACAGCTGCTTTGTGAACGTCAGGCTGGTGGTGTTGGAAACAGCAGCCTGTAGCAGTGAAGTTCTGTTCATTTTTTATAGTTTTATAGTAAACCCTTAGAACTCATTTTAGTCAAATCTGATTTCAACCCGTATAACCTGTGTAAAACAGTCTAAAACCAGTGTTTGTTCTCCCACACGCTTGCCGTTTGCTGCTCTTTCTCTCTGTGAGCCGCCACCTGGCTACTCGCCGGACCACCTTCCTCTGTGGGTTTTCCCCATCCATATCCTGACTATACAGAAAGTACAAAGATCTTGTGTTTTTCCTCCATTTGTTATTAAGACCTAAAATAAATGTGGGTGTTTTATTGGATTTTACGTGAGAGTAGTAGTGGTTATGTTTTTAAAATTCAAATAACTGATTCTGCGTGACTTCCATGTAAGGAGGTTTTGCTGTGTGAAGACAGTTTACTGTTTGTTGCGCTTCGAGCACAGATCAGTGCCGCTCACATCCTAAGGGTTAATGAAGAACTGGAAGCAGTTTAAGTTTTTGTAATGGATTTACGTTATTGGGGGGACGGTTGACTTCTAGTGTTTGTTATTGCCCATTTCGAAACAAAATGTCTTGCCTGATCGACTACCTACAAATTCGATTTGATGTACTGTTCCTTTAAGGTAATACTTGGGCCAAAAATGCAGATTTACCCAGTGCCCTCGGACATCAGATGTGTGAGGGGAGGGTGGAGTAAACTTGTCTGCACTGTAGCTTTAATGGTTTAACACACCTACACACCTGGTTATTCATGAAAGCACTAAAATGTTCAGCACAGATACAGCTCAGAAATCAATGACTTTATGGGTCGCATTAGTTTTACTGCACATCGGCCAAAATGTAGGTCTCTTGGCAGAACTTTTCTCGTCCACAGGAGTTGATGTGAAGTTTGTAGGACAGTATTAAACTGTCTCAGCATGTTTCATAGTCTGAAGTATGAAATGCTGTTTCAGTTCAGCTGCTGTACCCAGAACTCTGATGAAAAATCACAGGGATTTGCTTACACTCAGTCCATGACTCGGATTCTTGAGGGCAGAGGTTAAAAAACACAGACACTGCAATGTATAAAAAGTGGAAAGTCAGCTGTTGTATGTGTTTCCTAGCTGCAAAACAATCATACTCCTAACAAGAAATTGTAGTTGATCTCTTGATATAATAAATGGTTCTTTATATTCAGCTTTTAATGAAGCTCAAAGCACTTTTGTGTAAAAGCACAAGGTAGGCAAATGAAATCAGAAGTCTTGTAAACAATAAAATTATTGGGCAGTTATCAGCATTCAAGCGCTGCGTTAATGTGAGACTCTTATCGCGAATATTGGTGTTAATCTATTCACAAAGTTGGGTTGGGAGCTGGGTCTGTACTATGCAAGCTATGATGACTTTCACCTTGATATTTTAGCGCGGATTTTCTCTCTCTCGCTCTCGCTCTCTTTCTCTTTCTCTCTCGGTCGGTCGGTCGGTCAGTCGTGACTTTTCCAGATGTGAACATTTGTGAAACACAAATTAATCTACTGTTTTTGTGTAGCAGGAATCTACTAACCTATCGAGTTAGATAGGAGAAGGTGCTTCTTTACACCATCTCTATCAGTAACACTGCAGTGTAAATATGGTTACAATTTTGGATCACTTTCAGCCCTTTTATTATAAGTGGAATTCAATTATACTGTGGTTGACAGGGCCTTAATCAAATGGACAGGTAATATAAGAGCTGAAAAAGCCTCTTGAACTGAACGAAACACAAAGGCGACTCTGCCGGGCGATGAGTGGTGACGAGAGTGATGCTTTTGTGTTGGGGGAAAAAAAGAAACACACTTAAATTCACCAGCAACAGACACATACAATTACACACACAAATGCCTGCTAAAGCAGACACTTTAATTATCATACAGAGCTGTTTGCGCTGTAAATATATTTCCCCACACTAGGCAATAAGGCCCGAAAGCATCTCAGTCCATCTGTGAAAGTACCGCAGGCCAAACTGCCTCTAAATGCCTTTCAATAGAGCCAACGGAGCCATTGAATTGCACCCAGACACACTAAGGCCAATGGTGAGAGTCAAGCACTCCTCTCCACCTCGTGCACTTTCACTTGGCTTGCTCTTTATTGCTCTCTCTGTCCTTCTCTCCATCTCACTTTCTCCTCTTCCACTCAGCCAAACAGGTTGAGGTTAGACACTTCAGCCTCGCTTGCCCAGCAAACTGTTACCTCAACCCAAATTTATAAAGAGGGTTTTATTTTTTGGATGCACACTTCCAGCGAAGTAACATAGCATATTACAGTATTTGCTTTGGTGGCTACTCTTAAATAGATGCTTATAGTCATACACTCCTAGACCATAAGACTGACTTTTTTTCATTTTTTCCATTCAATGAACTGTCAAGTATATTTCATATTCATATTTCATTTCATATTTCATATTGGGGAGTATTGCTGTCATTGCTACTATAAGCACAAAGCACCATGCAGTGTGGAAAATGATCAGGACCAAGAGGAGTATTGGTGCATACCCACAGGTATAACCAGATTGTCATCATGTGAAGCCTAGTGCAGTGAGCTAAGTGTGAAACCCTCTTCAAATATTTTTCTGTTTAGAGTAAAGCTTGTTTAGTAATGGTCCAATTGCTTTTATCATTCAAATCCATTTTAATGTTTGGCTACCATAAAGACATTTCCATAAAGGTGGAACTGCTATTATGAGGTTTTACTGATACAAAGCTTACATTCAATTCTCCATTTCTTACATGAAATGTTTAGGTTGGTGAAGGTAAACAGTGTTTTGATGAAATGTATAAACAAAATTTACACTCTTGTGATGTGTGTTAGAAACTGGTGCTAATGCAAGTGAGCCTAACCTGGTTTGAAGAGACGATGGCTATGGCAGCTAACAGAGTAGCTCTACCCTTCCACCCATGCAGATGCTCTCTTGTGATGCTTTTCCACTGCAGAAAAATGTTTTTCATTACAAATAGAGCAACCCGTACCCGAGCCGTGCCCACGCTGCTTGATGGAAGGGCCGAACATTGGCTGCAGCCGAGCAGACTGCATCACTGCTTTCTGACTGGTCGAAATGTCAATGCGTTTTTTTTTAACTAATGTGAACCACGACATCAAGTTAGCTGGGTTAGTTTTTCATCGTTGGCTCTTCCAATGACTTTCCACTGGTCTGAACTGTGGGGAGAACATAAACTGTGTGGAGAAAGTTGCACCAGATTGAGAAACACTGGAAAATCAAAATGTGCTGCGACTTTCATGCCATCACAGTATATTTTAGGTACAGCACAGTTACTATAGAAAAGCATATTTTGACTTCATTAAATTAAATCAGGAGCTGCGATGGCTGGAGAGCATGGAGAAGATCAGGAACAATATTCATCACTTTACAGCCTTCTGATTCTATACCTCCCATCATTGTGGTTTGAGCTGGGAAACACTGTATAATAATAATATCATGATGATAATGAAGACGAGGAAGCACAAAAATGTTGCAGCATACTTGAGTGTTTCCACTGCGTTTCCAGGGCCGTTCAGCTTCTGTTGTACTCAGAATTCCACCCCTGTCTGAACATAATCGTTTTCTTTTTTGGAGAGCTGCCGAGGGAGGGGGATTTATAAAGAGTTTAGAGATAGAAATGACATTCCAGAAAGCAAAGCTTAAAAATCGCAGGTCTGCAGACAGCACCAGTTTTATCAGTTTGACAAAAAAATGGACATGTACAGGCAGAGGGCGAACAGTTCCTCCTGAGTTTTTAAAGGTTGTTTTGTGTGCTTGCTTGTAAGGCCATGAGTGAGATCCCAACAGTAAGCACCTTTTCCCCGGACACTGAAGCTTCCATCTCTCCTCACCTCCATCAAACAGCACACAGCTAGCTAGCCTGAAGATAGATAAGCCTACAGAGACCCGGCTCTCCCTATTTGTATTGGTGAAGGACTGCTACTGTAGAGACCAGGCTGACAATAACAAAAGAGAGAACATAGTTTGAAGCTGAAACTACAGATAAACAATATTATTACTGCAATATTCTCCGAAACGCAACAGTAAAACGATATTAAATGCTAATTTGAACAATATTCTCAGTAAATGCCTATTTTTCTTTCTGCAGTAATGCCTAACTCCTCATATCTTACTCACAGTGTGACGCCTGTCCACCCACTTCTGAATGTCTGCACGAAACAACCGATTAGACTAGGCCTAAAGTGTGTTTGGTGAGTCAAAGTCAGCTGGTGAGGATGTTTGATTCAGGCTGGCAGAATGTTGCCCTACAACCACCCCCTCCAAGAAAAGAACAAATTCTGAATTTCTGGATTCTGACAAAAACAGGGTCATCTTATGAAACAATTTAAAAACACGAATGGCCAAAAGAGAAACCACAGCATGTTAATCATACATGTAGAGATGCATAATCATATCACAGATGTTTAGATTTGATAAACATTTTGAAACCTTTTTCTGATGATCATGAGCAGAGCATTTATGTGCCATTGAACTTTAAAGCATTTTTAACACCAACAAAATGTAATTTTATTCTGTATCGAAATTGGACATACAGAAATTATACACCAGCCACATTTCAATCACCAGCCTCATGTTGTGTTGGTCATCTACCAAAACAGTACCTACTGAGGCATGGATTCCTCTGAAGATCCTTTAAACCTGTAAGGCGTTAGGAGGGTCCTCCCTGAATTGAACTAGTTTATCCAGCACATCCCACAAATGCTTGATTGAAATTTGAAGGCTAGATCAACACCTTGAACTCCTTTATGCTCTTCAAACCTTTCCTGAACATTCTGGAGCATCATCCTGCTGAAAGAGTCCACTGACATTAGGGAACACTGTTGTCCTGAAGGGATGTACATGGTGTGTAACAATATTTAGGTAGGTGGTGTTAAAGTAACATCCAAACGCATGCAGAGCTTCACATTGCCTTCACAGGCTCACCTTCATCTCAAACTGCAGATGCCATCTCTTCCTAAGAGTCACAACATCCAGTCGTTCACATGATGTAAAAGAACACATGATTCATCAACACCCAAATAATACCTGCTATTGGTCCTGGGGCTGTATTACAGAAGCTTCCTAATCTTAACTGTGTGGTAACCATAGCGTCAGCATTTTAGGATCTTATTTAGGAAAACGGCCATTACAGAACAACAGTTACTAAGTCAAATTTCCTGTCCTAACTTCAATTAAGAAAAGTGTATTACAGAAGCATCCGAACCTCAAAAAATCTTAAATAAACTCTCCTAACTTTAGGAAAACCCTTCCGCTGTCCTAACTGTCGCCAACTGATTATTTAGGCTACGGGTAGTTTGGCCCATCGGCACAGGGTTCTCCCTCCCGGCTGGGGTACAATTAACAAATGTGAGAGAGTATCTGTGTGTCCCTATACTTCTGTTCAGAGCACAATGTTGTTTAAAATCCATATTTTGAAAATAGTAATGAAGATACTCTGACGATACAAGTTACAGTGGCAGCAGGTAACAGTTACTTCATGAGATCACATGTTGTGTTAGTTGCTAGGTAACAGACCTAAAAGTCGATCATCAATGTTTGATTGCTTATTTAGGGTTCCTAACTCGAGATAAAATAGGATTCCTGAATTCACTTAGGATTTGCTTCTGTAATACCAAATTTTAAATAAAAACCTTAAATTGTCCTGTCTTAGCTTTATACTTAACATAGGATGTTTCTGTAATACAACCTCTAATTAAAGTGGGACAACAATGATGCAGAGAAACAGATGGACTAGAGTTAGTAGCTGTAAACAACAAACTACACCTATATGGTCAGCATAGCAGTCCCACACAACAGCATACAGTGTAAACAGCATGAACTTGTTTTCTGTATTTAACCCATTCACCAAGTGAAGCAGTGAGCAGCCAGGGAAGCAGCGTCGAGGGAGGAGGGTGTGGGGATGGTATCTTGTTCAAGGCTACCTCAGAAATGCCACTAGCAGTCCTGGGATTCAAACCCATGACATTCTGGTCACAGGGACAACTACCACTAGACCACTAGCTGCCCACAAACAATAAAACTGATAATATGAGAAATCATGTTGCAGTGAACTGATTTCTAAAGATCTGAATCATTCTCAGAGATAAACCACTGAAATCTCAGTACACAGAACAATGTTTGTGTGTGTGTGTGAGAGAGAGAGAGAGAAGTGGGTATGAGAAATAAAGCTGCTGAATCCTATCTCTGCGGTGCCACAATTACCCCACCCTCCTCCACCCCCGCCTCTAAAAATAATGAATTTTCTTTTCCTACACTTTTCTTCTTTTTTGGAGTCACAGAGTGGCAAGAAATAATTGAGAATGTGTTGTGATTTGCATACCATCAGTCAGTCACTAATACGCTGGTGGAAAAAAAGGCTAAGATTGTAATTTATGGACTTTTTGAGCTGGAGTTGAAGTTATGCATGCAGCAAATAATGTGATTATTATTGTCTTTCTTCAGGCAAAACTGACTTAACTTGGACAAACAAACTTTTATTTTTCTCACTACTGGTAAAGTTGTATTAATTGTTGTCTGAATTAGAAGCACAATAATATATATTATTATGATTAGAATCACAACATCCAGTCGTTCACATGATGTAAAAGAACACGTGATTCATCACCACCCAAACAATTCCTGCTCATTTAAACTATACTATTAATACTAATACTACACTACCATACTAATGCAATAGAAACGTGATAGAAATAAAAATATAAATATTCTTTATTGCTGAAATGCTTGAATGCTGGTGTTTGTAGCCGATTGGTCAACAGAACCCTGAACCTGTGAGAGAAACGCTAACAAAATCAGATGAAATTACTGCAATTCATTTCAGGAATTGTTTTTTTTTTTTCACGGAGAGCCAATCATAACATCTAGTTTTCCATTACAGTGCTTTACCTATTAATCATCATTTTTTTAATCCAGCGCAATAATGGTGTTCATTTCTTCTACGCTATACTAGCGAATGAGCACTACGTTCACATACAGACATTTGAAGTTCAGGCTGCAGAAAACATCTTTACTACATTTCATATTTACAGTAATTTGTGTAAATACTTGAACACAAGCTCTGTTATTTTGTTTTGGAACATTAGCCTGTTAGTTTAGCCTGTTTAGTCTTGTTTAGATTAAAACGCTCTTGTCAGTTCTGTGTAGCACAGCAAGAAGAGCATTTCACTGTACAGCCATGGGAAAAACTAGACCATCATTTTTTTTCCTGGTTATTGCTTTTGTAATGTGTGGGGAATGTGTCTGTGTAAAATGTACATGTCACTATTGTTTTATACACTATTGACCAACTTGTTCAAATGTTTGAATATATTCTCAAATAAAACATATAAATAATTTATCATGCCTTATAAATATTAAACTACACAAATATTAAACTACACAAATATTAAACTACAGTTGCAACAATTAAAACAGTTGCAACAATTAAAAAAACAATTAAAAACACTACTGCACTATACAACACATATATTACTACTACTACTACTAATAATAGTCATCATCATCTTCATCATACATTTTATTTATAGAACCCAAGCACACCATACAAAAATATGGGGCGTTTCTTCATTTTTACACACTGGAGTAGAATAGCAACCTGTGGATTTTACACACACACACACACACACACACACATACACATTGTACAAACAGTGAAAAAAAAAAGGGAACAGTGGTCTCATTTTTTTATATGGCTGTAGGTTGCACTAACTAGGACTGCATGTTACATACAGAACACTTGAATTAGTGTTTTGCTAACCTGCTTTTCTTTAGTGACTGCAGGATATCTCCAATACGAAGCGTAAAGCTTGGCCAGTAGCTATCAAGTTGTGTTCAGCTTGTAGTTCGTCATCTGTCTGCACTTCATGAGCTCCAACAGCTGGACTTTTCAAGCAGCACAGATGAATCTAATTCTTCTTGAGCTGTACTTTTGGTGCCTTTACGTCCTGTGGGAATTGTGGTAAATACTAGAAACCAACTTGAAAACTGCACATGAACACCCCCTCACGTCGTAATTTTCACTGGGGAATTGGGAGAAATGTTTGATACACAAGTTGCCGAGATGAGATCAACTTCGACCTTTCAACATGGCGGAGAGCAAAGAACACAAACAATCGAGAGACCCCCATCTTACCTTGTGGCAGACCTGTGACACTATTATACATTTTTCGCACACATTTACAAAAAAATGCTAGATTTCCCGATATGACGTGTTCTATATATAAAGCCTTCAAACATTTTCTGGAAAATCAGTAGCCTATAAAAAATGACTACATTTCCCATGATGTATCTCCGCTACATAAAAGCTAAAGACAAACTGTGGATCCGCCATGTTTTTCCTTCACTACGACAACAAAAGTACTTGAACACAACGTACTCGTAATTTCCAAATTACAACTGGAAAGGATAATCTATCCCACAGCACATGAAGGCACATTTCTTCACAGCTTTAATCTCGCAATGTTCTTGTTTGTGTTATACCTTTAGCTACACTCAACGGTAGCGACGCTGCAAACTATACACATTTGATGGGATTTCAAATGGAAACTTAGAAGAAAAATAATGTGGATATCTTTTAACCATAATCTTTTATTTGGGACTATAGAGAACCTCAGTGCTGGCCAGTGCTGGGTTCAGGCCTTAAACACGAGAAAAGCTTGCGTGTGGAAGTTTGCTGGCATTTTTAAAGAACAATCTCTGAAACTGTCTGGGAAAAGATTGGCATCCCCTGTGCGAAACAAAACACTCTACTTTTCCCACGATGAAAAATTAATCAAGGACTTTGATTCTGCAATCCTTCTTTTGATCCCGAAGCGGCACTTCCCTCCCGCGTGCGCTTGTGAAAAAGCGACAGACCCTTTCATACGTCCTCCTACTCACCACTGCCAGCGCTCAGACACGCAGAAAAGAAAGACAGAATAAGACAGAGTGGGGGAAGACTTCGCTGCTTCATCATCACTCCATCCTAACTTTACTGTGGGCTGAAGTCTACACATATATGACACTTTCCACACTGTTTTTTTGGAAGTCTTTGTTCGGCTCTTTTGTAAAAAAAAAAACAAAAAAAAACCAGATCAGTCTTCATGACAAGTCTCCTCTAACTTTGATTAAGTTTGATATTCCAAAAGACTAAACAGATCTCAGGTTTCACAACTGACTTTGATTCAGACTATTTAGGTTGAGTGCATGATTATTAGATGTATAAGTGCACAACATTCTGAATGTAGCCAAAAATGTAATATTAATACTGCATATAATGATACATGATGCTGATCAATTCTAGCATTTGAAAATCAAAGCAGCTGTATCACACTTGATATTGTGCCTGTATTGATTTGCAAAAAATGAGCATATTTTATATATTCATTTATATGAATGAGGGTTTTTATATTATTGGAAATTGTATTTTTTTAATCTGTGATTAGCGTCAGTTTTGAATAGAGGTGCACATAATCGGGTCCAAGGCTCAGGGACACTGTGAGACAAAACAGATCCAGTTTAATTCTAGCACAAACACACTGCATTACAAATTAGCCAGTGAGCTAAAAAAAATTGCTGCCGTTTTGCAGGCTGGCAGAGCATTTCAATGAATTATTTAAGCAGAGTGCAGTGAGACAAAGCTGCCAAAACCTCCAGAAAGAGCAAATCCAGAACCAGAGGAACACCACAGTTTGCTGCAGCTTCTCAAACTGGGATTTATTTGCAAAAGGATTTTAGCCTGAGCTAAACACACACACACACACACACATCTACTCCGACGATACCCCTGATTATGCACAGAATGCAATGAGTTTGAGCTGTGGTTTATCAAAGGGCTTCTTCAGTCCTTTAAATGTATTTTTAATGTATCTAACACAACAAAAACTTTTAAAAATGATAAAGTGTTAATTTATCATGCAAGAGCACGCCACAGCACAGCACAAAATTCTTTCTCTGTATTTATTTCATTCAGAAAGTGAAGCAGCAGGCAGCCAGGAACACAGCGCTCAGGGCATGGGGACTGTACTTTACTGAAGAGTGTGGGAACCCACAACCTTCTGATCACAGCAGCAACTTAACCACTAGGTCCCCTGCATACAGCGGTCATGCAGGGCGCTGCTTGCTTCCTTATTTATTTATTTACTGTATTTGTGTTTATTTTATTGAATCGTTATATGTAGCACAATAACTTTACCGACAATGTCTGCTCACGTCTTTTTCTTTACTGCCTCCCTGACAATATTTGCTTCCTCTCTTACTTCTTTCATCACTCAAACAAGAAAACGAATATTTTCTCTCAGTGCTATGACTTTAACTCTTGACTGTGTTTCTATTTGTTCTTTCCTCCTACTGTAATCTGTGTTGTTTTAATTTGGTCTCTTGAAGGCTTATGTCTAGTACTGTCTGTCTCAGCTATTTGCAAAGCAACCTTGAGTTTGAGAAATAAATAATAAATACCAATAATAATAATCATTATTATGTACAAACTGAATGAAATAACAAATAAATAAATTTCTTTAATGTGCTGTATATTTGTTGGGGCGGTTCTGGGGATAATTATGGAAGTTTAGAGAGAGCGGGTTGTAAAATTAAGCAATGACTGTTATCACACTGATAGCCAATAATTACCATTAAACTTAACCTTCATTATTCTGGACGCCCTGTGGTTAGAACAAAGACACTTTAACACACACACACACACACACACACATACTGTTATTACACAGTCTCATCTTTCCTCCTGTTATTTTCTGTCCTAATATATACTCATATAGAATGTATACAGAAGAAGGCAATGATTCAAAGATTTAACATCGAGATGCAAGACATCTTCACCATCATGGACAAAAGTATATCTAGCCCAGAGTAATCAAAGGCTTCCGATTGGCCCCCAGAGAGATTTTTATTTATTCCACCCGTCCTGCACATATGTGTAAAGTGTCCATTTGTCATATGTGAACACACCACAGCATGAACAGAACGAAATTCTTCCTCTGCATTTTACCCATTCACAGAGTGAAGCCCAGGGAGCGGTGTGTGGGGACAGTACCTTGTTCAGGGGTACCTCAATGGTGCCATTAGCAGTCCTGTGATTCAAACTCATGACCTTCTGATCGTAGGGTCAGGAGTGTTTATCTTTTTAAATGTAATTTATGTATAACTGTTGATAGTCCAGATTTATTCAAACCATCAGCTCTGACAGTAAACAACCACCCAGTTCCACGCAGTAGCGCAGCATTTTAAACCTAGAACTCAGAGATACGCAGTGACTAAACAGCTCTCCACAGTTTCAGGTAACGTTAAATGGGATTTTCCCCCGGCATTCTGTAAAGCTTGTCCAAACTAGCCACAGTAGCTGTAAAAGAAGACGTAAGGGGTGTTTGTTCAAAGTACACAAGCCTTCACACACGCTGGACAATGACGCGTGTTATTTACACACATGCACACAAGGTTAAAAATTTTAAATGGTGAATTTGTCAAAGCAAGGTTAAACCCGCCTGGAAACAGAATTGATATTTGCAGCTGACGGAAATTTAATCTTCCTGTATGTGTGTGTGTGATGGGTGACTCGGGCATAATGTCATAAATCTAGGCGTCTGGCTCTCAGATACGATTTATGAACACAAACCGAGAGAGGAAGAGAGAGACAGGGAGAGAGAGACAAAATGTGCTTATAGATTGTGCCCGTGTATTGCTGTACATAATGGCAGGGATGTCTAATCTTAATATTTGATATCTTGGATTGTTCTAGAATCACAATAGAATGTAAGATGCAAACACACACACACACACAACGGGCCTATCCAGCTCTGCAGTATGTAGCATTTTCTGGCTATAAGAAGGAAGAACACTGCTTCAAACCTGTGTGGGTGTGTGTGTCTTCCAACCGAGTGTGTACCAGTAGGAGAGATGATGAGCTTTTGGTCATGCAATGGAAAATATGCGCAAACTCTGACAAAGGAAGTGTGTGTGTGTGTGTGTGTGTGTGTGTGTAAAAATGACAAACCCAATGAGAAATACTGGAGAACAGGCAATAAATGATTAATGACACTAATGTTCAACACACTTACTACAGTTTTCTAGTTTGACCCTTTGCCCCATCCACAGTAGAGCTGAAGCAGAAGCAGATCTACAGCCTGCTGCTCTGACAGGACCGATGACTGTAGAACCTCCTGTTCAGATGCAGCTTTTAAACTACTCTTAAGGCGATACCCTTACAGTGCCAGATAAGTCAGCCAACAGCAAGCCAACATAAGCAACAGCAAAGTGGAGCTCCAGCTCACCTCAAAACCTCTACTGTAAGCCTTGACTGTGTATATCTCATACAGGGCAAGATGGGGTGGTGGGGTGCCGCCCTGGTTACATTACATGCTTTGTTGAGTGAACAAACCCTTTACAATGTACACATTTCTGCAAATTTTAATGCACAATTTATTTGTGAAGAAAAAAAGTACCAAAACATTTGCACACTTGACAGGTAAAGGGTTTGAGTAGGGTTGCTCTCACATAGGGTGGTACTGTATAGCATTGCGATACAAAATATGTTTTTTTAACACATGAAGACACATAACACGGAAAGATAAAGAGTGGCCTAAATAAAATAATAGCACGGTTAAAAACAACAGGAAGACAGTAACACTGACATTAATGCTAATATTGCTGCAGGTTCAGTGTAGCTGATGCTAATGAGAACCTGATGAGTTCATGCTCTTCATGGGCAGTAGTGTGTTTTTAAAGAATAAAGTGATAGGTATACTACTGTGTGTGTGTATGCGTGTGTGTGTGTGTGTGTGTATGCGTGTGCATGGCGTGTGTGCAGCACAGCGCCGAGCCTCTGGGCCTTTTTAGCAATTTCCAGTCAACACACACTCGCCCACGCTGCACGGAGGGAACACTTCCTCTGCTTCGCTTCATGTGCACATCTGAGTGTGTGAGTATGTGTGTGTTTGAGTGGCTCACCACTTAACCCACGTTCCGTTCTGCACCCCTTCAAATCCATCAGTGGTAAAAGATCAATAGCTGCTTTTTTTTATGAGTCTAATTGAGAGCGAATCACTGACCTGGTAAAGAATTCCTGATTCGGCACAGACACAAAGAGCCAAACACTCTTTACTTTTCCAACCCTGCATCCTGCACCTCATTCATCATTAACACTTTTTTGTTTCACAGCGTATGTAGAAGTGCTCATCTCTCAGGCAGCGAGGAACATGTGATATTTGCACAAACTGGCCAAAGCCATCTAGATTTGGTCAGTTGTGTTCTGATTGGATATTTGAGGCTCTGTGTGGGCACAGAAATATAAGTCCTCTACAGAGAATGCACGTAAGGGACCCAAAATGAATTTCCCTCAATGTTTTGAAATAAAAGAGTTTCCTGTAGCATGTAAATTGTAATGAAGAGATGCTTGTTTAAGAAAAGGTTTCAGTAATCTAAGAAACGGTCAGGGCCAAAACCTGCAGAGCCACAACAAAATTTAATCCAAACATGAGGCAGAGAAACAGGCAGAGATCCAAAAGCAGGAAACAAAACAGCAGAACAGAAGGCTTTGTATGCTAGTCAACATCTAGACAATACATTCCACAGAGGTAGTGTTTTACTCCCTAAAATAGTCTAGAATACAGATGAACTGGATCTGTGCAGGTACCCATGATATCCACCAGAAATGCATAATGCAAGCATTCTATCAAAGATTCACAAAGCAAACTCACCTTCTTTGCACCTAGATTTCAGTAACTTAGCTAAAGCACAAACCAGCACCCGGCATTTCTGTGGCATTTGTGAAGGTGGAGCGACCAAGTCCTTTATTAGAAACTCAACAGGACCAGATGATTCCCAGCTTCTGGATGAACGTCACCTTCAGAATTTTCCCTCCCAACTTAGAAACCTTGTGACAATAACGGACTACATTTGTAAAAATGTCTACTCACATAAGGTTGAAGTTTTATATTTGGGCATTGCGTAGCTTACCTACAGATCACAAATACTCCTGAGATTTACTAGACTTCACACTAATAAAGCTAAACACCATTCGTTTTATCACATGGCTGCAAGTCATGCAGCATGTTTTAAACTAAGCCATTGCATTTGATCTGGTGAAGACCTGATCTTGACTGTCTTGAAAATTGTCTTGATTTCTCTCAAAAACTGGTTGATGCCAAAATCTCTATCAAAAGAATTCACATTTATTAAACAAATATTACGATCTTTAATTACAAATTGAAGATTGTAGTACATAAAAGGTGTAATGAGTCTGATATACGGAACACCTGTGCAATATTCATGGTGTCTAATCAGCACTTTGATATGCCACACCTGTGAGGATTATCACAGATTTAGACAGATTTGTGAACAATATTTGAGAGCTATGGGTGTTTTGTGTATGTAGAAAATGTTTCAAATCTTCATGGGAGCAAAAACAAAAGTGTTGCGTTTATATTTGTTCAGTGTATTTCATTAATGGGGGCCCACATCCAGCTAAAGGAGATCATGCTAAATGAGGTACGGTCAGAACACCATAACCTCAAACCTGCCTGCCGAATACAGCTCTGACCCATTGAGGCATGGACTCCAGAAGAGCTATGAAGGTGTGCCGTTGTATCTGGGACCAAAACAATAGTAGTGTGTAGTTACTTACACGTAAAAAACAATAACAGTGTGTTGTGAGTCTTTTAGAGTAATATGCACAGTTGCTGGACTGAAACAATGTTCACATCTTTAAAAATTATTCTAGAATTTTCTTTAAAGCTAATAAACAAAAAGTCCTTGCATGGATTCCATTTTGTTCTTCGTAGGCGGTATTTCTGCACTGTTTTAAAAGTTGTCCGCCTCTAGACGTCACCCTGAAACAAATGTCTGTTGTTGGTTGTTGTGCATGCCAGTCAGAGAACCAGTCCTGTCAAAATAAGTGTTATTTCCCACATTAAGTGAGAAATGCTCCAGACTCGACTGATAAGATGGTGAAGTCTGTTTTTGAGACTAGTGCAATGCAACATATTATGCATCACAACATTATTCATTTGTATGCCATGATATTGTTGGAGATCGTTGATGTCCCACTGTACATCCAAAACAAAGGTATCCTATTATTAGCTTTTGTTCAAGACAATTGGAAATTAATCTTAATATTCTGAATTCCTTAGTATTTTGTATAAAAATGGATGCGGGGGTTTCAGCCCACAATTATTAGTTCAGTTCTCAGAAAAAAATTACTGTATAAATATATGTATGTACAAATGCATACACTTGCGCACATGTATACACATACAACATACATATATGCAGTTCTGTAGTGTGAATCAGTGTGATAGTTCAGTTGTTTAGGAGGGAGATGGCGAGGGAAATGAAACGGTTCCTGTTCAGGTGGTCCTAGTCTGCAGAATCTATATTGTCTGCCAGAGGGCAGCAGGTCAAAAGGTCCGTGTCCAGGGTGTGCGGGGTCTGTGCTGATTTTCCCTGCCCTTATCCTGGTTCTTGAGAGGTACAGGTCCTGGATGGAGGGCAGAGGGGTGCCGATGATCTTTTCTGCTGCCTGTACAGTCCGCTGCAGTCTCTGTCCTGTTTAGTGGCTGCTCCATACCAGACTGTGATGGAGGAGCTCAGGACAGATTCAATGACTGCAGTGTATAACTGGATCAGCAGCTCCTGTGGAAGACTTCCCCAAATGTCACAGGAAGTACATCCTCTGCTGAGGAGGCCTCCATGCTCATGTTGGTCTCCCACTTCAGGTCCTTGAATGTCTCCCCAGTAGACCCGGGCTGTCTGATATGGTGAGGGGGAGCAGTGTTGAGGGATGTCTCCTGAAATCCACTATCATCTCCACAGTCTTGAGTGTTCAGCTCCAGGATGTGCTGACTGCACCAGAGTAGCAGCCGCTGACAGTATGCAGACTCATCACCATCCTGAATGAGTCCGATGAAGGTGATGTTGTCTGCAAACTTCAGGAGTTTAACAGTCAAGTTCTTGGAGGTGCAGCCATTGTCACAAAATGCTCACTAAATGTAACAGATGTGACTAAATGATGTTACACAATAAGTATGAAGTGGAAGGCCTGTTTACACCCAAGATCCCAAGTCCAGAGGGAACGAACATACACATCAACACTGTCTTTCATAATCAAATTCCTAATCGTCACCAGCCTGCTTTTTCTGGGTTGTTACACATGCGTTAAAAATCAGGCAGACCAATCAAAGCTCCACTGTCCCAGTTGCAGTCCAAACAATTTAGAGCAGAACAATTGCTTGAAACTTATAAAACAACAAACTGACTGTAAGAATAAGGAAGATAAAGATGTGGACGATTCGAGCTGAACGGCTGAGAGTGATGGTGAGAATCTCAGTGCTGCAGCTAAAATGTGTATGCACACACACACACACACACACAAACACACAGATAAACACACATGGTATACAGACGGTTATTTGTTTATCGTAGTCTTTTGGAGAATGGGGTGTAACCTGCGTGTGTGTGTGTGTGTGTGTGTGTGTGTGCTCCTTGTAACTACAGTGCATTAAAGACAAAAGATAAATTCACTGTCGCTCCTACTAAAGGAATCCATTTTCTTTACTCCTCTTTCTTCCCCATAGAAGACAATACTGCATTTGGTGTGAAGGTTCTACTGTGCAAAATATGTAAAAATCTTTGCCTCTAAAGTATCTTCTGATTATTATGTCACTGTGCAAGAATGGACAGGGAAAAATAATGTTAATCAACACTAGCACATTTCACCAACCCCACCTATCATGAAAAAACACTCAGAGAACCATGCTCCTCTTAAATTATAGTCATGGTACAGATGGAGAATGAATTATAATGTTTAATGCATGCTGACTGTAAGCTGAAGAAGGTGCCAGTGTTCCATTGTTCAGTAAACCAGACAGTCAAATCAAGCTTCAAGAATAACAGAACTGGGGAGAAAGAGATGAAGAGAGAGAGAGAAGGAGGGGGAGAGAGAGAGAGGGTCACATAGAGATGACAGGAGGGAGAGAGAGAGATGGAGAGAAAGAGAGAGGGTGAGGGAGAGGGCAAGGAAGAAAGTGAGAGAGGGAGGGGGGGAGTGAGAGGGAGGGATAGAGAGAGCGAGAGATGGATAGAGAGAGAGAAAGAGAGAGGGAAAGGGTGAGGAAGAGAGAGAGACATAGGGGGGGGGGAGAGATCCAGGGAGAGAGAGAGAGAGAGATGGAGTGAAGGAGACAGAGAGAGAGATAGAGAGAGAGAGAGAGATGGAGTGAGGGTTTTTCAAATGGATGTTTGTTATTTCTATGCCATGTGTCATTTGTCACCCAGATGACTGAAAAGTGCACTAGATGGATACTGAAGAGCTGCACTGTCAGCCAAGCTCTTTCCATGTATCCATCCATCCATCCATCCATCCATGAGGTCACCCAAACCTATTCCCCTTCTTTCACTTCTGCAGTAAAATTGCATCAGATGCAGCTGTCATTGAAG
This sequence comes from Hemigrammopetersius urotaenia, assembly GCA_037974485.1. Classification (NCBI taxonomy): domain Eukaryota; kingdom Metazoa; phylum Chordata; class Actinopteri; order Characiformes; family Alestidae; genus Hemigrammopetersius; species Hemigrammopetersius urotaenia. The sequence continues at coordinate 729,717 of JBBPDC010000084.1, read as the reverse complement.
AACTGATGACAGCTGGAGTCCCGGCTATGGGTGTTGTCATCACTAGTGAGAAGGCCAAAATCACTTTAGTGCCATCTGTGACAGCGAAACCAAGACTGATTTCTTAAAGGTTTCGTAAGATTGCACTGTCTGAAACTGACCCTGAAACACAAGGCATTTGTCTTTTTTCGCAGTGAAATTATTGTTGAAATTACAAGTCAGTGAATCTTAAAATACTATACCCTTTACTATACCATCTTCTTCCTCAGAAACCGCTCTCTTATAGCCCCACCTTGCTGGTGTACAGCTTTGTGCTGTAGCTTGTCTATTGCTGGACAGTTTGTGTTTGCCATCCTTTAATCTTTCATCGGTGGTCAGTTTCTATTTTTTGGGTGGCGGTCCACACTTCACCTAACAGTGACACTGCTGTGTGTAAAAAAAACAAAAACAACCCAAAAGTAACTACCTGTGCCTGATAACACATATCAATACCACACCACTACCATGATAACTGCCTTGACCGTGCCACTGCCATGCTGAGGATGGACCACCACACAAATAATGTCTGGACAACAATTCATTAAGAAATCTCCAAATTCACTAGAATTTAGATTTATGGTTCAATTTACTGAACTGGAGAAACTAATTACACGGTAGTACAACAGATGAGAAATGCAGGCACGGTAGGGTTTTCTAATATACCATAACATTAGAATATCATGCCTAATATTGTGTATGTTCTCTTCATGCCACCAGAACAGCTCTGATCCCAGCTCCCTGTGGAGCTATGGACTCCACAGGACCTCTGAAGGTGTGCTGTGGTTCCTTGAAAGAGGTGGGCCTCCAAGGACCAAACTAGTTTGGCCAGCACTTTCCACAGATACTCGATCAGATTGAGATCTGGAATTTAGAGGCCAACTTACACTTTTAGTCATGTTCCTCAAACTATATTTGGTGCAATGCAGGGTGCATTATCCTGCGGAAAGAAGTCACTGCCATTAGTGAATACCGTTAACATGATGCAGTGCCTGTCAAAATTTCTCTTCTCCACACACACACACACCCGGCCTTCCTTATTCCACCACTCCATGGTTCAGATCTGATGTTCACAAGCTCATTATAGTTGCTTTTTTCAGTTGACAGGGGTCAGCACGGGCACTCTGACCGGTCTGCAGCTACACTGCCTCATACACAGCAAACTGTGATGCACTGTGTAGTTTAACCTTTTCAGCAATTTGTGTTCTTCTGTATGATCGAACCAAATAGGCTAGCCTTCATTCCCCAAGTGCATTTGGGAGTTATTACCCGGTTGCCGGCTCACCAGTTGTCCTTGCTTGGACTTTTGGTAGGTACTAGCCACTGTTCACAAGGAACACCACATAAAACCAGCCATTGTGGAGACGCTCTGGCCCGGTCATGACTCGTCAAAATCACTCAACTTCAAGAACGGTTACTTGCCACCTAAAATATCTCACTCCTCGACAGGTGCCACTGTAAAAAGATAATCAATGTTATTCACTTCACCTGTCAGTGGTTTTAATGTTGTTCCTGATTAGTTACTGGCTCAGGCCAGAGAGAGGAAGCACAAGGAAAGTGTTTCTAATACAGTGGCCAGCATAGAAGCGCATGGTAGAGTTTACTGATGAAATGGACGATCGGTTAGTCTCACTACATTATCTAGAATGCAGACCCAGGCAGCCATTTCGCCTGGACACTGGGGGATTTTTTTTTTTTTATCATTTCCATGTTAACCATATCCTTGTCGCTACAGAAAGGAACAGCTGTCCTGTCAATAATAATCGACCATCTGCATCCCCTCGATTACCCGCTAGCACACGATTTCACACACACTTGAGTTCTGGCTAAGCTCCAGTCCAGCTGTTTGGCACCTATCGGCCCAGCCCCAATCTTTTCATTCCACCATCCATACATTTATTCACGAGGCAGATGCTGATGTGGAGCTGATTTTGCATTCCAGCTGAGCACAAGCAAGTTCTTACTGGTGTGCCCATATATAAACCTTTATCTAGCTATCAGTTTGACATATGATCATCTGTATTATATTGCTTTTTCGTTCTGTCAGATCCAGTACAATCTTGGTTATTGTCATCATAAGGAAAGCTCTGAACCTTAAGCCTCTTCACTTTCCAATCTAACAACCTATACATTTCCATCTCTATCTACCATCTCCGCTCTCAGCTGTCTCTTTTCGCAAAAAAAAAACAAAACAGGGTATTGCTGACCTTCTGGCTCAGGCAGAGACTATTCACTCGGAGCCTAATTTCTCTCCACTCCTACAGTTATGGAGCCTATTTATATACAGCAATCATATAATGAAGGCATCTTCTGCACTCGCAAGAACTTCATTTTATGACGCACTGAAGGTTCCTTGGGAGAGTGATTTTGCATTGTCTTTTAACAACGATGATGACTGGCTTTATATGAGTGGGCAGATTTTCCCAAAAGCCTTTCTGTTATTTTACATTTTAATTTTACACTGTCCCATCAGTCTGTCCCCAGACAATGTTCCCTTAAACGTTTAATCTGTGCATGAAATACAAGGTTAGTGTAGGCTCGAAATGTGTTTTCCAGAACAAAGATTCATTGGAAAAGGGGTTCACACAGTAAAACAAAATATGTTTAATTAAAAATCTGTCACCCAACATTTATCTGATGGATTTGTATTGACGTATTTGATGTAGACTAAGCATTAAACACTTATTATTGTGAGCTAAGCCTGAGGTGCCCTCAGTTAATTTGTGGCTCACACAGGTAGCACCGTGTGGAAAAACAAACTCTACTAATTACTGGCTCAGGTGATGTGACGAGCGTTACAGGTGTCTTTTCTTCCTTCTGTTGGCTCTGCTTTTCATTCTTTCTTTTATTTTTTCCACCAAGTACATTTACATTTATGCAACTGGCAGATGCTCTTACCCAGAGGGGCTTAATAATTTAATGCTATTACAAATGTAGTTGAATGTAATGTCAGAAGTCTTGCCCAAGACTCGAGTCCCCTGAGTGGAAGAAAGTAGTGCTACCTAAAACTCTACAACAGGGCTATTCAGCCTCAATAGCAAGTGCGCCGAATATGAAATTTACTGGGGGTTCGTGGGCCACACAGGATATTTGTCAAAAATATGACCCTTGATGGTAAAAAATACTCTTTTCATTTCACACATTCTGTAAAACACAGACACTCTGTCATGGTTTTTTATGCTGCTACAAACCGCACAGTGATATTTATTGCCGTTTTTAATTGCACATATTTATTTATTGATGTCCTGCATTCTCTTGCACATTTGCACTCTTGCACATCTCTGCTGCTAAACTACAGTACTGGTCAAATGCTGTACTTATCCTCAATGTAGCCATTGTCATTTGCACTACACATTGGCTTATGTGCTATGGTAACTTCTGTGCTGCGATTGGCTAATTGTATACAACACAGCGGGTAACCAATCTGGGCAAAAGATCCGGCCCAGTTGAATAGGCCTGCTCTACACAAAGCACAGTACTTTCCTTGTTTTACTGTAACCCAAAACAAAAAAAGCATTTCACACTGTCTATCCATTCCTCATGAAATGCTCACATGTTGAAGGCAACTGATTGACAGATCTATATGACGCTGATGTTGGTTATTGTATAGGGGCTGCTATTTTCAGCCTGGCAGTGTTTTACATTTTTCCAAGAGCTATAGAGATTTTTTTCCTTGTGCCCAATTGTGGCATTGAGAGTGAAGCTAAAAGGACAACTCTAAATATGACTTTACTGTTAACGCTGCCATGCTGTTGCAGCTTTCATTCCAAGAAAAGCTGTCCTTCAACACAGCATGATTCATCCTTCACTCTCTCGTCCACCTCCATGTATCCGTCCGTCCATCCATCCGTCCATCCATCTCTTCATAATTCTAACAACATCAACTGAATTCACATTTCCTCATGAAAAAACAAGACATAAAAAATCATAACTCTAAATCTATGTAGGCACACTGTTTACACACTTTCCTTCCAAAAAAAAGGTTCCCTTTAGGTTTTACATGTTTGCACAACTAATGCGAAATGAATTAGTCAGAAGGAAAGATTTTCACTCATGAATGATGGAAACGCAAGGCTGTGTGTAAAATCATGTAAAAATCATTTTATTCATTAATCATTGTAGGCCTATGAAAAAAAACCATATCATCCAGTCACTGCACAGTGTAGCCACAGTCAGTTACGGAAAAAAAATTCCAGTGTTCCTAATCATCTCTAGACTGCAGTAAAGCTTTTAAGATCAAGTAAAGAGGAAAACAAGGAAGAGCAATACAGTCTGGTACAAAAACGACGACTCACATCTAGGCCACAGCGCAGTAAATGCCTCTTTCTGTTTAATTTAGCTCTATTCCCTTGCAGTGGACCTACCCCAGTGGAAATGTTAGGCCTTTCTAACCCTGTTTTGCGTTTAGACGTGATTTACCTGCGTGCTTGGTACATCATGTATAATGTACTCAAAATAAAAATAAAAAAATAGATGTAACCTGACATGTTAAACTGAGCAAGACGCAACTAAGTTTCTACAGTGGAATGACTTTATGGTAGGGCTGCCTCCAGCAGCATTTACAAGCTAATGTTATTAAATAATAGTACATCTGGTGGCATTCCCTAGTTAGACAAATACTAAATGTAGACTCAAATACTAAATTAATACTCAAGTATTCAAATCATGCAGGCCAGCCCTACTTTATGTTCTTTGATGAAACTAGAACACAATCTAGACGAGGCCAAGAAAGTACAACTACCTAGCAACATTCTTTTTTTCCTTTCAGTGGGTCAATGCATAGCAGTAACAGTGAGAATGAATGAGTATACTGGTATGTGATGTATATGTATGTACATTTATGTATCCGTATATATGTGTGTGTGTGTGTGTGTGTGTGTATGAGTATATGTAAATGTATATTTATATAACTACGTGTATGTGTGTATGTACATGTGTATGTGTCAGGGCTGGGCACGTTATCTCGTTAATGCATTATTTACTTAATGCAACAGATTTTTAAATAATCCTTTTATTTTGTTGATATTTTTGCTGTTGCTCTAGGTCTCGGCAGGTTTTCGCAGGGGTCAGGCATCCCATTACTTTGTCCATATATATGGGACGCCTGACCATTACATCAACAGAGACTTTAATAACACTGCATTCAGATACATAGACCTTCAAATGGAGTTGGTCCCCTTTTGCAGCTGCTATAATGGTTCCGCACCCCATATTCTGGACTTTAGGAGGAACTTGTTTTTCTATAACAAACTAGATAAAACATGAATGCACTGCAGTGGCAAATACCTTTGGTTTTATATTTGATTTGATCACATTAATGTTTAAGTTGAGATTTACAGAAACATTTAAACTGTATAACTGTGTTAAAGGGAACACTGCTGTTTAAAAGCTCCTTATGTGTTTGCAAACCAAATGTTATTGCACTTTTGTTCATATAGCAGTACTTTAAAAATAAAAGTGCGCAATACACTATTACTGAATTATTAATTTTGAATATAACAATGCGATTAACCGCAGGACCCAAGCGATTAATCGCAATTAAACATTTTAATTGTTGCTCAGTATTAGTATATGTATGTGTGAATGTAGAGTAGCTGAACCTCATCAATTCGATCAAATTCACAATTTTATATTGTTTTCATTTCAACACTATTGACCACAACACTTAGAATTCATTGAGCAAATATGTCACATAGCCAGCTACTTTAGCCACTGTGCTACGTACAGCATCAAAGCTAACATTAGTGTAACTCTCACCTCGGCCATCGAATGAAATAATTAAGAAAACAATGACTGTTCATTAAATACAGAATGGAATCCAGAGACACATTTTAACCACAGAAAAACAAACTGAGATATCTAGATAGACAGCCGTAGCTTCTTGTCTTCATCTGATGAATCGTTTCTGTAGTCCCAGAAGTCCATTCTCTTCACTGTAACGATTTCAATAGTTACTATAGTTATAGAGCTGCAGTGAGATAGTTTCTGAATGTCAAAAACAGCAACTTCATTGTAAAAGAAAACAAAATGTGAAGAGCAGCCAGCATTGTCAAATCATGTAAAAAATTATAACAAAAGAAGTTTTGCATTTAGTTGACACAGTAGTGTGCTTCTTATATCAGTGTGTTCAATTTAAATCAAGTATATAAGATCCAACCAGATTACTATGTACATAATAATAATAATAATAATAATAATAATAATAATAATAATAATTACAAGGTTTGTGGCAGTGATAATTTAATGGAACTAAGTAAGACTAAAGTAATTTTCTGATGGCAGGATTGGCTTTTGGGTGGGTTTGTTAAAAAATGTTCAAACTCTGGCCCAGAAGGTTTAGTGTTGTACTACTCCAACATACCTGATTCAACTCATTAACTTTTAATAAACCTTTACAGTCTCTCCAAAAGTATCCAGACACCTATTTATCTAACCTTTATTTTGTGAAATCAAGGGTTTTAATATGGCAGTTTGTATAACCTTTGCTACAGTAACAGCCTCTACCCTTCTGGGGAGGCACCGACATTCCTGTGAGGCTGTGATTGTATTCAGCTACGGAAGCATTGGTGAGGACAGGTTCTGGTTCAGAAACACCACTCCAACTCATCTTAAAAGTGGAGCTTTCTTATTCCAGCATATCTCAGTAATGGATAAACCTTACATTTTAGCAATACAGGGTGCAGATGATGAATGATGGTGCAGATGAATCAGCTAATTAGAATGAGTGTGGAAACCTTTTATATTTACTGATTTCCCAAACCCACAGTGAGCCTAAAGCTAGACTAAAAATATATTTCAAAAAGTGATTCATCGATTTCATTACATTTTAGTCTAAGATGACTAGGACAGTAGTTTATAGTGTTATCATGAGTTGAAGCTGGTGTGTAGGAGTAAACCACTCATGCCTAGAGAACCTGAGTTCTGATGATGACATTTGGAGGTCAGAGTTCATTGTGTATGCTGCGTCGCTGCGTGTTCAGGCTGCAGGCTGCTGGTGTTCGAAGCTCCATGCTGTAGAGGCACTTGCTGGGCTCCTTCACTGACCTCAGGTCAGTCTCTGTCCCACAGACTAGAGACACCTAGAACACAGACCACAGCACACTCAGGAAGGAGTTGGTTTTCGACACGTAGTTTTTCCCCCTTTATTAGGTATATATCTGTTCTATCTAACTTCATACCCACTGCCTGGGAAAAGGACACCTTACCTTCTTTTTTACCAGAGTAAAGTCCATTGTGTGGTAATGTTGTAGGTATATTTATCTTCAGTACTCAGCTTCAATGAAAGGCACTTTTCTGTAGGCATACAGGAACTGTGCTGTACCTAAACTGTACGGGAATGGCATAGAAGTTGCAGCACACTTTGATTTTCCAGTGTATCTGAGTGCGGTAACGACGTTCCTGATGCATCAGGGGTGGAGGTAGCTCAGTGGGTAGGATACTTGCCTCCAGTCATGGGTTCGAATCCTACCTTCTGCACCACCACTGGGTCCCTGAGCAAGACCCTTAACCCCAAGTTGCTCCAGGGAGAATGTCCCTTGTAGTTAGGGAATGGAAGTCGCTTTGGATAAAAGCGTCTGATAAATGTAATGTAATGAGCAATGCAATTCTCTCCTCACAGTTTACAGCCGGTCGTCCCAAAACCTTGTCAAACCAGTGGAAAGATTTTTTTTTCTATCATAAGTGCTTGTGGTCTTTTATTAATTATAGTCTTGTTTGAGTTTTGTATATTTTTCTTCTCAGAGTTTCTGAGCCATGCATTGAATACCTTACACTTATCCTGTCATACCTTTGCATTTCTCAGAGTTAAAAAACCCCCTCCAATTTCCAGCCCAACACTAAACTTTCCAAGTCTAGTGTTGCCATGAAAACATTTCAAATGAAAGCAGGGACGCAGTAAACACGGCTGCAGCTCACTTTAGGCCCTGCTGTTGAGCAGCACAGGTCTGACTCGGGTTTGGGTCGATTTTCTTGCAATGGAAAAACTTTTGTTCACGGTATGGCACGGTTCCTTGTGCCAGTAGAAAAGTGCCATAAGTGTTTTCTTGGAATAAAGAGCAGACTTCAAATAAAGAACAGACAGTTTTCTTTTCCAAACTGTTGTTCATAGTGAAACTTTTAGATAAAAAGGGCTGCAGACACTCCAACAAGGGAAAATCCCTCACAATTTCTTCCCTCACACTCATAACTACAGTTACTACACATTAGGTTCATAGTAGACACTGAATAGTCTATATCAGAAACTGAATTTATTAGTCGATATTGGACCAAAGGTCCTAGTATTACAAAGTGAATGATAACGGTTGAAGGGATTTTAACACATTTTATGAATTAAGATATTTCCACTGAGTTGTACAATTTATACAAGTTTTTTTAGGGCAAGAAATAGTTTTGTGTTACTCTCTGTGTCAGTGGTGCGACTGTGCTGCAGCTAAGAGATGGCACTTTCTCTTCAAAGGGAGCCTCCCATAATACAACACAAGCCTCTTCTGTGATGTCCATCAGTGTCGCATGGAGACGTGGCAGTGTCGCTCTGATCTGGGACCAGAGAAAATCGCCCTAATCTCGACCGTATGAGTTATAAAAGGAAGACTAATGCTGGGCTGAGATCAACCCGAAGCAACACACACACACATACACACACACCCCAACGCCTTCAGATCTTCTTTACAGCAGGGGAAAAAGTTATTGTACTCCCAGAGTGGTTTCCATAGCAACCCTTTCATCAGTCTCTCCCCCTCTTCACTATCTGTCTTTCTCTCTCGACAATCTATTCTGCAGACAAAAGCTACCTGAATACACAGAGAGGGAGTGAGAGAGCTAAACATTTGGTAGAGAGAGGGAGAGGGAGTGAGAGAGCTAAACATTTGGTAGAGAGAGAGAGAGAGAGGGGGAGAGAGAGGGAGGGAGAGAGAGGGAGAGAGAGAGAGAGGGGGAGAGAGAGGGAGAGGGAGGGAGGGAGGGAGCGAGCGAGAGAGAGAGAGAGAGAGAGAGAGAGAGAGAGAGAAGCATTAAAGCAACCAGGCACACAAATACACACACACTTTGTTCTTATCATTATCTCATCCACAGAACAACCTCTCTCTCATTGGTTTTGCTTTGACTGATCGTTTAATTGAAGCGGATGCAGAACATTTACTGAGTCCAATCTGCTTACTGCAGCACGCTCTGGAAACACTTTAACAGTATTTTAGGGTTGTCACTAGGCATCTCTCATTTGTAATCAAGTAATTTGCAGATTATTTTAACGATATACAATAAAATAGACAATTAACTAAATATTCACACACACCATCATACATCTACACACCTTCACACACACCATCATACACCTACACACCATCATACAGCTACACACCTTCATACACACCATCATACATCTACACACCATCATACACCTACACACCTTCATACACACCATCATACATCTACACACCTTCACACACACCATCATACATC
>JBBPDC010000084.1:692029-703014 GCA_037974485.1 Hemigrammopetersius urotaenia | reverse complement strand
TGTGTGTGTGTGTGTGTGTGTGTGTGTGTGTGTGTGTGTGTGTGTGAGAAAGAGAGAGAGAGAAATAGTAAAAGAAAAGAGAACAGAAAGGACAGAGTGAGAATAAAAAGAGGAGAGCGCGACAGTGTGTGCATGAGAGAGAGAAAGGGAAGAGGACAGAAAGAATAGAAAGAGGACAGAGAGAGAATAGAAAGAGGACAGAGAGAGAATAGAAAGAGGAGCGACAGGGTGTGTGTGTGTGCGAAAGAGAAAGAGAGAGAGAGGGAGAGAGAGAACGTGTGTAAGGCTATAAATATTGGATTATCAAACGTTACAAAAATATCCACACTGAGTCATGTTCAACCCTCCGTCTCCTGATGGGGTGATGTTCAGGTACAACACACACACGCACGCACGCACACACACACACACGCACACGCGCACGTGCACACGCACGCACACCAGCGCACACACCAGCACACACACCTCTGAAGAGTGTACCACGGGGCATATTAATTAGCGAAGCCCCATCCGGCTGACATAAGCACTAACTCTAACAGGAGCTACATCACTTCCTTGCTGAAACACTACAGATAATATATATTGATTATTTATTATTAACTATATATTATTCCTTTTTCTTTGAATCACTGAAATCACTGAAAGGAACTGCATGGTTCGTTATTGCTGACTTACGTTCATTAATGGATTTGGCACCTTTGACATTACTCAATTACTACATCGTTAAAATAACTGGTAAATTACCCCAAAATCAATTAACAATAGAATCCAAAACAATGATATACTATACAACAAACATACACTACAATTTTCTTTTAATTCTTTTACAATTTGATTAAATCTTAATTTAAGAGACCGTTCTAGATTCACTATGTAGACACACACACACACACACACACACACACTTCTATGTACTGGAAAGTTCATGACTCATGAAACATGTTTTTTCTGCCCAGAACTTAAAAGGTCATTGCAAAAGGTCACTTATCTTGCAGAGCATCCATTCATTCCTAAATCATGTAAACACACACGCGCCATTGTATATAATGCAGAGCTGCGTATTTATTCAGTAGAAACTCGAGTACTAAAAAGCTACAAAATTAGTTGTACAAAGAAACCTTTAGTAATGCCAAGAAAGGTTCATTTGAAAGTGCTACATTATTAACATTAACAAAGAAACAAAGGAATAGATTTTCACAACTGTACCATGAACCAACAGATTTTCAGATGAGGAGGAGGCTTTAGTAAAAGAGGCTGCTACTTTGTTTCTTATTATGAACAAGCTAAATAGAGCTAATGGTAGAGTAGAAAATGCATTTTTGTGAGAAAATGCAAAGAGTGCGATTGAGTGGTTGCTATAAAACCCAAACATTGTATTACCCATTGTATTACAAAAAAAAGTACTCCTCAGACAATCATGACGTTTGGGTTCAGAAATGGGTGCTTTACTCTTACCAAGCCATTTATGGGAACGTCTGAACTTATAGCCGCATTCATGGGCTGATTATTTTTAATTAAAGCACAGCAAGCAGTCACACTTTTTTTTTATATAACTGACCTTTAGTTAAGTGTCTAGAAGTCCGTTTTATGAGTGTGCTGTGTCTTTTTTTCCCCATCCTGGGCTCTCTCAAATTTTAAAAGCCTCTCTCTCTCCAACTATGTTTCAAATATCTCTAGAGCAGTTTTAAATAGGGCTGCACGATATTAGGAAAACATGCGGTATGCGATAATGTTGAGTGTTGCGATGGCGATATCACATGCAATAAGTAAATAAAAACTTAGCATTTATAGTGTTAAAGTTTCTCGTTTGGATTTGTGGTAATAAAGACGGCAGACGCTGAATATTCTATGCAGAAAAAAATTAAAATGCAATACTTCAATTCCAACATCCATTTTTTTTAAAGAATTTACTTAAACAGAGTATTTTAATGCCTCCCATAAAACATTTGAACCACTGAACATTGTTGAAAAAAATCTGAAAACATTTTTGTATTAATTTAAAAAATTAAATACTTTAAATTAAAGTTCTTAGCCAGAAAAAATAGCAAAAGGAACAATCTATAACAGCAGCACAGAAGATGAAGAAACTGCCCAGGCCAGTGATTTGTTGCCCTCTTCTCTGTGGCACTGGGTGAAGAGCTTTGGAAAAACACCATTTATTGCAGTTCAGTCAATAAATACGATATGTATATTTTTTTCGCGGTATGTATATTGCACATGTTGATATCGCGATGATGGTAAATTTGCGATATATTGTGCAGCCCTAGTTTTAAACTAGCACAACTTGACCCCTGATGAACCGATCACAAAGTTTTATACAAGCTCGCTGTACTAGATATTAATGAATGTTTTGACACTGGAGCAGTCCCGAAATTCAGCACAAGCTTTGACGAGAAGCAGCGCCTATTTTGGCTGTAAAGAGTAATGAAACTAATATAACTAAAATATAACTAAAATAAAACTTAAGAATTACAGTAACAACTTACGTACAAATACGTACTGCTAATATTACAGTTAAACTACAGTGAACAGTAGGACTAATAGTAATACTAAAAGAGCTACTAACTAGAGATATCAACAGAGCTAACAATGGATCTTACCACTACATCAAATGCTGAGACTTGTCATCTTCTACACAGGTCTTACTGTCCTCGGTACAAAATGATTCAACATGGTAGCTTATTATGGCAACACTGAAAATACATTTTATTATTTGAATGTTTTACAGTGCTGGAAACAGCACTGGATGGAATCATGAAAAAAAAGATATTTTTTTAGAAAGGCTCCCTAACATAACGGCTGCAACGCCCATGCACATAATACACAGTAAGTTAGACATTACATTACCTGTTGTTGCAAGGCTATAGATGATGGTTTTTTTCTTTGCTGATTTACCAAAAAACCTCAGTGCAAAGAAACACATGAGTGCAAGGACGTTAAACAGGCTCACCCACGCATATTAAGTCAGCAGTATATTTGCCCTCAATTTTAAAACTGTTTTTACCATTATGAATAAACAAGGGCACAATTTGCAAAACCCCTGATGGAGTTTCACTGCCATTAACACTGATTTACACCACTGCTGTGAATTAGAAAGCTTTCCTATTTCATTGTACACATTAAAAAGCCCAAAAATCTAATGCATCTCTTATAAGGCACTGTATTTTAGCCATGGGACCTGAACACCCACAGTACAGCTCTCAAGTTCACTTTGCGTGTAGGAGCTTGTCAACTCCAGAGACACACACACACACACACATCCACATATACACATACACAGAGGGGGTGACATTTATTAATTAAATATGGTGTTATGCTGCAGGACATCATCTCAGCTCACTGTCTCCAGACTCTAATAATTACATTGGCATTTAGCTTGATGATAAGATGACCTTACCACCTATATAAAATCTCCTCAGCCTGAGAGAGAGAGAGGGAGACAGAAAGAGAGGAAAAGAACAAAGGAGTAATGCAAAAGGTGAGAATCAGAAGTAGAGAGAAATAAAAAAGTGGACAAAAACGAATGGCAGCTCTTCCACAGCTTATTGATCCGCCCACACCATCTGTATTTCCATGCTGCTCTGTTAAAAATGGCAGTTTATTAAAGCTTACAGACCCAGTAACAGCTGGTAGCTGTGAGCATTCAGATCTAATTCGATCCTATACTTTTTGTGTGACCTTTTTTTTTTAAAGAAACATTCCCTGATAAAAAAATATTTACACACTTTTCCCTCTTTCCCCAAACGTAGTAGATCAATCAAGACAAGTTTGCTGCTATAATTTTACAATAGTTCTACAGGACTAACGTAGCAACCTTCCACCAGCTGGCATTGTGTGATTTCTCACACTGTAGAACATGGCTACCCATAAACACAAACATAATATGGACACAATTCAAGCTACAATTGGGACAGTTGGTGGCCTGGTTGGGGAGTTGCCCCTGTAATCAGAAGATTGAGGGTTTGAATCCCAGGACTGCTAGTGGCACTACTGAGGTGCTCTTGAGCAAGGTACGGGCCACACATGATGAGACCCGGGGCGCCCCGGTTGTTGGCAGCCCACTGCTTTAATTAGTGAATGAGTAAGTTCTTTGTTCATACTGTGTGGTGTGATGTGGTTACAATAGGGTTTGAGGGGGCTGTGTGATGATCATGCATGTAGTTAGCACCATTATAAGGTAGTAAAAGTAAAATGGTCCCTTATAGTCATGTGTGAACACACCACAGCACACAGTGTGAAAAATGTGAAATTCTTTCTCTGCATTTAATTCATTCACCAAGTGAAGCAGTCGGCTGCTACCAATGAGGGGCGCCCGGGGAGCAGTGTGTTGGGATGGTACCTTAGTCAAGGGTACCGCACTAGCAGTCCTGGGATTCGAACCTACAACCTCCGATAGTAGGGGTAACTCCCTAGCCACTAGACCACCAGCCATCCCAGATCGTAGCAGTGCTAAAACTACAGAAGCAAATCTTGGTACGCATCTTGGCTAATCGCTTACACTTGGCATGAGAGGTAATTTGCTATTACTCTGAAGGACAATCAAAGCATCACTAAGTGGTGGTCTTAGACCAAATTCAGTCGCAGTCACTGCTTGCACAATGCTTTAACTTTGCCTGTTTTCTCAATGTCACAAAAATGAAGCAAAGTAAATAAAACATGTATTTTAAAAAAATATTGTTCTCCTGGTTCCAAAGAAAACAGCAGTAATGATGGAGGACTGCCGCTTGGACTGGACATGTTAACTCTGCTATGCTGTACTGAGCTGACCGAGTGGGAAAAAAACTCTACAACTAAAAAGTGACACACTAGAAACAGGGCAATCCCCAGGGCCTTGAATGGTGCCTCAAGGCATTGTGGGACGCCGGAGCCATTTTGTGCCAGGCTCGATCATTTGTATGACACCTGAGGGGAACTGGGAACGGGGCGGATATTTTGCTTGCTCACTCTCTCTCTAAATATGTCAGAAAAGTGAAGACATCTACTGATGAGTTAGCAGTAGAGCTAGCAACTAAACTCACAATGGACCGATTCTCCACACACAAATAACTGCACAAAGCATTAAGCATGACTGCTGGGGTTTCTTCTTTATTGACTTCCAAAGCTATTCATTTGCTATTTCATTTCATATACATTCACTGACCAATCTATTTTAAAGAAATAGCCTTTATACACTGGGGAATGCAGTATGGTGTGGTTACAAACCTGTGATCATTTTGTAAAGCCATTTAAAAACTCTTTGTAGTCAGAATCGTTGCCCATAAAGGTCAATCTGTTGCTGTTGTTTGTGTTTACAGTTAAGAATCATTATAAATCCTGTCTCATCTGGAACTCCCTTACTCATGTAATTAGAAATCCCAAATGTCATTTAAACAGCCTTTTAAGATCTACCTTTTCAAATGAGGTTACAGTCAGTGGCAGTCTGTTCTGTTGTGTGAGTAATTAGAAAAGCGCAAATTTCTTCTTCTTTTTCTTCCTCTTCTTCTTCTTATTACTATTATTATTATTACTATTATTATTATTATTATTATTATTATTATTATTATTATTATGTGACCTGATAGCCTCTAGGGAACTCCATCTACTTTCATTCACAGTTCCGTTGCATGGAACAGCCACATCTATCCAGCTAGATAGGATATTTTCTTTTACAGCATAACTTGAACAGCAATTTCATCGTTCAAATACAGGTAATGTGAAGTATTTAGGATTGAGATCTGGGGATTTGGAAGGCCAAGTCAACACTCAGAACATTTTATCATGTTCCTCCAAACATTCCTGAACATTTTCTGCAGTATGATAGGGCTCATTATCCTGCTGGAAGAGTCCACCGGCGTTAGGGGATACCGTTGACATGAACAGGTACACTTGGTCTGCAAACATTTTTTGGTAGGTGGTCCATGGAACAGTAACATCCACATAACCCTAATTTTAACAGCAGAGCATCAAACTGCCCCAGGCAGCTTTCTTTCTTCTCAAAGTGCATCCTCATGTCATCTCTTCCCAAAGTGAGCCCTGGAAAGGCCACCTTCTTCCATTGCTCTGTGGTCCAGTCCTTGGTCCAGTGCTAACATGCACCCTTTATCAGCAGACAGGGGTCAGCATGGGTACTATGACTGGTTTGCAGCTTCACAGCCCCATACACAGCAAGCTGTCACCAGTTTACAAATTGTCTTTCTTTAACCCATAATAGGAACACCTCACAAGACCTGCCGTCTTGGAGAAACTCTGACTCAGGCATCTAGCAAACAAATATCAGATGTCTCTTGTCAAAGTCCATCACATCACCTTACACTTGCACTTTTTCCTGCTTCTTACACCTCAAGTTCAAGAACTGACTGTTCACTTGCTATCTCATATTTTCCATCCTTGAAGGAAGCCATGAGACAATCAGTATTATTCACTTCACCCATCTGTGGTTTTGGATGATTGTGGTCATGTGATCAAAAGGGTGGACCTTAGAAAATAAAATATTAGGGCTGCAAAATGTGGACAAAATATGAGTACTGCACTGCAACCACTGCAAGTTAATTTGCCTTATGTTAATAATTAATCAATGAATCAATTAATAATGATTAATCAATTAAAAATAATAATTTCACGCAAGACATGCAGCTCAAAGCACTTTACAGAATAGTCATGCATTGGGTGCACTACATGGAAATAAACAACAAATTAGATGAAAACAATAATAAGAACAATGTCCCATATACCTGTAGGTCAGTCTCTCTTTACCACCCTCTTACTAAAACACAGAAATTTAAGACCAAACACCCAGAAATTAATTATTGATTGGCAAAAATTTAGAGCTTAACACTCAAAAAGGAGAGCTTACAATAGGCCCTCAAAGTCCAGCTTGTGAAATACATTAGAGCCCAATGTTGGACTACAACTCAATGCCCAACTAGATCTTTACATTCATTCATTCATTCATTCATTTTCTGTAACCGATAAATCCTAGCCAGTCTATCACAGGGCACACACACCATTCGCTTTACATTCAAATAAAGTTTAATGTCTGATTAGAGCTTCACGTCCAACTAAAGTGGTATGCCCAGCTAAAGCGTAACATCCAAATAGAGTTTTATGTCCAACGAGAGCTTAATGACTAACTAGAGCTTTGTATGTCTCAAACATTTACATCCAACAAGAGCTAAACCGCACTAGAGCCTGACGCTCAGCTAGAGCTTTATTCCCCACAAGAGCTTTACGTCCAACTAGAGCTTAAAACCCCACTAGCCCAATTGGAATTTAAGTTGAACTAGAGCTTAATGCCTAACTACAGCATTACATTCAGCTAGAGCTTTACACCCAACTAGAATGTAATGCCCAACGGTCATAAACTAGAGCTTAACAGCCAAGATACTAGAGCTTTACAAGGTACTGAATACAGAGAACCATAGACCAAATGCAGAGATGGGGACTCGAATCACACTTAAGTTGCACAAACAAAGACTCGTTACTTAACTTTAGACTTCCCTCAACGACTCGAAACTTGACTCGGACTCCGGTACTGTGACTCATAATTCATAACTCGTAAACCATGTTCATTTCATGGAATTATCTATTTATATCTCACACTCTTTCCAGCGACCCGAAAACCGTTCATCTCCACCGGTGTCCCATTACTTTTGTCCGAGGTGAACGGTTTTCAGCTATAACGGTTTTCGAGGGGTCGTTGGAAAGGGGTCACCGAGCCCCATCTAACTGTGGAGTTTCACATTTAGAGTGAGAGATATATTTTTCATATTTAACATTTAAGATCTCCATGTTGGTGAGGGCATATCACAGCACACAGTCCCGCCCCCTGATAAATAGCGCGGGCGTGGCCAATTAGCATATCTCCTAAACATTTAGAACTCAACATTTACAGCGGAAAAATCCCACATTTAGAGTCGCCGTTTGTAAACATTGGCTCTCAAAGACTTTAGACTTGACTTGGACTTGGTAAAAATGACTTGTGAACAAAATGACATCTGTGAGCAAATGTCTGCAAAAAAAGTTTGAATACACAAAATGCATTCAACAAATATTCTGCGTTACTCTGAAACAATAAAGATCAGTCAAACCAGAAGCAAAACTACTGCAAGAAATGCCACCTTCCATATGACAATTATCATACATTTATTTGAAAAATTACAAAAAATTCCTTGTGTATTCCGTATTCCTACATCTTAAGTAGGGATTTCACAATTGATTATAAGAGACTTCTGTTCAGGATGTAATTTAAAAAAATGAATAAAATGCAAATAATTTATTGCAGTAATCCTGCGTTGCCTAAACATAATTTTGGAGAACAACAATATTTTAAGCAACTATCTGCTGATATTATTATGTGTCCTTTATGTAGAACCTTTAGCGACATGGGTGTGACATTTTGATTAAAATTAACATCAGTTTCTGTAGTCATCTGTTTTGTGTTCCAGTTATTTATTTGAAAGACAACTGCATATTACCATTCCAGTGCCCATGTTCTCTCTTCTTTACTCCTGGGCTCACAGCTATTCGCTTATTTTAATCCTTGGTGCTGTATTCATTCAGAAGAGGTTGCCTTTAAAATGAAATCAACTTGTAATTGCAATTTTCTCCTGGTTTGATGATGAAACATTTAATCTAAAACACTGTCAAGCAAGTCTGTACCTCGGATAGTACAAAGTGACAGCAATTAACTACTGTTATTTTGAATATTTTATGTAATTGATGCTACAGTATTGGTGATATATGTTCAATACGGAACAATCCCCCCGTCCCTTCCAACTCTCGGTAGTTACCCCACTGCAGCATCCATGAAAACATGCACAGTCATGTCCAACCTAAAAAAACCTCACCCATCTTCACACAGTTGCTGGAGCCATTTCCCTACGGACTGTGTGTTCAGTTTCGGTGGTACTTTCTCCTGCGGACAGCCGTTGTGGGAAAAGGTCATCTACAAGATTGTGGTTTACTATTTACAGCAAACACACCGACAAATATACAACGACACAGCAATACTAGCCTAATGGAAATGTAAAGGTCAGCACAGAAAGACAGTCTTTGTGTGTGCGCGTTTGTGCGTGCATGTGTGTTCTCCTACAGTGTGTATATTTTTCTTGTGCAGAAAGTTCTGAAAGGAATTTTGGGAGTAAAATGCCACCGGCCTGCCAGTGTTATCTACCCAAGCCACAAACAAACACTTACACACACAGCTCAGCTTAGACTGCAAATATCGGGTAGATAAGAAAGAGGTCCAACACAGGGAGAATAGGCAAAAAGCCAGTCTGTCACTATCAAAACAAACATGCACGCACACACACACATGCACACATGTGCACACGCACGCACGCACGCACACACACACACACACACAGGACAGAAAATTTTAAGTCTTTCAGCAGAATGCATATGTAGGTAATAACATTTCCCCACCCTTACTGTATATCTATCTATCTATATAATATTTATAAAATAAAATATGTCCACCATGCCCTTTCATCCTTATGCTGGTTGTTTATGTTTGGGCACAATCAGACACCTGAACGGAATGAGCTTCTGCTGCTCAGCACCACCCCAAACATAAACAACCAGCATGAGGACGAGGGGGCGTGGCGCATGAAAAATTACGGCCACAACAGTCAACATGTAACTGGTCACCTGGTAACCAATCATCTACCTTTCTAAACTCATCTCTGCGTGAAGTGAAACAGAGAATAACCTCTATTCGACTTGGTTATCTCTATTTCTACTCGGCCATGATATGGAACCTCGAAAGTAGCACAAAGGAGAAAAATTGCATCTGATGGGAAAGCACGCATGTTCAAATTAATTTATTGATGTTCAAATAAATCGGAAGAATAAATCATGCTTGGTGTGTCAAGGCCTTAACCCACAGCCTAAATCAATTCTTGTCCTGCTGGCAGGAAATTTTCCTGCAAACCACGTTAAGTCCTTGCTTCAGGCACCATCATCTCAGGATTTTATATTTGTCTACTAAGGCCACATTTCTGTTGCTCTGGCAAATACCCAATATCTGCACCACTGCAAACCATCAATTATGGCTGTTTGTTGTGTCCAGTTTGATTTATGATTCAGAAAAGAATGTTCTGTTATCACAGCAGAGATCAGAAACACCATTAACTCTGACGTAAGTTTTGATTCTCTCAATCATAGCAGGGTGCCTTTGTTGTTTCAAACTATGCGAACCAAATCTTTAAAAGATGATGTATGATCTGACTGCACTCAAGATTTTTCCCCTTTTTGATTATGTAGTCATGTTTGATGTCAGATGTTTGGCTCCTCACACCATGGGTGGGCATTTCAAGCAAAACGACTGTTTAGTATTCATTGGAAACTATTTGGCTATTCAAAGAAGAGAGAGAGACAGAGAGACAGAGAGAGAGTCTCATTCAAACATCTGTGCCATTTTATTTCACCATTATATTCTTTAGTGATGCAATGAATGAGTGAGAATTCCATCAAATTTAATTAACCTCTTATGCCAAAACCCCCTAAAACACAGGATATAATAAACTGCTCTTTTCCCAAAAAACTTATTTTTCATTTATTTAAAATGAGTTTCACATGTTTACAGTAGCATCTTATTTCAAAGCTCCACTCTTGCTTTACCAGCACCTGATAATAACGTAATCTTCTTTTTCTTCTTTTTTGTTTAATGGCGTATGGCAAATACCTTTAAGGGTATATAACCAATGCCTTCTGGTGGTTACTACCAGCCGCCAGTAAAATAAAAGGGAAAATATGTATGTGTGTACATATATATATATATATGTGTGTGTGTCTAAATTTTACATATTACATTACATTCTTATATTTATTAAATTCTTAAAATGTTACATTTTTATTTTTTTTTTATCTGCATACTTAGTTATGTAAAGTTGGGGGAACATGAACCTCAGAATTTCATTTCTGTCAGGTTGCCGGGGGAGGAATCCCCAGGACCCTGAACTGCCTCTTGGGAGGAAACAGGCTTGAGAACTTGAATCCATTCTGTG
>JBBPDC010000084.1:671491-691929 GCA_037974485.1 Hemigrammopetersius urotaenia | reverse complement strand
ACACACACACACACACACACACACACACACACACACACACACACACACACACACACACACACACATATATGTATATGCAGAAGTTTAATGTGAAAACCAGTGGCAGCTGACCTGAGGTCAGTGTGTACTCATGTTGCTCTCTGTAGGTCCTAAGATGGTCATGTGGAGTTCTATAAGCTCTCTGCCATCCAAACCTACAGAAACCAGTAATCAGTGACCTGTACTGGCCTTGCTGGTCTTTTCTTCACGTGGAGGGAAAAGAGTGTATCAGCTAGAGCTGCACAGTAGAGCTGCACCTGTTTATCATTTTCACAATATCGGTCTCTGCAATATAGATATCACAAAAGGGTGCAATATGCAAATGAGCAAATGAGCCTCACTGTCAGAGACTGTGTGACCAATCACAGGTCCAGGCGAGTTACTGCGTGTTCTGATAACATGAGGTCTTTGTGTAATCCTACAAAAGTCAAATCTTTAACCATTAAAGACACTGATTTGTTCTTAGAAGGTCCATATTTAATATTTTGTATTTGTATTTTTAATATTTTGAATTCCTATTCTATTTATTTTTTTCTATAACATTTGTGCATGTTTGTGTGTCATGAATATTCATAACTATGTGACCATTTTCCAAAGTGTTAATTATTCCTTGCAATTAACACTTAATGCTACTTTAATTAGAGAAAAGTGATGATACTGGTGCTTCAACATTCGCAGTATAATTGCAGTACTTATATGCGGTCTATATCGTGCAGCCCTGGTTCACTATATGAACAAAAGTATTGGGACGCTGACCATTACACCAACAATGTCAATTTTCATGACATTGCATTCAGATTCATGAAATTGGTCCCCCTTTGCAGCCATAACAGGTTCCACTCTTCTTGGAAGGCTTTCCACAAGCATTTCAGTGGGAATTTGTGCCCATTCATTCTGTGGATTTATGAGGTTGAATTAGAAGGTCTGGCTCATAATCTCCGTTGCTGTTCATCCCAAAGGTGCTGGATGGGATTGAGGTCAGGGCTCTGTGTGGGTCTGTCAAGGTCTTCCACACCAAACTCATCCAATTATGTCTTTATGGAGCTCGCTTTGTGCACTGGGACACAGCCATGCTGGAATAGAAAAGGTTCCTCCACAAATTGTGGTCCACAAAGTTGGAAGCATGGTGTTGTCCAAAATTTAGACTCTCTTTCACTGGACGTAAAGGGCCTGAAAAAGGTATGTCCCAATATGTCCGTCACAAATGACAAGTCAAACTAGACCGAACCTGTTTATACTTTTATAGTCACATAAGTAAAAATACAAATATGGGATAATACGGGGCAGCAAAGTGCAGAAATAATGTTGAGTTTTTAAAACATTTGTTCATGCACATATGTTTTGTGTATAAGTACAAAGACAAAAGACATTGTGTTTAAATGTGTAGGGGATATATTGAAAGCTTCTGAAAGCTTGTACTGCCTCTCTGTAGTCCAGCTGAGTGGCGTCACATTTAAAACTCTAAATTCAAGCTTCCATTTGATGTTACTGGTATTTTGGACTGTAACCTAATAAGATTTTTACGCTTGGCTCTTTTACGCTTGGTTCCCCAGCTAAACAGATCCGATTACTGTGGTGACTAATATGCAAATCAGCTCATGTACAACAACCAATTGCCTGATTTTGCCTCATTTTTCTGTTCTACTGAGAAGTAAAGTACAATTTTGCAGAACGCACTCAGTGTTTACAAGAAGACAGGTGTTTAGAATAATTATCCTCCTGTGTTATCTCCATCACGAACCAGGTGTGTTAAAACAGTGTGTTACAGCGAGACGATGAAATCCGATGAAGAAAAGCAATTTTTAACCATAAAAGTGATTCCTAACAAGCTCAAACAGAATTAAACTCAAAGGAAACTCATGATAGGAGATGGAGCAAAAATGCTTGTATTAAGTCCAAAGGAACTGTTACAGTATCAGGAAGTTGCTGAATAAGTCTGGGGGGGGGCGTATGTATTGACATTGCTACAACAACTGGCAAAAACATGTCTAAAACCAGGCCCCTGTGATCAGAAGGCCCTGGGTTTAAATCCCAGGACTGCTAGTGGCTCTACCTGTTGGTGGCAGCTCCCTGCTTCACTTGGCGAATGGCTTAAATGCAGAGAATTTCACACTGTTCACAGTGTGTGCTGTATTCACGCTTAAGTATAAGGGGTCACTTTACTTTACTTTTTTCTCCCGAAGTGCTTTAAAAGATCAATCTGTTCAAACCTGCATTATTGCCAGGTTCATACAAAGCCAGACCCAAGCATGGATTAAAACAGGCAGCAATATTTATTTCATATACCAGCAAAATGCTAAGATACTGGCAGAGTTCCATAAAGGCAAATTAAACCAGAGAACACAACAAAAGAGCGAGACAGGAGTCAAGAAAGACAAGCAGAGGAATTCAAACCACTCACTTGCTATCTGTAACTGTTTCATCCTCACTAGTGTCATGGCTACCTGGAGCTTATCCTGGTCGTGAGGCAGGGACTCACCCAGGACCTACTGCAAAGCACACATCATTTGCTCACACACTCAGTCAAGAATCCCAAATTCTCCTGACACACATGTCTTTGGACAGTGGGACAAACCAGAGAACTTGGAGGAAACCCACACCACCACGAGGAAAACACGCAGGCTCTGCAAGGCCAGGACCCGGATTCGAACCAGGTGTGAGGCAATAGTGCTACCCACTGCGCCAATGTCCAATTCAAACCTGATAAATTGAATAACAGAATACAACAACTGGTAATACTTTATATCCGTTAATTAGAGTCATGTGAGTTAATTAGAGTCATGTGAGTTAATTAGAGTCATGTGGCAGTTGGTAGCCTAGTAGTTAGGGCATTCGCCCTGTGATCAGAAAGTCTGGGTCCGCTAGGCACCTCTGAGGTACCCTGAGCAAGGTACCATCCCCACACTCTGCTCCCCGGGCGCTGTGTTCGTAGCTGCCCCCTGCGTCAGTTGGTGAATGGGTTAAATGTAGAGGAAGTATTTCGTGCTGTTCACACTATGTGCTGTGGTGTGTTCACGTATGACCGGATTGTCACTTTCACTTTCATATAGGGATTAGAAGTCGTTCTGGGCAGAGTGTGGATTGTCCTGCCATATTTGGGGAGTACTGCCTTTTTTAACAACAAAAAACAGTTAAAAACACCGTCCCCCCACCTGCATTTTTGGTCTCTTTGGGGGGGTGGTCTGGGTCTTGATCGAGGGGTACAGTACCCCCCAATACCCCCCGTAATTCAAACCATGGTTCTGGGAAATCTGGGGTTGGTGTTGGTGTCTGGATCTGATATAAACATAATCCTGAAACAGGGTGCATGAAATGACGAGGTGTAATAGAGAAACAAACTTTCCAAAGACCCTAAAAAAGTGTTGTCATTGTTAGCTGAATGAGATTTTTCCTATCAACAGGTGCTACAAAAAAACAGGATTTATGGATGGATGCTACATGTTCACATATTGTTGTTTCTAATGCTGTAGGTCTTAAAGATGTTGGTTTGTACTTAGTTGGGATAAAATTACAAATAAACAACAGTACTTTTATCATTTTATCAAGTCACCAGTATATAAAAATTAAGAGAACTGCTACTTGTCAGATACAATTTCTTAGTGTGGCAGATAGTCAATAAATAAATAAATAAATAAATGCTGATAAATGTGTGTGAGGAAGGTGTGAAGATTCTGAAACAGTCTTCAGGTGATGCTCAGACAGACACATCATTATAGTTACAGATAAAGGTGAACTGTATTCAAGGTCAGTGTTGTTGAGTTGTAATCTTCCCATCCTTTCAGGAAAAACTAAACAAGCAAACAAACAAAAACAAACCTATAAATAAATAAATGAGTTTCACAGCACAGAACAGCGTATTTAAAGCAAACTGCACAAACATGTCAGAAAAGCCAAGTGGAGGGGGGAGGAGCGGAGGAGGTGTATAGCTTGTGTTTGTGTGTGTGTTTTTTGTGTGTCTGGAGAGAGAGAGGGAGAGAGAGAGCAAGGGAGAGATGGAGAGAGGGGGGAGAAAATACATATTTTTCTACTCCTCTCCTTTTTTAGTTTGTATTATATAAAGGGATTAAAAAGGAGTGAAAAAGATTGAGGGAAAGAAAGAAGTGAGAGTGAGCGCGAGAGAGACAGAGAGATACAGAGAGAGAGACGGAGAGACAGAGACAGAGACAGAATCAGAGAGACAGACAGACAGAATCAGAGAGAGAGAAAGATGGAAGAAAAGAAGCTCTTATTTCCAAGTTAAGACATGACAAAGCGATTGACTGTCCAAGGGCACACACAATTAGTAAGACCACTATAGTCACAAACTGTGTGTGTGTGTGTGTGTGTGATGTAGTGGGGTTTGGCTGGAAAATTACATAAGAGTCAGCACTGCAGGGACGCACTTATTCAACAACTACACCACTAAATATACACAGCAGACAGAGAAAGAGAGAGAGAGAGAGAGAGAGAGAGAGAACAGAGAAAAAGAAAAAAGAAAAACAGAGAGAAACAGGGAGACAGAGATTTCTTCAGCAACACTACAGGACGACGAGGAGAGATGCAGAGTGAGAGAAAAGGAATGATGTGGGGAGAGAAACAAAGGAAAAGAGAGATAAAGACAGAGTTAGAGCAAGCAAGAGAGAGAATGTGACTCTTTACTAAAAAACACTTGTAATCTGCTGCCACCTATTGGTAATCAATGAACAAACATACACACACACACACACACACGCGCGCGCGCGCGCTGTAGGTATAATATTACTATAAAGAACACAAAACCGGTTCTGTTGATTAAACTGCTGGCAGGCGAGTGCTGCTGTCTGTGCATGAAAAGAAAATCTGTACACTTCAGATCTACATAAAAATAATGACTAAATTATAATAAAAAATAACTGCAAATGCTGCCTGGGAGCATTTTGTTGTATTGCACAAAGAGAGCGCTCACTAGTGATTTGAAGATCAACTATCCTATGGGATGTAGACATCAAGAGCAACTGCCTGATCTTCACCTTACTAGCTAAAGGGATTACCATCTAGCCATTGTTCTCGTTCTGTAGACAGCGCTGCAGGCATTTATAGACCCTGCTGCCCCTGATCTGAGGAGAACTTGAGGTCCATCAAGGTCCACTTGCCTAAGTGCTTTAGAAAGTATGCTTTCTAAAATGCATCTAAAGCTCTAAGATCACTGACCTACAATCTGCCAACAGACACCAACAAAGCCAAACTCTGGTGTGTCGTGCCTCTGTGTGGCTTGACATTCCTACAGTGTTCTTCCCATTCATCATGGCTCATTTAATTTATCAGTTCTTCTGAACTTCATAAAATCAGCTCACAACATTAAGATGACTGTATATGTTGGTGAATGTTAGTGGGTGAGAAGTCATGGTGTTTAGGTGAAGAATGATGGTGCTTGGGTGGGGAATGGTGGTGTTTGGGTAAAGAATGATGGTGTTTGGATGGGGAATGGTGGTGTTTGGGTAAAGCATGATGGTGTTTGGATGGGGAATGGTGGTGTTTGGGTAAAGAATGATGGTGTTTGGGTGGGAAGTGATGGTGTTTGGGTGAGGAATGATATGTTTGATTGGGGAATGGTGGTGTTTGGGTAAAGAATGATGGTGTTTGGATGGGGAATGGTGGTGTTTGGCTAAAGAATGGTGGTGTCTGGGAGGGGAATGTTGGTGTTTGGGTAAGAATGATGGTGTCTGGTGGAGAATAATGGTGTTTGGGTAAAGAATGATGGTGCCTGGTGGAGAATAATGGTGTTCGGGTGGAGAGTGATGGTGTTTGGGTAAAGAATGATGGTGTCTGATGGAGAATGATGGTGTTTGGGTGGGAAGTGATGGTGTTTGGGTGAGGAATGATGGTGTTTGGTGGAGAATAATGGTGTTTGGGTGGGAAGTGACTGTGTTTAGATGAAGAAGGATGGTGTTTGATTGGGGAATGGTGGTGTTTGGGTAAAGAATGATGGTGTCTGGGAGGGGAATGTTGGTGTTTGGGTAAGAATGATGGTGTCTGGTGGAGAACAATGGTGTTTGGGTAAAGAATGATGGTGCCTGGTGTTTGGGTGGATACTGATGGGGTTTAGAGGAGAATGATGGTGTTTGAGTGGACAAAGATTATGTTTTGGTGGGGAATGATGGTGCTTAGGTGGAGAATGATGGTGTTTAAGTAGAGCGTGATGGTGTTTGGTGGAGAACAGTGGTCTTTGGTGGAGAACGACGGTGTTTCTGTGGAGAATGCGGGTGTTTGATTGTTAGTGGAGAATACTGAACTTAATTTGAGCTCTACAACCAGACAACAGCCACACAAAAAAAACTGAAGGCAGGGAGTCTGAGAAAGTCAGAACAGAACGGAAAAGAAAGGCAGTTTGTTCAGCTGGAGCGTGGCTTCACTGACAGAGAAGAATGTTTCCTGCGATTTGGAGAATGTTCTATCAGAAACTTTTCTCTTCCTGCATTAACTTAACCGTTTGTGTGGAAATTGAATTTATCATAGACATCACAAGCCACACAAGAAGAGGGGGACAGAGAGAGGGAGAGGGGGAAAGAGAGAGAGAGAGAGAGAGAGAGAGAGAGAGAAAGAAAGCGCTAGATATATATATCAACAAACAGTATTTTTATAAACAAAAATACTGTTGAAAGATTTTTGATAGGAGAAAGCAGGGTCCGCTTTAATTTCCCAGAAAAAACTCTCAGAGTGAAGTTTCCTCAAAACTAAACCATTTTAAAAACAACATCATCATCTACGAGGCTGCAACTTAGGCTATTTCACACCCAATTGGACCACTTATTTCTTCCCAAACGCCTTTCAGAGCAACATTTCTCTTCACAATTGCCTGATTCTCTTTCCCTTTCACACAAACACCCTCACACATACAAACCAATTTATAAAGATGTCACTCAGGCTAATAGTGTCATCTGATTACTAGATGGTACAGGTTAGAACAGATTTATTTAGTAAAGATGTATTTTCAGGAAAAAAAATTTGACGGTGATCTGACCCAGGTTTATGTTATACATGCAGCCCAAGAACAGCTATAATGTGTTTTTGACAGCAGTCATTTTCGTTAGAGGCAGCAGCTATGAGAAACTGCCAGCAATCACTGTGAACTAGTGGGCTAAAAATAGAACTGCAATCAGATCTTCTTCTGAAAGCGTGGATTTATCCAATGCCATCTGATCAGAAATCAGGAAGAGAAAAACTGCTGCTCCCAGCCAACTGTCAATCATCCACAATGAAAGTTTACTTTTCACTAAAATCTGGTAGATTTAGCAGAATTGGCCGTTCTAATCAGTGGCGGTTCTAGACCAAAATTACCAGCAGGGTCGAGGTGGGGCCAGTGTGTTTTTAGAGGGGGCATATACCGTCAAAACAGGTCAATATTTTATATATTTATTTTCATTACAGTTCTACCTCCACATCTTTGCAGCTGTTTTACAGCTTTTTAACAACCAAAGTATACAATTTGCGATGCTGGTCTTCAGGTTATAGATAACGTGTGTGTGAAGCACTTTAAGCAGTTCGTCTAGAACACACGTAGCCTTAGTTCCGTTCTTCAAGTCAGTGCATGTCGCAATAAGAAATTAATGTTTAAATCAATGGCTGTTCATTGCAGGGGCCATAACAGGGGCCAGGAGCAATTCTACAGGGGCCCTGGCCCACGCTGGCCCCCGTCTAGAACCTCATATGACAATAGTGGAAATGTTACATTTCATAATGGCTTGATACTGCTTCGCAGTCATAATGTTGTGTATTCAGTCATTTAAAATAATTTAAGTCCATTAGAAGGAGTCACTGGGCGTCCAGGGAGCAGCACTAAGGTACCCTTGAGCAAGGTCCCCACAAACCGCTCCGCAGGCGTCCCTGTTGGTGGCTGCCCACTGCTTCACTTGGTGAATGGGTTAAATACAGAAAAAGAATTTCACACTGTTCACACTGTGTGCTGTGAGTTGTGGTCACACGTGCATATAAGGGGCCACTTTACTTTACTGTTGAACTCTTCTACATTGAAATATACACTGAATCATTAACATATTCTTAAATAAAACACCTTTAGCAGTACTACAGTACTACATTTTTTTTTACCGAAATTGCTTATAGTAAATTCTTATCATTGTAGCACTAAATACAGGGAAGAAAATATTATAGGCGATTCTAAAAGCACACAGTGTTAGTGGAGTCGTTTTTGTAAGGGTTTTAACATGAGAAAGTTTAAGCTGAGAGGAGTTTTACTGTTTTTATGGAACCTTTTTACTGAAAACTAGCCTGATCTGTCTTGTAGCTGCAGAAGAGTCTTCTGCTGGCCACTTTGCTTAAGGAAAAAAGAGCCTGTTTTTGAGTGAAAAACACTAGAAAAAATTGCTGAAGCCTTTGTCTGTTGCACTTTTCCCCCACACTTGTAACGAGGGACACGTTATTAGCTCAGCACTTTTCCATATGTATACCCCCGTTATCTCCCACAAGCTGCTTCTTGTTGTGGTCATTAATGTAGCTGCTTATGTAAATTGCTCGTTAACCACAATCAGTGGCGACCGGCATAAAACGAAAAGCTTGATCATCGTTTGTTTTGACTACGGCCAAGTATGCATTTGCATGCTCATGCATATTCATATAATTGGCGGTTCAAAAAAAACCCCTCAGAATTCATTGCTATTCAGCTCTTTGTTCTTGCCGGTTAACAAAAGTCATTATTTGCTGGTTGTAATGAATATTAGCATTTTCATCAGTCAGGATAAATAGTCTTGTGAAGTCTCAGGTGAACTGCTGGGTAACCAAGCTTAAGAAGCATTAGACATTTATGTCAGTTCTCTTGTAATGGAAAATGGAAATAATTTAAAATCAAAAACGTTGATGTGGCCATTAAAATGTCCATTCACATTCTAATTTTCTCACTCCCATGGTCTCTCTCTCTCTCACACACACACACACACACACACACACACACAAAAGCTCTGACACTGAAAGACTAAAAGTACTGATGGTTTATGGAGAATGCAGCAGAAACTGATGGTGTGTGGAATAGAATGAATGTTAGGTGTAGAATAAGAATGATGGTATTTTATAGATACATTTGTTGTTTGATGGACATATTGAATGTTAAATTATAAATCTCAGTGTTTCATAGGAAATTATGGTGGGGAATGGACAATGATTATGTTTGATGGGCAATGATGGTGTTTGATGGGAAATGATGGTGTTTGGTGGGGATGATGGTGTTTAGAAGAGAACGATGGTGTTCAGAGGAGAATGAAGATGTTCAGAGGAGAATTATGGTGTTTGGTGGAGAATGATGGTGTTCAGAGGAGAATTATGGTGTTCAGAGGAGAATGATGGTGTTTGGTGGAGAATGATGGCGTTTGGTTGGGGAATGATGGTGTTTGGTTGGGGAATGATGGTGTTTGGTGGAGAATGATGGTATTTGGTTGGAGAATGATGGTATTTGGTTGGAGAATGATGGTATTTGGTTGGAGAATGATGGTGTTTGGTTGGAGAATGATGGTGTTTGATGGAGAATGATGGTGTTTGATGGAGAATGATGGTGTTTAATGTAGAATGATAGTGTTTGATGGAGAATGACTGTGGTTGATTTAGAATGATGGTGTTTGATGGAGAATGATGGTGTTTGATGGAGAATGATGGTGTTTGATGGAGAATGACGGTGGTTGATGGAATATGATGGTGTTTGATGGCGATTGATGTTGTTTGATGGTGAATGATGGTGTTCGGTGGTAATTATGGTGTTTGATAGAGAATAATGTTGTTTGTTAAAAAGCAAGGGACTGTACAGTATAGGCTTTAGAGAAAAAATGCTAAGAACAAAAGAAATCACAGATTCTGACCCTCAAAAGCTCAATAAATAGTTCAGCTAATGAGATCCTGGTAATACCACAAGCTTTGAAGATCAGGAGAAGTAAGAAGAAGACCATTCTGCTGGTCTAGGATCAATTCCTCCATCCAAATCAGCATTCTGCACAATATCTTTGGACCAAGTGAGATCCGTCTCAGGTCAATAACAAAACCATCCAGCCCCCACAGGCGCACACAGAAGCCATTCTGTTTACACAGAGACTTTTTGGAGTTTTGATGTGAGAGACACAGTTTAAAGTGGAACAGATGGTCTTGTTCTCACACACACACACATTTTCTCTACCTCCCTATTACACACACTCTGCTCTAAGGAAAACCATTTGTCTAAACTGCACTTGTCACGCTCTGAATCCAAATTGAGGTGCGAGGTATGTGAGCAGAGTGCACTGGCAGAATGTTAATGAAGTTATCTGACCTGGAGAGGGGGCTTCCTTTCTTTATTCTCAAGAAAATCTGATATGAGGCTCATTCGTTTTAAAAGAAAACAACAAAGTAAAGTGTGCAATGTAAAGCTACAATGGGAATAGTAAGGGTGATCACCTAAAAATAAGGGAAAGACAAGAAACAGACATCAGAGATGAGAATTAAGTCACCAAACGCATGACAATAGTTTTTCAGCGTAGAATGTTGGTGTAGGATGGTGTTGGGGTTCGGCTGAAAATGCTTGTGTTTGTTGGGGTATGCTGGTGTTTAATGAAGAATACTGGAGTATAAGTGAGAATGATGGTGTTTGGTTGGAGGTGGTTTGTGTTTCTTTGAGAATTGTGGTGTTTAATAGAGAATACTGTTGTTTAGTGAGAATTAAAAGCCTTATGGTACTGGGAATCATACACTGCTTGTTGTTTGGTGAGTAATCCCTCACCTTTGTTTTCCCTTTTTGTTCTCTGCTATGGATCACATCGGGCTTGCCTTCGTCCACTTTTGGCCTGTAATAAAGGACAAAGCAAAGACAGAGACATGTACATTTTGAATATGAATATGCAAACATCTCAAATGTTACATTGTTGCATTGTTTAACATGTCTAAGATATGAATATCAATACATTATCAGCAAACTTCTCAAATGTCACATAAAGTCCAATTACATCCTACTAAAATGTAAAACAATGCAAAAGTTAGCATTTTAAGAGTAAGACAGGTTATACTGCAGGCATTTCTGGTGACAGGGAGTGAAAATGTAAGGTTTAGTAAGGTAACTGAATAACCTAAATGTGTCAATTGTCTTTTTTCATGTCGGGCTGTGGGTTTAGATTTGTCTGGATGTGCATGTAGAGTGGATTCTTCGAAAAAGAAGTAAAATGTAGTCCAGGCCTCAAGGGCCAGATATGAGCGCTGTTTTATTTCATAATCTAAAAAGGACCTTTTCCTATTCAGTCTACTAGGTTTGACCTTGTCTAATTCATAATACGATACATTAATATGCTGATCGTAAAGAGATGGCTGTCTTTATTTCTTTGAGAAAAAGACAGAGAGAGTGGGGGGGGCATTAATATTAGCATATGAATCAGACCTGCTTTTGAAACCTTTCTCTTTTGAAAAACTTTTATACTTCTTATTCTCCTGCAATCACAGAAGATTACAATGGAATACATTATGACACACATGCAGTACAGTTTAAAAACAATTATATTAGATTGTCATCAGAACAATTAGTCATTGTAATAAAATGATGTAATTATTTTTTTGATGGTGTGACAGTGACCAAGTGCAAAAGAATGACTGTGTTATGAGCACAGACATCAGTGTGGTTTAATCTTCTTTTTTATTAGGAGGGTTGTCTTCTAACATTTCATCCTATGAACTACTGAATAGATGGAATCTGTAGATTTACATCAAAGATCATGGTACAAACAGCCATTGTTAGGAAACATTCAGGGTTACAGTTTTGATTTGTTTAACGAGGAGGGTTAGGGTCGGTTAGGCTAAGAGTTAGGAAGAGCTTGGCACATCATTTAACATTATAACAACTTAAAATAATAGCAAATAGATTAGGTATTCATTACATTATGTTTGGCAGATGCTTTAATTCAAATGGACTTACAATACGAGGAAACACTCACGTTTCTGGCAGAGGTGGACAGTAACGAAGTAGCTTTACTTGAGTAATGTACTTAAGTAGAGTTGTTGAGTATCTGTACTTCACTTGAGTAGTATTTTTTTTGGAAACTTATGACTTTCACTTCACTACATTTGAAAGACAAATATCATACTTTTTACTTCACTACATTTCTATCAAGGGTCTCGTTACTTTTAATTCTAAAAGTGGATGTTTTTTCCTCCTTTTCTAAAACGTGATTGTTTTTTTTCCCGGCTGACGTCGCGTCTGACGTAGCCTGTAACCATCAAATTAAGTTCAACACCGGTATTGCATTTCTGCAACACCAGAGGAGGGACGGAGACGGAGATTTTTCAGTGCCATTTTCGCACCCATGGCCATATCTTGACAAAATGTTTAGATTTTCCGAAAGGATTAACATGTAAACATTTTATTAGCTACAAGTGAAAGTTTGCAGTGAAGTTGTCCAAGGTTTTAGTAATCACATTAACATGCAAAACGGCCTGTGAAATGACTTTGCCCGCCAAGTCCAAGGCAAGGCTTGTCTACTAATTAATTTATAAAGTTAGTACGTAAAAACGGAGCTATGACTTGTGGTCTTTGTCAGCTCGGGTTGTGTTTCATTCTGTAACATTTTACCAATTTCTTATTCTACAGGTTCTACAGGCGAGTCAGAGGCATTAGGTATTGTATGTGTTGTGCCAACAATGCAGTGAAAAAAAATTACTTTTAATACTTAAGTATTTTTAAAAGCAAGTACTTCAGTACTTTCACTTCAGTAAAAATTTGACTGCACGACTTTCACTTGTATTGGAGTAACATTTGACCAGTGGTATCTGTACTTTCACTTAAGTACTGAATGTGAGTACTTTGTCCACCTCTGGTTTCAGGACAGTGTAAGAACCAGAAGAAAGCTCTAAGTGCTACATTTTTATGTAGGAGTAGTGCAAGAAGATCAGGAGATGAGATGCGATCTTAACCAGCTGTAAGGGTCTTATCATTCTATCATTAGAATTTTATTGTGTAATGGCAGGGCTAAAACTGCAGTAGGCTGAATGGGCCTAAATATAACAGCATACATTCAAAACTTGCTTTTGCAGTTTAGATTCCTCACACTGGGGAGTAAATGTACATAATACATCACATTAAAATATAAGAATGGATTTCCTTGCGTTTTTGAAAAAATGAGTTTGTATTGTAATGTGTGCTGCTCTATTGGTAAAGCACCTAGAGCTTTCTTTTGGTCTTGTTTCCTCAAGTGTTCCACGAAGGACACACACTTGGCTTTGCTCTCTCTGGGTAATTTGGATGCTACTCCTAATACCAAAAACACAGACAAAAGCTTAAAATCATTAACATCTAAATCAATGCTATTGAAACCCTTCAGGGGTGCTTTAGTGTTATGTATTTAGTGCAGATCGTGACTCTTTTGATGACTTCACTGACACCAATGACTTCATACATCAAGTTCTGCAAGGATGTGCATCAGTACCTACAGTGACATTCTTTGGCAAACAAAAAAATCATTTCCTATGTAGAGAAAAGATCATGCAAGATTCATGCTGGGATCAATACAAAGCAGCCAGATAAGAAAAGCAGCTTTGCAAATATCTGGATCTCCAACAAAAATAATACAATACGGAAAAATGACATGACAAATCACAAAACATGCCATGGCTCCCCTTGAGATAATGACCTTCACCTCTCAGATAAATTAAATAAGTTTTATGGTCTGGTTACCTAAGGTCTGGTAACTTATTCCATCAGCCATACCTCTACATCCAAGAGGATGAGCTACTACACATTCAAGAAGCTGAACATCAGGAAAGCAGCTGGGCCAGATGGGATCAGTACTGCTTTGCTCTACAGTCCTACAGGGCTTCAAGTTCTCTTCCATCATTCTTGTGCCAAAGATCATGTGCTTCAGTTACCGCAGACCAGTTGCCCTAACATCTATGGCCATGAAAGCATTTGAGTGCATCATTTTGTCATACTTGAAATTCTGTACCTTCCCACTAATGGACCATATCAATTTACTTACCAAGCCAACTAGTCTGTTGATGGTGATGTCAGCATAGCACTCCACCATGCCTTGCATGCCTTGGAATCACCAAACACCTACACACACATCCTGCTCATTGACTTTAGTTCCTCCTTAAAATCCACCAACCTACGCTTGGACATGAAAACTGACCCAGCCATATTCACTGGATTCAGAGCTCTTTGAGGTAATGAGGCAAACTTAGAGTGAACTCAGTACCGTAACCTCATAAAGTAAACTGGCCTCTTATGGTCACGTGTCAACAAACCACAGCACACAGTGTGAAATTCTCTCTCTATATTCAACCCAGTCACCAAGTGACGCAGTGGACTGCCACCTAAAGGGGGTGCCCAGGGAGCAATGTGTGGGCACCGTAGCTTGCTCAAGAGTACTTCAGTGGTGCCACTGGCAGTCCTGGGAATCAAACCCATAACCTTCCTTAACCACCAGCTGCCTCTTCAGGGACTGTTCCATAGGTGTACAGGAACAGCGCTGAGCTGCGATGGCATGGGACTTTACAGTGTATCTAAGCCTGTTAACAGTGTTTTGATTCTATTCTCTAACCACAGTTTATGGCCGGTCATCATCTCAAAACCACATCCAACACAACTTTTTCTAGCATTATAGAAAACTCCCACTGAAATGTATCATCAGCCCAAAAAGACTTGTATTTTGTTGACTTTGCAGTTTGTATGTCCATTGTTTTTTAGCAAGGACATGAAAAAATGATATTGGACTGTGTTCTCTCCACTGGCTTTTCTCATTCAACCACTCACTTTCCATCCATGTACAATTATGAAAAATGAATTTAAGCAAAGATTGGCAACATAGAGGAGAAATCTGGAACCAAACACATGAAGTGAAGCACACCACTGCACACAGTGTGAACAGCACGAAATTCAACCTCTGCATTTAACCCATTCACCAAGTGATGCGGGGGCAGCCAGGAACACAGCGCCCGGGGAGCAGTGCGTGGGGACGGTACCTTGCTCAGGGTACCTCAGCAGTGCCTAGCGGTCTCGGGAATCGAACCCGGACTTTCTGGTCGCAGAGCTACCAGCTACATGTAATCAGCCAACAAAATATCAACTACTTAAAATAAATCTGTGTACTTTTTACTGCTTTCTTGTTTGTTGGTATTTATTTGAATATTCACTCACGTTTTTGCTGGCACTGTTGATGCAAAAGGCTGCAAACAAATCACACAGATGTCTTTTGCACAGTACTGTACACTGGCAATAATCTGAAGTGGAAAACTAACAACGCATACATCGCTAAACAAAAACTCAACAAGGGAGCTTAAAAAAAATACAGGATCAAGCATCAACTTCCTTCTCATTCTATTCCAACCATTACCACACCTTTTACTACAGCATGGTAGGACAGTGAAGACAGTCAAATACAAAAACTACAGTCAATTCTCAGCATCCAAAATTATAGGCAACTCACTCCCCATGGTTTAATCTCTACATTCTCACCGGACTGTAAAGATCATCTCCGACCCCTCACATCCTCCTCATCACCTCTTTCTGAATATTTAATAGTTTTTCCTTCACTGTCAGTGTGTCTCCAGTCAGTTTGCTACAGCATGGTAACTGATTGCCCCCTTGTTGAGCTGTAATCAGAAGGATGTGGGTTCAAATCCTACGGCTGCTGGTAGCAGCACAGAGGTACCCTTGTGCAAGATACCATCCCCACACAACCCGGGCGCTGTGTCACTGACTGTCCGCTGAATCACTTGTTCACACTGTGTGCTGTGGTGTGTTCGTGTGTGACAAATGGACACTTTACACTTTACCATGCTAGTGAATAAATATAGCCGATGTCAGCACTGGTTTATCATTATTTAAGAAAGAAGTTGACCACCCAGGCCAATCAAACTGGCTGCCTGCCTACGCTTGACTGAAATTGTCCATTAGAGACCAATCAACAGCAGCCCAAGCGAAGCTGAGCAATAATGCTGAATGTTTTAACACAGGGCTTTTCAGCCCACACAACCCAACAGCATACTTCTGTGGCCCAAAAGAAATTTCACCTGCCCTGTTTAAAGAAGCTTCTTGTGTGAACACACTCATGAAACTAAAGTGTAAGTGTCCATCTGTCATAGCACAGTGTGAACAGCACGGAATTGTTCTCTGCATTTAACCCATGCACCAGAGTGGGAGCAGTGTGTGGAGAGGTTATCTTGCTCAAGAGTACCTCAGTGGTGCCACTAGCAGTCCTGGGATTTGAACCCACACCTTCTGATCGCAGAAACAACTCCATAACCACTAGGCCACAGGTTGCCCCTGAGTGGTCTATGCAGTGTGTGAAGTGGACAGACCTAAAGCTTAATGGTATCTGAACTGACCAACATTTCTTGCAAAAAATTTAGAATTTCAATCAAAATAAAAAAAACAACATGTTTTAACAGACTTTAAACTGCACTAAATTTCTAATGTTATTAATAACATCCCTAAAGACTGCAGCCTGAATGTACTCACACTGGTTTGGAAAGTGGGTTTTAAATCTTAAAAACAAGAGAAAGGCAAGTCCCTGAGAAAAGTTGCAAGACTTCCCTCACTCAGGGGGTTCTAAGGGGGCCTCACTCTGGCACTTTATTACAGACAAACTTAAACATTAATCAGACCAAACACAAGACAAGCAATTATCTGGAATTATCTGGAAAACTGGGAGACAGAAACGAAATATACCAAAAAGACATACTCAGATAACAGAACATAAACTTCTGGCCATGATTACCACAGGCATTACAAGACATAAACAAAAACATCAATAAAAGCAGAAATACAGATAAACAGATAAAGACAGAGCTAAGGACCAAGAATTTCTGTGATTAAAACGATGTGACTAGCTGCTAGAAAACTACATCTAGACACTCCTACTCTGCCTAAACCAGCAACGTTAAGTCATCCACGCTGGACATCTGAATTTAGTGGTTCTTTACATTTGTATACACACCAATATGATTCCAAAATCATCGTTACTTTGCTTCTGCAGTATTGCATGAGAGAGAGAGGGAAAGAGAGAAAGAGAGAAGGGGGGGCATGTTGTCTATAGCTGGTCATCATTGGCGTCACCATGTACTGCTGTGGGTTTTATAGAGTATGAGAGGGTGTATTTTATAGCCATTGTTTCTCTTTGTCGATTCTTCTTTCTCCTTTCTGTATTCATTGGCCCTGCTTTCTCTTTTTTTCTACTCCTTGTTTCTTACCCCCTTCCCTTTCTGGTTCTTTCCTCTCATTTTTTCATCCTCTACATCTCTCTTATGCTTGCTCTTTTTAGTATCAAATACCTGTATCTTTTTGTCCCCTCTCGCTCACACTTATTTATTCCTCTCATGTTTTCTTTCATCCTCTTCCGCCATTGTTATTTCTCCCCCTTTCCCTCATTCGCTCATATTCTTACTCTACTCATTGTCAACCTCTCTTTCTCTCTCTTGCTCGTTCTCCTTCAGTTTGAACTCCACTGATTCTGCTGGTCGCCCTGTTTTGCAAGTCTGGAAGAAATTTAAATATCTCTTTAGAAAGCAGAATCACGCCCGGTTAAAGAACACCGCACACACACACACACACACACACACACACACACACACACACACACACACACGTCTGAGAATAGCCCCCTGAGCCATAGATTACAGGATGCAAACAGGGCGATAAATTGTCTTTTGACTGTGAAAGGAAGATGAATGATGGTGCTCAGAGAGGAGAGAAAAGAGATTCTTCCTTTTAACAAACGACATTCAGAGCACAGAGAGGGAGGCTATAGTGGGTGGACGCTAACGCTAACGCATCCCATTCAAAGCCCATGAATCAAAACGACGCTGCACTGACTGCTAAAGAGAGGCAGCAGGAGGCTGAAGAGCTGCTGGAGAAAAGGAATTAATAAATAAATAAATAAATAAAAATTTTAAAAAGTGCTCTCAGGGTTTGGACCTTGTTTGCTAAATCAACATGGTACAAAGCCGGAGCTGATCAATACAGTGAGAACGACAGATAATGACGCGGCTCCTGGATATGGTTCTGTCGATACCAACTCCTGAGCCAAAGTGAGCAAATCTACAATCAGATCAAAAACCAGAGGGAGTACAGTTCTGAGTAACACTGATAAAGTTAACTTACACAAGATTATTGTAAAGGGGACATATTAAGCAAAACTCACATTAGTTATAACAAGTCTATGGGCTACAAAATATGTTCATGAAGTTGCACAAAATCACATGAAGAGATCACATGAAGAATAAAGCTGGTGAATATCTTTATGTGAGAGTGATTTTGTGCAAAAAAACTTCATAAACATGTTTTGTAAAGCCCATTGTTATATGCAGTCATAAGTTGTCATGTTAGATTTTGTCCATTAATATTACATGTGACACATTATTGGAACTATACTGGTCATGGCAGATACATTAGGATTATAACTTCTTAAAGTGAGTTTTGCATAATAGATCCCCTTTAAATATTACAACATAGATCAAATATATGGCAATATATTTGTGATGTAGTATTGATGTAGTATTTATACTGTTACAAGTCTGGAACCCTAACTGCTAATTAGCAAATACTCAGCAGTGTGTCTGGGACCCAAGTAGGATAGGAAAAATGACTGTCCAGGGGTCTCAGAGGATTAAGAACCACAACTTAAATGCTAACAAGTTTCTTCTGTACTCCCCCTAGCGGTAAAATCATTTATCATATACATATTTTGTTCATTTTAACAAATAAAATTCAAAATACTATTAAAATTGAACTGAAATGTAATTTATTAAAAAGCTGAACTGAAGGACATCCAAAACAGACTGAAATTGCATCTTATGGCTACTAATGTAACTTGTTGGCACATTAGAGCTCAATTTCTACTTATTTGCTGGAGTCTGATGGGATAAAAATACGGCTGTCCATTTGATAAGCTTCTATATACTTCCAATACTTTCAAAAGCATTCCTGAAACGTATTACGTTTAATAGTAGGAACATTAAAAATAGTAAAAAAAAAAGTATTACTTTTAGTAGTAGTAGCACCTAAATATTTTATTCCTAGCATTTATATATGTAACTCAAATACAAGTAGCATTTACGTTACATTTTTAGATGCTTTAGTTCTCAGCATCACAAACACAGTTCTAGTTTGCTCCAATTATCTGAGTATTCAAATTATTAACCCAAGTAAAAATGTGGCATGTGCAAATGTTTGGCATATACATGGCACATTTATGTTTTTCCCCCCTAAATATTATATTCAGCAAAAGGAATAGTTCAGCACAAGGAAGAGTGCTTATTTTTACATAAGAGAATCAACAAAATGCAAACTGTACGAAAAGTAGGGCAGTCATGATTATGCAATTAAAATCAATTACGGTTTACTGAAATAATCTACAGTAATAATATATTAAAAAGTGACTGTTTTGCAATGTGCATGATCAACCCGGCATCCTCTGGTCTTTAAAAAGCCAGAATCTCAAATGAGACCTTTTAACACCAAGCTGAACAAGAGGACTCCCACACCAACAGGAGCACAAAAGTAGAAGTATGCTTACAGTTCAAGTAAAATGAAATGCATGCTGTTATAAATCATCTCAATTCATCACAATTAATAATCAAAACAAACACTAGATTACTCAATTGCAGTATTTACAGCCTTAATTTTATGAGCCTTATCAATTTGTGCAGAATTAACACTAGTATGCTGGACTATTACTGCATTTACTTATTTTGTATCTTATCTTTGTGTTATATCAATTTAATTGGTTCATTATATGGTAATTGCACTAGTTTAATTTCTTACATCTTTAATACTGATTTTGTATGTACTTCGGTGCTTGTTACTTTTTTATATCTCATAATTTTTCTCATAATATATCTAATGCTCCACAACACTATAAAACAATTACTTTGATTAATTTCTTGATAACTAGTTACTTCATTCAGTCACTGCTGATCATTTACCTGTCATTAGCATGTACAGCTCCAGGTCTTTCACTCTTATCACCAGCACCTTTAGAACAGAGAGCGAGAGGGAGAGATAAAGGGAGAGAGAGAGAGAGAGAGAGGGAGACAGACAGACAGACATACATTTTAAAGGGTGTAGTTTACAATGCAGTACTTATGAAGTCAAACAGACAAATGAAATGTGTTGGTTTATAGTGTGAATAGGCAAACTAAGGGTCAAATTACTCTAATAAAATAGTTTTTCCTTAAACAATTATTGCATTGTTTTAATTGTAAATGTGATTTCTGCTGTGACATTGATGTTACACATGGCTATTTCTACACTCTTCAGCATCCTCCTCCCAACACACTCAGTCTCTCTTCAGCATCCTCCTCCCTCACTGTATCTCACCTCCCTCTCTACCTCACTGTACCTCACCTGCCCCTCTACTCACTTGGTGAATGGGTTAAATGCAGAGGAAGTATTTCGTGCTGTTCACACTGTGTGCTGTGGTGTGTTCACGTAT